>KK121822.1:43559-64928 GCA_000611955.2 Stegodyphus mimosarum
TTTACCACTAGCAGATAACCACCGATAACCATACACGCCTCGCTACAGCCGTCTATTTATTCGGATCCATCAGCTGTTCAGAGGGCGCTGCTCAGCATACGCATGCGCTACGGATTTGCAATTCTAATCATTTGCATATCATGCGCTACTTTGCATTTCCTGAAAATTTCAGCTCACTCGCGTAAGTCCTTCATGGTGTTGCATTTTTCACAAACGTGAGTGTATTTTGCAAATTAAATCTTTCCAGGTATGCCGGGAAGCGCCCGTGTCCAGTAATTATTTGATTGCAATCAAAATCAAGTATCATTCTCATATTTTTAAAAACTTCAAAGTTCAACAAATAATATTTCTTTTTTCCCGAAATGCTCCATTTCTCTTTCCAGCAATCATAATTAGAAATCCTTTATTTTACCAACAACAAATATTTTTGTTGCTTGAATATCAAACGAATCCCCGACATTACCCATAGCAGTCTCTTTAACCAGCATGTCGGCCTCTCATTGCCTATTACACCAATATGGGCTTTCACCCAGTTCATTTTCACTTCATGTATTTTTCAACTTTTACAAGGACATCTTTTATATATGAGACCAAAAGATTGGTATTATCAAGATCTGCTAGAGCTTCCAAACAAGATATTGAGTTTGTATATATATTAATGTATGTTTTTACAGCCAGGGTTTTATCAATTCATTTAAGAGCAAATATGCTAGTAGCCAATTCGGCTTGAAAAACCGAATTGTAAGGTTAAAGTCTAATTTTGCCATAGCCTATTTCTTTGCCAAACAAGTAAATCTCACATACTGTACCAGTTCCATTGCCATAACCTGAACCGTCAGAAAATAAGTCCAGTTCTCCTACGCAAACATTTGTTCTCCGATATTCTACTGCTTTTCTTAATGCAGGATGTATACTGGTAACATTAAAGACAGAAAAACATGTATTATATGCAGGTGACAGGTGACGGAGGACAGGGACGCCTGATGTTTAACAGAGGTAAGCAGGCATGTATCCCACGCCCTCCACTATCTAGTGGCAGCAACTCCCTGGAGCCCCAAGAGGCTGCACCGGGAGTTTATTTAATCATAACAGGTGACAGGTCCATACAGGGGCATTACTGGTATACAAAGGTGTTTGTTAGATACAGATATGGAATTGCATATATACTCATGGTATGTAAATACATTAAATAGTAACAAAAACACAAAACAGGAAATACAAAAAATATAAAAAATGCATGAAAATTTACAAACACATACAGACATATAATAAACTAGGGAAAAAACTCTAAATGAACAAAAACACTGGTAAGACGCGATAATGGTTTTAACACAGTGTCAGTAATGAGGTTACATCTGATGAGACATCTGACTGGGGTATAACTAGAAGTACCAATGCTGACGCTATGTATTATACGCAGCAAAACCTCCGTAATTAATAAAATCAACATTTTGTGAACGTAATTTAAATTTATCTTAATAAAAAGAATAAAATATCGAGAGGGGCGGCATACCGGCCAATATGCAAACGACTTCCGTCGAGACTGTTTTAAAGCATCTGGTCAGAAGCAGCAGGTAGGGTCATTGTATTGTATCGAATTTATTTCTGATTCGTTGCAAGTCCGCAATGAATTAATCGTGTATAGCATATTGCTGTTAATAACATATTGCATATTGCTGAAATGTCTGATTCAAATTGAGGTCAGTTTCGATAATAAAACTACCGTCTTTAGAAAGCAAATCACATTTAACGAGCCGAAAAGGCTCAGGTTGGCTATTATCTGTTGTACCCTTTGGAGTCAAAACACCTTTTACATAATCAAGCGTTGCACGTCCACTTAACCCGTCAGACGTTCTGGAGAAAATAGAGGTGGAGATAGTATTTTCTAATCACAAAATATAAATTTCGTGTGGTCTGCATGTGACAGATACGCAATTAAAGAGAAACATGTAAATACTGCCTCATTATGCTTAGTAAAATTTATCATTATTCTTTAGTTAAGCCAAGTGTGATTTATCTGCTTGAAGGTGTAATAAAAGGATGTCCAGAATTTAATCACCAGATAACAAAAGAAAATTGAAACATAATTTTGTTAAGTAACCGAAAATAATTTATATCAAGGAATTTCATTTGTTTTAATTTTGGGGAAGGGCAACAGGGAACTTGTTTGTTTCAGACAAAAGGGTGTCACGCAGTGAAAAAGCAATTTGCGTGCTCTGGTTATTTTGCGATTCCGAAATCTCCGAAAGCATTTGAGAAGCGATTCCGACATGAGTTAAATAAACCTTCCACCAACGGAACAATCAATTAAATATTGTTAAAACATTTTCGAGAGACCGGACATGTTTTGCACTAAGGAGGTGCAGAAAATGTTTCCCTCATTCCAGATGTGTTTATGTCACTCGAGATGTATTACAATCCTAGAAAATACATTAGTCGTTCCAGCCTGAAAACAGGAATTTCCAGGTAGACTGTTCATAAAATTGTTCTTTAATGGTTGAAACTGACTGCTTATACACAGTCCAGTCACATTAATGTGACCATCTGTCAAAAGCCAGAATAACCACCTTTCGCAGAGCGGACTGCTGCGAGACGTGCAGGAAGAGAGTCACATAGGTCCCTGAAGGTGTTCTCTGGGATGTTGAGCCATGTCGACTCTAATGCCGTGGCCAGCTGCGCTAGATTACGCGGTTGAGGATCCATGGCGCGAACAACTCGATCGAGATGGTCCCACAGATGCTCGATTGGGTTTAAGTCAGGTGAGTTTGCTGGCCAGGGGAGGACGGTAAACTCATCCTGGTGCTCTTCGAACCACGCACGTACACTGGCAGCTGTATGGCACCTCGCATTGTCCTGCTGGAAGATGCCATCATCCTGAGGAAAAACAATGCGCATGTAGGGGTGAACATGGTCCGCAAGGACAGATGCGTACTTGTATTGATCCATTGTGCCTTCCACAATGATCAGTGAACCTAGAGAATGCCAGGAAAACATTCCCCAGACCATAATGCTCCCGCCTCCAGCTTGGACCGTTCCGGCAATGGTTGCAGGGTGGTTCCTTTCAGAGGTTTCACGCCTTATACGCCAACGTCCATCTGTCCGATGGAGCATAAAACGCGATTCATCCGAAAACGCAACCTGTCGCCACTCAGTGGACGTCCAGCTGCTGTACTGGCGTGCAAATTCTAGCCTTCGCCGTCGATGAACAGCAGTCAGCATAGGTGCACGAACCAGGCGTCTGCTTCGGAGGCCCAGACGCAGCAATGTTCGCTGAATAGTACTTTGGGAGACACTTTTGGTAGCCCCTTGGTTCATTTTGGTGGTCAGTTGCTCAACGGTAGCCCGTCTATCTGCCCGAACGCATCTCCGCAACCGTCGTTCGCCTCTGTCATCTATGGCCCGTGGTGCACCACATTTGCCACGTCGCTGATTTTGGACAGTCCCATTTTGCCATGCACGGTACACTTTTACCACGGCGGCACGCGAACAGTTCACAAACTCAGCCGTTTCGGAAATGCTTCCACCCTTGGCCCGAAAGCCAATGATCATGCCCTTTTGGAAGTCGGATAAATCGCTTCGTTTCTGCATTACGCCAACGATTGAAATGTTTTCCGAAGCCCTCACACACCCTTTATATACGCTCAACTGCACTGTGCTGCCACCTGCCTTCTGTGATTGGTTATTTAACTCTGACATGGAAAGTACGTGGTGGTCACATTAATGTGACTGGACTGTGTAAATTGCAGATATGTTAACCAAATCAAACCTAATAATCGAGTCGTTCGTAAGGAATATTCTATAAATATCCTTGATCGTATCAGTAATGACGATGAGTTTCTTCAGGAAATTATATTCAATGACAAAGATACATGTTTTCAGAAGAGGTTAATCGAATTAATTGCAGGATTTCGGTATTAGAAAACCTGCACTGTGTAAGAGAAAATAAGCGAGGCACCTTTAAAATTAACATTTGGTGTTTGTTCACTAACTCATAAAAAAGTGATTGGTCCCTTTCTTTTCTCCGCATAATCAGTTAATTCGGACGTTAACTTTAATAAAGTAATTAAGTTAATATTAAAGTAATGAGCCAAACCTTTTTTCCAGCAAAATGAGAATCCTGTAATTGGGCTACACATTGGGTGCGTGATTTGCTTCATGAAACATTCTCAGATCACGAGATTGGCAGAGGTGGACCAATTTCATAGCTACCCCGTTTTCTGGATGTCACACTACTTGAATGAAGAACCAAATTTTTGCTTCAGAGATTCGCAACATTGAAGAATTAAAAAAAATCAAATCTCCAACAGGAGCAACTACCGCGACTCAGAAAATGCTTAATACGACAGGAGGGAAATCAAGAACAGACTAGATATTCTCCGAGCAACTAATGGTTCTCATGTTGAAGTGTATTAACATAAAATTCATTGAAGCGCTGAATAAAATTCTGTGAGTATTTTTCCCTACCACTTATTCTGTATTATTTAAAACATGTCATTATTCGGCGAATAAATTACGGACGTACTGTGTGATAGTGTAATGTGAATTTAGTTTATGGTTATTTCTAATTTGCTCCCCAAAATAGTGTATTAGTGCTCTAACTGCTCTATAGTTATTTCAAATACGGCCAAAACTTAGCACAGACAGTAACACATGTTCTAATTCAAAATATATTTAGTTTCCTTTGGAAAAAAGGTATAATTAAACAAGCTCTTTTAAACCAATTTTCTGTACGAAACGTAATGTTAAAAGACAGGAATAAGCAAGCCATTTTTAGATTTCATCGTGCAAGATAACTAATTGTTTACAATTTATCCTACTAAAGAAAACTTGTCTGCTGGTTACGTCTGTTGTTTGGTGATGATTGAGCAGCTAAGTGGACTAAGGACGGATTTAGAAACTTGATAAGTCATGAAAAAGTTCTTGGTCATATTAGAACAAGTTAACGGTTTCTTACATTTGCGAAATTAAGAACAGATCTTCAGTTAAATCAATTTTGAAAATATTTGTAAAGATTCATAACGAGGTCATAATTAAAAGATCATAAGAATCTCAAACTTATCTATTTACATAAGACGACTATTTACATGAAATCATACCTAGCATGTAACAGTAACAGGATTTAATAATTAGAATAATTACATATATGCAATGAAATAACCTATGCAAAGGAAGAAAATTTCTTTTCGAAGAAGAAGTACGTTTTTTAAAGAACTAATTTTTTACGGCAATTATTAACTATATGCATCTTCTGCGACCATTTTTTAGAACAAGGAACCATACATTAATGTGAAATATGGGTAATAGAGTAAAATTTCATTTGAAGTAATTAAGCGTACTTACCTTGAAAAGTTTCACTCACTTTTTTATGTTACAATGAACACGCATACTACAGTGTACGTACATCTAAGCGCGGTTGTCAAACGAGTGTTGCGATTCTTGTTATTAGAGAAGTGGAAATATTTGGAAGAAGATGATGTTTAAATCTGATGATAGGTTTATGAGCAATATTTCAGATAAAAGAGCTGCTCGTTGCGTAAACTCGCTTGCAAATGATTAAGCACTCACTGCTTGCTGTCATATTTCCGGTCAGGCGAGCTTGTCCTCTAGTTGCAGTACGTGCGTGTCAGAAATGATGAAATCATTTTCAATAATACAACAACAGAAAAGGAATTATAAACAAAACACTAAAATTTTTTCCGAGGCTTTGTTAACTTCGAGGCCAGAGAATTTTTTTTTCAAATATGCCTATGTGTCGTAATGATTTGTTAGCCTATTATTAGTTGCTTAACCGCGCGTGAATTTCTCGATTATCCTCAATACACTTTAAAAAAAAATGCCATACAAAAAAATAGCGTGCAAGGCATTAAGTAGACATAAAATCACTTTCAAAATCTAAAATGGAGCTTTATCTAGGAAGATATAAAAGCTGTGGCTGACGAATTCAAAGCTAAAATAGAAAGGGATAACAAACGGTATAACAGAACTTGCTGCAAATGTTCACCAAGACATTGCCTTACATTTTCCTCAATTTATAGTTTACTGTTACAGCAATTTATAATTTAATTCTATACTGAAATATGCTCAAGCAGTATATTTCAGTAAAGAATTAAAAGCAGCCAATTATTAAGAAATTGTCAGCAGTTAAATCTTTCGCACATAATATTCCAAAGGAAATCGTAAATTAAATGTGGCGGGGGGAGAAGGGAAATGTTTTCTGAATTGTTAATGTTTGTTTACACATTAATGTCAGTGTCAAGTGACGCATTTCTTTATGCCTTATCGAAGGTTGTCTTCAAACCTAATTTGCTTTGCATTTTGTTTTATGTTTGTTCAGCTTACATTTGATGGTTTCGCTCAGAATGATGCTTAATTATAATAAATAAGTAAATGAATAAACATTGCAATAATTGAGTACAGTTGTGGAAAAGAAATTCCGGCATTTTTAATCGTTCAGAATAAGCATAGTTTTGATCATTTGTAATCACTGCAGTTTATATATCACTGACAGAATCAGATTGACACTTCATATATCAGATTTCACACAATGATGTTAGATTTCCACAAAAGAATTATTTTTATTCACAAATCTTACTGTATATCAAGTATAACCACGTGTTAATCGCAAAAGGATTTTTGTCAATCACGGTTACCGAAACATAGTGATACGAATTTTGTACATATATAAGTAATTTTATTGGGTATCTCGCTAAATCGGCGAGATGTCACAAAGTTGGCGATGGTTTTGGCGACTAATTTTACAAGGTATTTCTCCTGCTTTCTTCGCATGCCTTCATGGTGTAGTGGTCAGCACGCTCGACGCGTATTCGAAAGGTCTGTGGTTCGAGCCTCGACGAGGGCATTGCTCATTTTTCATCTCTGCTGCTTTCAAAAAACACCTAATGTCTCTACAAGTGGCACCCGAACAAAAAAAAAGATGGTGGATGATGATTCTCGACCACCGGATTTTGGAGACTGGTTCCCCTAATCCCCAGTCACTCTTTAAAAGGGGGTATATAAGGTATTTCTCCCTCCTTCTTCGCATGCCTTCGTGGTGTAATGGTCTGCGCGCTCGACGCCTATTCGAGAGGTCTGTGGTTCGAGCCCCCGACGAGGGCATTGCACATTTTTCATCTCTCCTGCTCTCAAAAAATACCTAATGACGCTACGTTTTGTGTTGCCAGATTTGACGAGAAATCGCCAAAAGTCGTCATGGAGGCATTTTGGTCCTGTCTCTATGTAACTGTAATGGGTATTGACATTAAGTAACTGTAATTACTCTTTATATGCAACTGTAACCGTATCCTGCTCTTAGATGTAACTTTAACCATATATGTCTTCCAGTAATTTCGATGAATGGAATTTACTAGAGGTTTCTCAGCAGCCGGGTGATAACTACATATGACTGGAGGGAGCATCTTCTCTCAGTAGTTGTTATTTCTTCATTATTAATTATAAGTTAATTAGACTTCAGAGTATTGAGATATACGTGACAGCTTCTCCTTTTTAGATGCGCTTGGCATTGCGTTGTGTTTAACGTTCTTAATAGTTAGAAGTGCAACAACTGATTATACTCTGTGGTACTGTGAAGAGCTGTATGAGTATTTTTGTGGAAAGTTCCAGAACTGTGAAGTATTTCTTTTGATAAAATAAATTTTATCAAGCTATCATTGGTTCTGTGTGCATTCAATCTTTACGAACTCAAAAGCACGCGAAAATACTTTACAAAAATTTTGTTTTGGAAGCTTTTTATTTGGTATTACTTTTGTCGCGTTTGGCAATAATTAAACGATATAGAACTCTACTGTGTTTGCTTGTTCTTTCGCTTATTTAATTTCGTGTTGCATTAAAGTGCTATTGAGAGTTTTTCATAGAGAAAAATATTTTCTTGATTCCAAATAACATTTCCTATTTATAAAAACAATTTAATGGTTATATGCGTAACATAATAGCCTAAGCCCAATTCTTTTATTAATACATTTTAATATGTTTATACTTCATCTACGCCCTATGTATATTTAGTATTTAAACTCTAAAAGTTGGTAGGTACTTAAACAAGCACCACAATAGACTCATAACAATTAATTTTATCTGGGATGTTGTAACAGCTTGCAGATGTGGGGCATTGGAAATAGAGTTAGTGGAAAAGAGTAGAAAGGTTAAAAGTAGGAAAGAAAAGCAAATAACACTAATGATTTTACAGAGAGGTGGTGACAAAACAGGTAGGTCCTATATTCTTTCTTATCGTCTGTCGAAAAACTATGTTTTCATTGCAACTTAGTAATACAACTGAAAAGAGTACATGATATTTAATCAGAAGGTATCCTTCACTGGCATTATCTCTAGAGTTATATGCACCTTTTTTTAAAAAAAATGTACATTTTCACACAAGTCTTTCATGTGGTAACATGAATATAATGTTTCAATATGAATAGTTATTTAGCTAATGACTCAGCCTCATTTATCTAGAAAATGAGTGAAGTAATTCTAGTCTTCTTTCTATTCTCTTCTCTTTATTAACAATTCCTTCCTCTGTTAGCGGCCAAGCGGTAAAATTGCTTAACACTAGTAGTTCTGTCCGGAGTTCGAATCCCGGTGAACGGGCTGGCTGATTGGTCGTTTTCATGGTTTTCCTCATGTACAGCGTGTATACAAGGCAGTTTCCCTTAAAGAGTCCTCCACGAAGGCATCACTCCTCTTAGGCAGATAGCTCTCGAATGCTTTGCCATAACTAAACAAACCTTCTTCTGCTACGTATTTGGTTCTGCTGGAATGAGAAATTAACGAATTTTTAAAATAGACCTACGAATATTTCTGGATTCCTTCTCTTGAAAATAGATTTCGCTTTGTAAAGACATTAGGTTATTTCGAAGCAGATATGAAAAATGAGCAACGCCTACGCCGGGAATCGAACCATGGATCTCTCGGTTACGCGTCCAGCGTGCTGACCACTACGCCACGAAGGCATGCGAAGAAGGCGGGAGAAATACTTTACAACTTGGGCTAAATTACTTTTTCATATTCTTTGTTCTTGAAACAAGATGAAATAGAAACGGATGGATCGATATCACAAATGTAAAGCCAAAAAACAACTATAAAAGCAGATACATGCATTTTAAAAATATGTTTTGCTGAGTAGATCTAAATCACAAACAAAAAAGGCTTCGACTAAATCATTCTTTAAATAATTCGTCTCTAGTTTCAAATAGCGGATTGTAAGAGAATTCTACTAGAACGCTGAATTAAAACACTGGAGAAGAAAATTGACAGATCATGTTAGTACTGATGATTCTAAGCAAGGGGCGATAATGCTAGATTTCGGGTTCTCGAATTCGAAATCTAATGATTATGCAGTTTTCTCTAGTGTTTATTGTTATTCAAAGGTACCAAAAGTGAGAAAAAGTTTTACATTAAAACAATAAAACTTTCACCTCAAAGACTGAAGCTGAAAAGTAATAAAAGAGGAAAATATAAAAATTCGGAATGAAAGAAAGGTAAAAGGATTAATTAAACGAATTGTTTGCTAAAAGTACAAACGTTTGTTGCAAATAACAAGGAAACTCTGCTTTAGCTCAGACACAAGCTGCTTAAAATGTATTATTTTGAGGCTCAAATGAAACATTATTTTCACATCAAAAAGGAGTATTTTGAAATTTTCCTAATTTATGGTCAAATCTGATTAATTCTGAATGAACACTTTCAAAGAATTAAAGATAAAGTCAGACGTGCGCGTTATCTTCGAAACGATTTCCAAAAGGCTTTAATACAAGTCTGATATGCACGGGAAACAAGAAAATTCTGAAATGTGCTGCTGTAGCAAAATATTTTCCAGAAGTTATTCATCATATGTTAGATAGTGTTCATTTGGAACAGAAGAGCTGTGAGGTAAATTCTCCCTCCTTCCAGCATGCCTTCGTGGTGTAAAGGTTAGCACAATCGGCGCGTATTCGAGAGGTCCAGGTTCGAGTCCCGGTGAGGGCATTGCTCATTTTTCATATCTCCTGCTTAAAAAGATCCTAATGACTCTACAGATCCTATTGTAACTTTGTGGACAGTAGTAATAATTCTTCATGAATAAAAGAATATTTTTTGTGATTCAGAGGAAATAGTACTGGGGACTTTTTATGAAATGAAATATTGCGAATTATGCAGATAGTCACCAAAACTAAATCAAAAACATTAAGGACATGCTGCATAAGAATCGCACCATTAAAGTCATGCTGCATAAGATTTACAGCATCAAAGATATCCTGTAAGCATTTTGCAAGTGCTTGAAATTCCTACTTACATACCTTTTACATGACATTTCATATTACTGGAAGTACAATAAGTGCAATGAAAGGTGATGCAGAATTTGTGCAACAACAAATTTTAGATATTAATTCAAGTGTGTCTTATAATTCACATTTGTTAAGTTAATAATGAACTGCATCCCTAATCGCTTATTTAGCATAGCAGTTTTTGACACCGTGTATCTTCAGTGTATATTTTTTCATCAAAAGTTTCAGTACTTTAATTTTTATCTCAAAGTATATGTGGGGAGAAAAAAGTGTTGTGAAATTTAAAGCTCATAGTCTTCTCTAAACTTAAATGAAGTTTAACAAATTTTGCAAATTTATCTTTTCGTTTTCTATAGTTATATCGTTTGACCTTAATTTAATCAATTTTGATCAAACTGTAAAAAAATCAACTCTATCTCATCTTAGTCAATGCAGTATAATATGCTTTTTAAAATAATTTCGAAAAGTAAACATCTTTAGAATAAAAACCTAAATGTAAATTGTATTATAGAGCAAATCTCTAAGTAACAACGAATTTGAACAAAAAATGTTAAAAGAAGAGAGCAACTTTGCTGATTTTCAAAGTTAAGGCTTTAAATTTTAGGTGTGAGTGAATATTTTTCTAGCTTTCAGACTCAGTCGATGTTGTCAAGGTTTGATACTTGAAACCGAGGCTGAAAAGTTAGATACATCAGATTTTTATCAGCTGTTCAATCAATGATGGACGCAAATATTAGTAAGAATATTCCACTGTTTGCACCCATAATTATGAAAAAATCCTTGTAATAATCGTGAACATGAAACTGCAAATTGACAAGAAATTACTGCAAAACAATAATTTTGCGTAATAGAAATGGTTCCAAAATGTTTCTAAATTTCATTTATCGTCTTAGACTAAAGCGAAGTTAAATTCCTGTGAAATTTCTAAAGTAGCTAGTCTGTTAATACAGTGTACAACTCTAAACTTTGAAAATGCTGAAATTCCTGAAAACCAGCCTTAAGTAATTTCAAACTTCCAGCATCGAGTACTTAAATGAAGAAGGTGATTTTTTTTTTGCAAACAGGCGCGGTAACTTCATGTTCCATTTCTAAATCGAAGTTTGTTAGCTATTTTTTGAAGAGATTCGGAATGTATTTTAAAATCATTAAAAAAATTCAAATAATTCCGCATGAGCAGCTTTTGTTTGAGCTTATTAGTTCAAGAAATTACTCGTTTGTCAAAAGGAACACGACGAAGTACACTAGAGATATCAACTTAAAGGAAGAAATAATTTCATGGAAGAATTTCTGAGGAACAATAGCTCGCATTTACGTTTAACTCAAGAAAAGCAACGGACAAAATTTAGATTTCAGTTAGGCCCCCTCAGCTGCTGAACGGTAAAATTCCTGAACACTAGCAGTTTTGACCTGGGTTCGATTCTAGGCGAACGAGCTCGCTGCATGGGTTTTTTTGTGGTAACGTGTATACGAGCCAGTTCCATTTAGAACGTCTTCCACGAAGGCATCGCTCTCCTTAGGCAGATAGTCCTAGTGTTCTTTGCCATACTAAACTAAAGCTAACAACTGAAACCTAGACTGCAATTAAGATCAAATCAAAAAGATCTGAGCACTTCGCGTTAAATATTTCATAACAGAAGTTATAAGCTATTTTCTACTTCCTTCCAGCATGCCTTCGTGGTGTAACGGTAGTACACTCGGCGCGTATTCGAGAGGTCCAGATTCGAGTCTCGGAGAGGGTATTGCTCATTTTTCACGTTTTCTCTACAGTTTTCACTTTACAGTGGCGCCCGAACTAACATTTGTTAGAAAATAATTCGTCACCGGCAGGATTTAGCGAGTGGACCCCCTAATCCCTAGTCTTCTTTAAAAGGGGAAGTATACAAGATATTTTCTGCCTCTTTCCAGTATGTCTTCGCTGTATAACGGTAGCACACTCGGCGCGTATTCGAGAGGCCCAGCCTCGAGGTCCGTCGAGAGCGTTGCCTACTTTCCACGTCTCCTGCTTAGATATAACCTAATGACTCTACAAAGTGTTATCAGCAAATATAATTTTTGAGACCGGTATAAAGATGACTGATGCAACTAATGACACTGATTGTTTTGAGAACTAGTTTGCATAAAATGAAATCAGAGCTTGATTAAAAAGACAAAGATATTTTTATCAGAAGCCATCTTGAACTCAAGTGTTTTAAAAACAGTTTTTAACTTTAAAATATACATATATATGAAACTGCGTCTTATTATCCAAAAAAGTCAGGGATTATTTTTTATCAGAAGCTAACCTGAACTCAGATATTTTAATACAGTTTTCAAGTTTTAAAACTATAAAGTAGTGTTATTATTGAAGAGGAAATGTAGACTATATTTATCAGAAGCCTAAGTGACACAATACTACAAGTATGATTTCAAAATTCAAAACATTTAAAGCAATGGGGTAAAATGAAAGAAAACTTAGGATGTCCAAGTGTTAATTCTTACGTATTACTTTTGGCGAACACAAAGGAATAGATTAAAAAAAATAAATGAAAAAATTTTTTCATCCAAATTATTTTGGTCGTTTATAGTTCAAGGAGAAGTAAATATAAATACTGCGTACTTATTAGTTGTGAGCATAATGAGAATATTTGTTGACAGCATCAATCATGACTTCAAGATGTTTCGGTCATTAGCCTTTATCAGAATAAATGATGAAAGCGAAGCACATTTTGGACGGGTTACAGAGACCTATTAGTAAATTCCAAAAGGGTTCTTATGTTTAAGGTCTTGAACTTCACTGTCATGGATGTTTTGTAAAGCCAAAGCAACAGTTACACTGAAATCATAAAAACGAAAAAAAAAAATGCTTTTCTTTCTCCGTAGGAAACAAATGTTTGTTATTTAAAGAATTATTGCGAAGTCCGCAAAGGCTCTGACATTGTTTGTTAAATAACTGCAGTTTCGTAATTAAAGATCAATATAATTCGAACGTAGGTGTGAAGAGATGTTGTGAAGATAAGGGAACTGCATCCTACCACATCATTCTTAAGAAAGCTATTGTTATTAAAGAAACCTCATGTGTACATAAGAAATTCTTTTCTGATTCATTTTGAAAGCAACATAATTACGCGATAGTAAACTGACAGTCTTTTTTTATCAGAAACGCGCTTGAATCGAAATAATTTCAATACAACTTAAAACTTTAAAAAGTATGAAGTTGGCTTTTCTATAAATAACCGAGGAGCAGTTTCTTACAGATACATACATTTAGAAAGTAAGAATGAATAAGATTTATGTAGGATATTTCATCAATCAATTTTTCCAAAGAATCAACCGCAGCAGTTACAATCAACCGCAATCAGTGTTACAGTTGACCCAAGACATCTTATCTTCAAGAGACCTTGAACTTTATAAAATACATGTTAATTGCATTCATGTTAATGTTAAAGTTGTAGAGACATTAGGTATTTTGTGATCCAGGAGACTTAAAAAATGAGCAATGCCTTCGCCGGGACTCGAACCTCGGACCTCTCGAATACCCGCCGAGTGTGCTGACCATTACACCACGAAGGCATGCTAAGAAGGCGGGAGAAATACCTTACATACTCCCCCTTTTAAAAGACGATTGGGGATTAGAAGACCCAATCGCCAAAGCCTGGTGGTGAGGAATCATAAACCACCATCTTTTTTAGTTCGGGCACCCCTGTAGTGTCATTAGGTTATTTGAAAGCAGGAGACATGAAAAATGAGAAATGCCATTGCAGGAACTTGAATCTCAGCCCTCTTGGATATGCACCGAGTTTTCTGGCCATTACACCACGAAGGCATGCTAAAAAAGCGGGAAAATACCTTATAAAGTGATGGTGTGTGTTTCACTGAGAAGTTGAACATCATTCAGGGCGTCCACGTATATAATTGCGGTGCATTTGGTTCCATGAAATATATTGGATAACAATTCTGTATAGAGATTATAGTAGGAATTTTGGAGGAGTTTTGAAGGGAATTTAACACTGCATCGCTAGTTTCTCAAATAAAAAGTATCGATAGTTCTTTTGAACAAAGAAGTGACAGGTCTGCTCTGATGACCAAAAATTCTCCACAAGCTATCTCATTCAGCTCACGTGTGGATTATCTAGTACTAAAAATTTAGAATTATCTCTCTAGCTTTGACTCATTACTTGGACAATAATGTCACTAAATGTGCTGCTATGTTTTTTTTTTCAAGATCCCCACTTCCAAACCATTACTATTACTCTTTTTTACGACTGCATACCCTGGTGTGCTTGTACTCAGGAGTCAGGATTGAAACTTACTCAAAATTTATTCAAAATTACAGATTGATTCCTAATATTAGCTCGAAAGAGCCATCTGCCAATTCAACACAAAGCTCGTCTTTATCCTCCAATTATAAGACCTTTTTTGTCTATGCGTGACCCATCTTGGGTACCCCAGCTAAGACACATATTATGAATGAAAACCCAAGGTTTTCAAAGTAAGACCTTATATTTAGCTCTTAATGCAGCTTGGTACGTCCGTAGAGGTGCGATTAATTCAGACCTTAATATTAAATCGACGGACATTTTAATTACACGATTTAGTCAAATATCATTTTCCAAAATTGAACAGACTGATAATCATGCATTACAAGAAATACCAACATACAAATCCTGTGATCGGCGAAAACTAGGCGATACATCATTTGTAAAGAGTAAGTCATCTTCCCACTCCGTAAAAGAAGATGAATCGCCCTGGACCTTCGACATTTATAAATGCTAATTAATTGCTTCGCTATCACTCATCAACCAATTTCTTCACCTTCCATCAACTAACAGGACCATCTTCCATTCATCAAATTATTCACCTTCAAAATCACATCTATACTAGCAGATTAATTTGTAGCTTATAAATATTTCGTTCTTTGCCGCATTATGATTTTAAGACCATGTGACTAAGCAGCCTGTAATATTAATCGCTTTCCTTTCCGCCTTTCTCTTTTAATATTGTGTTTGTCTTAGGATTTGCAAATACAAAAAAAAAAAAAAAAAAAAAAAGAAAAAAGTCAAAAATTTGTAAGCTATGAAAACAGTTTTAAAAATACTTAAATAACTCTTTCTTCTCCATAAACTGTTTCAATCATGTCGACACCTTTTATTATTTTTTAAAAGTTTTATTATGCATTTACTTCTTTTTTTATACAGTGTTTAGTAATTATGATGTGGAGATAGTCGGTAATTTACTAAAGACACTCCGAAATGTTTAATTCTTAGTCTCATTCGCCAGATCTGATTCTATTTTATTTTTTTCATATGAAGATATATAAATGTCATGCTTCAATATTAAGCCTAGTTCATTAGAAGAATTAGGAAGCAATTCTAGTGAAACAATCAAATTACTGAAAACCCCACAGCAGCAACGAACCTATGATAATATGGAGAGCTGGGTGGAATAAGTTTTCAGGGCTTTTTCTCAGTGGATGCTATATTCCCATGTTCTATGCCACGTCAAAGCTCTCAATTAAGTATATTGCAAATTATGATTGATTTGCAACACACTCAGCGTAATTTTCTGTGAAGACTGCCTAGTGAAACACGTTGTATATATAAATCCAGAAACAATGAAAAATATAGTGGACTCCGTAGTATAGTTACAATGAAGTTACTTTATTTTGAATCCTACAATTAGAATTTTAAAAAAAAATATTCGAAAGAAAAACGTTATAAGGTATTTCTCCCTCTTTCTTAGCATGCCTTCGTGGTGTAGTGGGCAGCACGCTCGGCGTGTATTCAAGAGGTCCGTAGTTTCAGTCTCTACAGTGGCGCCCGATATAAAAAAGATTGTGGATGATGATTCTCCACCACCAGGATTTGGCGATTGGGTCCTCTAACCCCCAATCGCCCTTTAAAAGGGGGGGTATATAAGGTAGTTCTCCTGCCTTCTTAGCATGCCTTCGTGGTGTAATTGTGAGCACTTCCGGCGCGTATTCGAGAGGTCCGTGGTTGAGTGCCGGCGATAGCATTTCTAATTTTTCATCTCTCCTGCTTCTAAATAACCTAATGGCTCTACAAAGTAATGTATTAAACATTTAATTGCATTCCGAGAATTTATTTTACGAGTCAGGTTACGCATGATGCTTAGAGATTATCAACTGATGCCGTAATTATCTTTAGGAAGGGGTACAAATTCACAAGACTTCGCAACGAATTCAAAGGAATTATTCGGGAAATCGATAAAGACGAATTTTTTTTTTTGCTATAAAGTTTTCGATAAATAGCGTGAAATACACTAATTAACATGCCTTGTTAAAAGTTCCCTTAGATTCATTTGCTACAGCACTCGATCAGTCCTTAAACAAGTTCACTAGGAGCCGAATGGCTAAACGTGTGGAAAACTGGAGATTTTGTTTCAACGTCGTTTGCCGATAGCGTGAGCGGACGACTGCAGAGCATTTCCTCGAGTCTTTTTTTATGTTTAAAACAAATACTGAAAAGCTGCCGTAGTAAAAGTTTATGGAAGGCATCGTTTTTTAAGAAAAATCTCTCGAGTGCTCTGCCATAATCGGCCAGTTATAATGCTGTGCTGGAAAAAAAACTGAGAATTTTCATACTTCATTTCCAGATATACGTGATCAATGAAGTTGATTGATCAATAAAAATGAAGGAAGCTGATTTGCCGTTTCTAGTGACAACAGCTAAAAATATATGTAGTACCTGTCTTAAAACATCTTAACCTGTGACTGCATTATGTGCCAAACTGCATTCCCATTTTTCTCTTTACTTTATATTTATTTACCTGAGAGTTTAATTAGTCTCAAACTTGTTAGCTTACAGATATATCCGTTTCAATACATATCTAGTCACGTCATCATTCATTTTGATACTAAGTAGTCCAGTTCTCTTTCTTTTGACAAAGATTCGAAGAAACCGCTTATACACATTGTAAAGACCGTATTTTGTACTAATAAATTATTTTTATTTTAATAAACTTTCTTTTCCCTTTTGATTTATATTTCCTGCCAGAATGCAAATTTAAATGACGTATATGCAAAATCTCAGTGAGTTCGGAAATAGTATTTAAGTAGCAGAAGTAAAGAGTTAGTACACTGGTGTGCAAAACTTGAGCAACAATGTAAAAATATAGCAGATAGCCATGAAATTGCAGAAAAGGAGGTCTGGAGATCAGTACAATGAACACGTAAGTCACTAGAAACGTCATGCGTATGCAAATATCAGGAACAAAACGTCAGCGGCGACGTGAGCGTACACAAAACGCGTAATGTCGGCGCGCGCAGCTCAACAGCAGTATAAAAGGAAGGACGGAGACGCAGACGCAATTCAACATATTCCACCGCGTCTGGCATGAGGGGCTAATATATAAGCTAATAAACTTCAACTTTAGTAAAGAACTTGTACTGATGATTTACTCCTTTATAAGAGAGAGAAGCTTTTTTGTGTCAGTTGGAAAAGAAACTTCGAGTAGACAAAGATTAGCAGCAGGGGTCCCTCAGGGATCCATTTTAGGACCTCTACTCTATGTTTTATACGTCGCAGACTTCCCGAAAGAAGGAATTACCACAAATCACTATCTCGGCTGCTATGCTGATGATACAGCCATAGCAGCCAAATCTATGCGGCCGGATCAAGCTGTTATGCACTTGCAAGAGCTAATACTAATTATAGAGAACTGGTGTATTAGATGGAGAATATCCATAAATGCCTCCAAGTCAAAATTATTAACAGTTAGGCGTACCCACACTAGGAAAGAAATTAATGCTAAACTTATTCTATTTGGAACTGAAGTGCCTATTGTAAAGCACGCATCTTATCTGGGAATTGTACTCAATGAAAAATTAACATGGAAACATCATATTAACACCATAAAAGGTAAAGCCATTGCGGCTCTCACAAGTTTAGTACCTCTTCTTGGTTCGCAGTCGAATTTAGATCTTGCTAAAAAACGACATTTATATATTGCTGTAATCAGACCAATACTAACCTATGGCATGGCTACTACCGGCATGGGCTACGTACACTAAAAAAGATGTGCAAAAATTACAGATCTTCCAAAATAAAGCGTTACGATTAATTACCAATGCTCATTACTTTGTCTCAAATGAGACTTTGCATAAAGATCTTTCATTGGAGTATCTTAATCATCATTTGCATAGATTAAACACAAATTTTTTCAGGAAAGCCCTACTATGTAATCATCTGAATATATTTAAAGTTTTCGACTATGTTGCCTTAGAAGAAGATTATAATCTTAGGCCTTTTGCAGCTCATTTGACGAGGGATTTGAATTTCCCGACTTAAACTGCAGCAGCATGTATATAGTGTAAATAGTGTATTTATAACTGTTATATAACTTGTATTTTCATGCTCTCATTTCATTTTGTATTATGTTCATTATTTCTCGTATATGTATATGTATTATGTATTTTTATGTATTTTTTATTTGTATGCACCTGTAAGTTAAATTAAACTTCTATGTTAAAATTGTTAGGAATACCTCTCCATCGTCTTTTTCATTGGTTTGATTCTTGCGGTGTCTGGTACCCCCGTTTGGTTATGCTTTTAACTTGTTTCTTCATCTCATATTATTCTATGCACCTGTCAGGAAAATTATGTTTGGTGCAGATCTCTGCAGATTTTTAGTGAGCCGGATAAACCTCATATTATGCGGTATCCCGGCAATAGCGACTAGACTAGACTAATTCAACATATTCGCTGCAAGTGCCAATGAGTCAGTTTGTGAATAATGGCTAGAAGAAATCACCTGGACGACTTCACACGTGGAAGAATGATCGGAAAGCTGGAGGAGGGGCGTACTGTCACCACTGTAGCTGCAGAGTTCGGAATCAACAGAAGTGTCGTTTCGCGCTCTTGGAAAGCGTTCCAAACCACAGGTACACCTGTTAGAAAGGTTGGTGGTGGCCGCCCGAGAACGACATCTGCAGGAGATGACTGATATATCGTCCCGCAGGCGAAAAGAAGCCGACAGAAGTCAGCAGGCGCCATTGCTCAGCAACGGGGCGACAAGTGTCGCAGTTTACTGTGGCCAGACGCCTTCACAAAGGGAGCCTATTCGCCCGCCGTCCTGAACGCTGTCTCCCGTTGAAAGTTGGCCACCGAGCGCAAAAACTGGAGAACTGATCAATGGAGTCGTGTCCTCTTTACGGACGAGAGTCGGTTCAGTACCAGAAGCGATTCTCAACGCGTTTTGATTTGGAGAGAGGTCGGGACCCGGTTTTATCCCAGTAACATCAAGGAAAGACACCGTAACGGTGCTCCTGGAGTTCTTGTCTGGGGAGGCATTATGCTGAACGGGCGAACTGAGCTCCACGCTTTCGACAAAGGGTCTGTAACCGGGGATCGCTATTGTGAGGAGGTACTCCTCCCCCATGTGCATCTGTTCCGAGGTGCCATTGGCCCAGACTTAATTTTTATGGATGACAATGCACATCGGACTCTTAGTGTTGAGGAGCTACTGGAAAGTGAAGATATCACTCGAATGGATTGGCCAGCGTACTCCCCAGATTTAAATCCCATCGAACATGTGTGGGATGCTTTGGGAAGACGCATTGCAGCACGCTTACATCCTCCGGAGAACACCCAACAACTCAAACAGATGCTGATTGAGGAATGGGCACTCTTACCGCAAGAAATGTTGCACCTGCTGATTCTGAGTATGCGGAGACGATGCGAAGCAACCATTGCAGTGAGGGGAGGGCATATCCCTTATAAAGGAACATCTGCTTGTTGTTCTTCCTCTTGGATAGACAATCATGAGTCACGATACTATGCGTTCAATAAAGCTTGTTTTTGCTTGATTCCATACAGTATGCATTGTATTCCTTTTTCAGCTCCGATGCCTTTGTCATCCCTTACGTACATAATACTCTCCTTCATTTCTACATTTCATGTCTCTCAGTTGATTTCTCGTGGAGTTACGACAAAAACCGTGCTGTTGCTTACGTTTTGCACACTAGTGTAGTAGAAGAGTTAGTTGCAAGCACAGCCTTGTTGGTTTACGCCGAGAATGAGTTTATGTCGCGAGCGAAATTTAAAAGCCGCGTGTTTGCAAGTAGCTCTGTAGTTGAATATTTGTGCCGCAATATATTATCAATTCTGTAGTTAAATATTTGTGCTTAGCCGCTTGCTTTTAGATTATTTGATATTTTAGACTAAACTTTGCTGTGTGCAGTCGATAGTTCTGATTTAGATTGAAGTACAAGGTAGCCATGTATTTGAAATTTGATTCATTCTGAATTTACGTACTATTTTGTGTTCAAGTTACTTCGCCACAAGTGGTGGTTACTTTCTGAACGCTTAGAGTGTGTGTATCTTTGGCATAGTTTAGTTAAAATAAAATGGTTGTTATAATCTTCTTCGGTAGTTATCTGTTTTCAAGACATAGCGAGAATTCGCTATCTCATCTTCAGTAGGATCTGCATTTTGTGCTTCCTAAACGAATAAAACTCTACAACATGGCTTACTCGATCTAGTCCTTTGCATTCCTCAATAAAAACCTTAAACTGTTTTCCATAATCACAGATATTTAAATAAATTTCTTAACCTAAGAAAGTTATTAGTCTTTAAGTTTAACCTGAGTCTAAACTTCCAGTTAGAAATGTTTCTTCATGCCTACTATTTATCTTCACGTAAAATCTTTCTTTTGAAGACTTTTGTTTGGTATGTTGGATTATGGCCAAATACTTGAAGGCTATCTGTCTAAAGGCAGCGGTACTTCGTGGAGGACTTCTTAAAGGAAAGTGGCCCGTATTTCCATTACACACGGAGAAAACCATGAAACCTCCTTTGCAGCCAGATTATTCGCTAGGTTTGGATTAGGTTAGATTATTTGAATAGTGCCAAAGAAACGAGGACTATCTGCCTAAGAGGAGGGATGCCTTCGTGGAGGGCTTTCTTGGGAAAAGTGGCTTGTATTCATTTTGCACATAGGGAAAACCAACCCTACAGCCAGTCAATCCCAGACGATAGGATTTTCAGGAGCTTAGCTATTGATAAGCTTTTTGTCTACAATTTGCTCTTAATGAATGCCGATTCTACAAGCCTCGGATTAACGCATTTGCTCTTTTATTTTAATAATCTACATGAAT
>KK121822.1:65041-82868 GCA_000611955.2 Stegodyphus mimosarum
TTAAAATTAAGAGGCCTCTTAATAAAGAATTTCTTAATTTTATTAACTTACGCGTTTTATTTAATAACATTCGAGAAAATAACCAAATAAAACAATAAAAATTAATGGCTCTAGGAAATTTTAAAAAAAGTATGGTAAGAGCTAACCCTCGCATCCACTTACTAATCTGAATAGCTGATGCAAATGCATCAGTTCGATGTGCGACGGCTCAGTCGAGATAGTTTTTTGTATTTTATACCGGCCGAACTGGGAATCTCCCAGTTTTTAAATTACAGGGAGATCCCCTGTACCTGGATACGAAAGTATGCGACTAGAAACCGAGCATAACAATCACTTTTTGATATGTGCCTTACAAAACATAAATTGATTAAAAGTTTTTTTTCCTTGTTGACAACCTTTATTGGGGCTTATAGCATTACATCACACATACTCTTACAGAAGATTAGAAGTAAAAAACAACATCTCAGGGGCCATAATATAAATTATAAGTAAATCCAATCACTATAAAAGACAAACAACAAGCATTTACTTTGGACGATTAAGCACAAAGATACAAGAATGATAGGGCTATATTCTTCCGAGCTCATCTTCCAATTGAAAGACCATCCTATCATGTGATCCGTATCAGATGTTAGAGTTCGCTTGGTGAATCCTTCTTATTTTTTAAGCATAACGTGATCCAAAGCAGTTATTTGTGATTTATATATCTGTTAGTTGTTATAGTCTTGCATTTGTTATATTCTGCCTCTGAAGTCTTAAAACCTAAAAATTGTATTAAAAGCTTGTTTGTGTTTTATATTCAACTGTTAACAGTATGTTAACAGTATTAACAATATTATCAACATAAGAAACCATTTAAACTTTGCTCCGCATTAAAGAGCAGTTGCACTTATTTTTTGTCTTAAATTTGTTTTCGATATTTTGATGCACGATAGAGAAGTGGCTTAAAAAAGACAATCTAAAGTGCTTTGTTGCGAAACTTGACTCTTTTAAGTCGGATTCAACAACCAGCTCTTTTGCTAAAGATTGTAAGCTTTACATTATGTTAATTAACAGTTATTTTAAATTTTGTATCTTTCCTATCTTATTCTAATTTCAGCTTACAATTTCCTGCCAAAATGTAATTTCAGAAACGTAGATAATGCAAATGAGAATGAGTACTATTTAAGTCGTGACTTAACCGACTTCAGGAGCAAGAGTCTGATTTCCTGACTAGCGCGCGTTTGCCTTCTGGCTACGTCTCTCTTAGCTGTTATTACGCTCGGCCATATCTTAGGCCCTTGCTAGGCTTCGCCGATTTAATTAAAACTTAGGGGCTAACTAGTTAGATTCTGATAGCTTCGGCTGTATTCTTTAAGAGCTTTAGTTAAGCTAGTTTTAGTTCAAATTATTAGTATTTAAGTTCAAGCCCGAGTGGCGGCTTTATGTAAAATTCCAAGTCGGAACTGATTGTAAATATACTGAATAAAAAGAGTTTTAAACCCTTCTCAAGTCTCACGTGTTCTGTTCACACTTAAGCGATTATTCGCTTGGTAAGTGTTCGTAGGGTTCGAAGTTAGAACTTTAGATTTAAATAGTTGAACCTCACAAGATAATGATGATAATAATAAAAGAGAGTGATTCAAATGAAATTGCCCTAAAAGGAGATTCTACATATAATCAACACAGAGCAATTATTAAGAAAATTAGGAAGTATTAGAAGGTATTTTCTCCCTCCTTTGTGCATGCCTTCAGGATGTAAATAGCACACTCAGCGCGTATTCGAGAGGTCCAGGTTCGAGTCTCGGGTAGAGCATTGCAGAAAGGAGGGACAAAGTACCTAATAGTATGATGAAAGTTATATGTCTTTAATATGTCTCTAGGATGCAAGAACAAGAACGGTAACCTGAAATGTGTCAAATGCAGCGAAGTTATCTCAAATAGCGGTATGGTTCCAGATAGACTGCGTCGTCATTTGAAATCAGTTCGGAGGAAATTTATAGAAAAAGTTGCTGAATTCTTCATTCGAAAGCGGGACGAAGTCTTGTTGCTATTGTCGTGTCCATTACCACATGGAAGAATGACTGCCAGAGCCTACTCCGAAGAGAGGTTGGACTTCTATTTTCCATCCCCAATTTTGAGGTAGAGCACCCCGGGGGAGGATCCAGGGATCTCCCATCCCTCCCCTCTCCCACCAATCCACACGAGAGGATTTTCGGCTCGCCGCATATTTAAAGTACCGCCATGCCGCACCGACACTTTGCATTTACAAACATCCATGTCTTCTCCGGGATTCGAACCCGGGCCCTTCGGTATCGTAGTAGGCTCCCCTAACCACTATACCATCTGGGCGACGGACGAAGTCTTAAAAATATTGATTGCTCAACTACAAAAAAAAACAGTGAATAAAAAACAAATGAGGCTTCTTAGCACACCGCAGTGAAGCCTACTCATTTGTGGGAAATTTTATTAAACCTTTCGTTATGGAGGTGATAAAATATATGTTAGTTGAAAAAAAAAAAAAGAAATAGATTCGAATGACACAGTAACTGTTCGCATCTGAGATTTAGCACACAATATAGAGAATAATTTTACTTTTCGTCTGAAATCATGCAAATTTTTATTACTAGTAGATAAATCTACCAATGTAGTTAGACCCTAAATATTAACTGTCAGCACAGAAACGTATTACTGTAGGATATTTTGTTATGCAAATCTCTATCAGCACGTACTACCAGATAGGAATCTCCTAACTTCCTTTTTAAAGAGAATAAAATACCATGGGAAAATTGCATTCATATCTGTACCGATGAAGAAGGGACCACGAATGGCATATTTAATGGGACTGTACAGCTTATTTAAAATATCTTCTAATATCCACTGCATGATATATAGTCAGGAACTGGTTCAAAAAAATTATTCCCGAGTTAAAAAATTGCTCTTAATGAAGTCGTCAAAACCATTAACTTCATAAATCTCGGCCATTAAATAATCGTTTACTGAAAATACTAAGTCAGGACACGGAAAATGCACATATATCTTGTAGAGTCATTTGGTTATTTCGAAGCAGGAGATATGAAAAATGAGCAATGCCCTCGCTGGGACTCGAACCACGGAGCTCTCAAATACGCCCCAAGCGTGCTGACCACTACACCACGAAGGTATGCCAAGAAGGCGGGAGAAATACCTTATAATCTCTTGTTTTATACACTGACGTCAGAAGTTTATGTCGAGATTGAAAAGTCGTTGATTTGGTGTAAGCGACCATTTTACAAAGATAAATGAACTTAATTTAATCCTTCAGAGCAAAAATGAAAATATACATTGGTTATTATTAATCAACGAAATATCACAAAATTATGATTACTCAAAATGTTACATGGAGAATTTAATGAAACTGATCCACAATATACAACGCATAGTAAAGTATAAAATAACATGAAAAGAAATTACCAGACAATTATGGTTTTGCAGAAATTAGCATATGTATAAAATAAACAAATCGGATCTCTCAGTCTGGTGTGGTAAAATTACCTTCAATATGGAGTATGATCTCCCCTAGAAGCAATAAAACATGTACAGCGATGTGCGATGCTGTCAATTATGCAGTCTATACGTTCCATGGGAGGTGAGAGCCATGTCTCTTGCAAAATAATTGCAAGCGTCTGAAGAGGAGGATTGAGAGCAACTATACGTCTTCCTGAAGCATCCCAAACACGCTCGTTAGGATTCAGGTGCGGTGATCGAGCTGGCCACTCCATGCGTTGAAAATAATCATCCACGTGGATCATCCTGAGCGGTCCATCCTCTGTATAGGCCTCAGAATTCATGGTTCCACGTAGAAAGACATGGAGTTCTGTGCGTCCACCCAAAGCGATACCTCCTTAAACACAGACACTGCCTCCTTCGTACGCATCTCTTTCACTGATGTTTGATGGATGATAACGGGCTCCAGTTTTCCTCCAAATCAAATAACGCTTACTTTCGCTTTGGATGCTAAACTTCGACTCTTCAGTAGAGAGAACATCCCACCATTGATCCGCTCTCCAGTGGAAATGTTGACGTGCCCATCGAACGTTCCCTTCTATGACGTGACGTCAGTGGCACGCAAATAACTAGTTGCCTCATACGTACAGACCTCCTTTGTGAAGCCTTCTACGCAAGGTTGGTTCAGCCTTGCGTAGAACCAACCTTTGTTGAACCAACCATTCAGTCGCTGCAGCAAGTGAGGATCTGAGTCGGAATTGAGATTGTATTTCTTCGTAAGCATAACAACAAATATCGGTTATCATCACTCGCCGTAGAAGTTAGCCGTCCTTGGTGACAAATCAGTGGTTCTGGTTCATCTTCCTGGATGCCAAATCAGTGCTTAGAAATTTTTCCCAAAGCCTATGAATCACAGAACGACTCACATTTAGGCATCTGGATATTTCTTTCTGACTTTGTCCTCTCTGTAGTCTTCCAGTAGCTTTCCATCGCAGTTCTGCAGTTCTTGGGGCAAATGATGTCTGGAAGTTATTGCTATAAATTGACTATTCCAGATTTTTTTCTCATTATCATATCGAAACTTGCAGGCTTGCTCTGAAACATGCAATTTTATGTTCCTCGAACATCACGTATTTCGATTGCAGCGTCACTAATGCATACTGCAGATTAACTCAGCAATTCTTATTTGACAACATATTCAAATTTTACACTGTTTGGTTTATTTTTAAGTAGTTATTGCTATTTAGCTTAAAGGGGCAGTTTGCCCAGAAGGACT
The DNA here is from genome assembly GCA_000611955.2 of Stegodyphus mimosarum. Classification (NCBI taxonomy): domain Eukaryota; kingdom Metazoa; phylum Arthropoda; class Arachnida; order Araneae; family Eresidae; genus Stegodyphus; species Stegodyphus mimosarum. The sequence goes on from KK121822.1 coordinate 69,783, forward strand.
ATTAATTTCGGTTTGGCATTTTGCGTCATCCACTATATAAAACTTTTCAAATTGTTGCCACCAGATATTAGAGCCCTGGGATATATTTAAAGAAATTAAATAATGAAGAATCTGTACGAAAGTATGTATGTTTCTCACATTGTGAAAAAACGGCGGTACCTAGAGACACCAAATTTTGAATAGTGTAATCTTCCACCTGAATATGAACACCTAGAAGTCCGAATTTTGAATTTGTTTTATTGCGTATTTCATATTTTGTAAAACTTAATTTTAGATTAACAAACTCAATGATTTCAAAAAGAGCAATGGCAATACTGTACAGGAAAAACATTTTTATCTCGAGCGCTTGAGTGTGTATATTGGAAATTCTAAAGATATGCTCATTTTAAATATTTAGTGATATTGCTGTTGAATATACATAATTTGTTACTAATGAGATCTTCTAGTAAAATCATTCATATTTCTGAAAGAAATTACAAAAAAGGACTGAATCTTGTAGAAAATGACAGAACCTTTACTAAATTTTAAAAAAATATATTTTTTTGATGTCTTAGCAAAGTAAGATTCACGGTTATCGAAAACTTCGGGAAAAAATTATCTAACAGATTGAATTGTTGAATAAACATATTATCGCTTATTTTTAACTATTTTGATATTATGAAGAGTTTATCGTAACTCCTTTTAATGCGATTACACAGGTGCCTTTTTAAAATTGGCTGTAGTACTGAGCATGTCCTGGAAATAACAATATTCAGTAGTTTCACAATTGAACTATGTGGGTTGCGTTAGTAATCTGTTATTCTTCAAGCAATTTCCCGCGCATAATACGGAAGGTAGATATTCTCTATTTCATAGATTCTGTGATACAGATAATATTTCATCAGACTCCTCGCGCAGAATTTACGAGATATATGTTCCGATCTTTGTAGATATTATCATAAACTCCTCTACATACATCACTGAAGGCAACTCCACAGATTACACTATTACACTATGGGAAATGAGTTAAAATTTTTATAAAACATTTATTGCAGAATTTACTCGAAACCTAGAGAAATATTCTATTAAATCCAGGAGAAATTTAGTTTTTGCCTCTCAAGAAAATTTTTAGGAACAAAATAATTAAACAAGATATATAAAGAATTATTAATTATGATACTATCACTTACTCTGTGGTGCTGGTTTTGGGATGCATTTTGGTATTCTTTCCGTTTCAGCGAAGTATTGGGATCCTTTTACACATATGGGAATCTCCTTGTCATTAGTTTAATTATTTAATAAAAAACAATATTTTACTACTATGGGCTTACTTGAACCCCAAAAACTTAGAACTTATTTCTACAGATCAAACTTACGCCTGCTTATCAGCAAATAAAGCAAGAGGTGAACAGGTGTGCGATTTTAAACATTGGATAATACTCAGCACCATCTACTTCGTTTAACTACCGAAAAAAAAAACTCTCAGACAATGGACTAGAAGAGAAAAATTGTCAAACATTTGGCTTTTGGGGGAATATTTAGTATCTTCTTTACATATAAAAGATACGAATTTCTTCATTGTTTTGCAGTCTTAAATCTTAATTTTTCTCTTTAAATCAAGAAAGATAATTTCTAGAAAGATTCTTTCTGCATTTCTAGCATTGTTTCCAAAACACTAATCATATGAATCTTGTAGTAAATGTTCCCAACTTATTTTCAACTTATTTGGTTGACTGAATAAATTAGTGTTTAGGTAACACGTGTTTCCTGAATTCAGAAACATTTCATTTTTATGCAAGTATTTTAAATTTTGATTTTTAAATTTTCGCATGCGTGTGTTGTCTTTATTTTGCATAAATATATACACATATGCCAAAATATAATTATTTTTTAATTTATTGTTATAACATGATGATTAAAAAATTAATTCAGTAATAATGGGGCAGCCGTCCATTAAGTTTAATTAGCATCTTGGCCATTAAATACCATCATCAGAACAATTTTATAGCCTTGAATTGTATGATTTGCTCCCTAGGTCGGCCTTTAATGACTATACAAAGATGATATATCTACTGAATGGCGAGCCATTCAATCAGGAAATTGATCACGGTTCATAAGCTGAGAAAGAGCCATGCCTTGTTAATCCTGTGAATTCTTTACTAAATAAAATTTGTAACTTATTTCTGCTATGCGCGGATACAAGGGTGCATATATTTTTATTAGACATGAAAAACAAATCTTGGTGTTGAATGGATTTATCTTGAGGAAAGAAGGAACGTAGAAATAAGGGATGAGGGAAATATATAAAATAAATAACAATCCAGTAATCTGATGGTTTTATAAGTATCAAACTATGCCCTTTTGATATTTAAAAAAAAATTATTATCCTATCAATAGAAAATTTGCCTCTCGCTGTTTTAATGAATTAGATTTCCTTGAAGCTTTTCGCCTTCAATTAAACACATCACTTCTGTTAAATACTTTAATTTCCATCCCAATATCTTCGAATATTCAAGCACATTAATGCACACGTTTTCCTTCTCGTATCAAACGACGAGAGTTTAATAATATAACAACAAGGAACTATATTCACAATAATTTTCCTAATAATTAATAATTAATTCATAATAGGCAAAATTTTGCAGAAATTATTCTCGGGCCAGTTCTGTAGCTAAAATTGCCTAACATTTTCGCAATTAATTTAAAATTTTTAAAAACGAGTTTAAAAAGATTAAAAGGATTTTAAAGGGGTTAATACGGTTAAAAGGCTAAAAAGGTTTCACGACAAATTTCAAAGGTTTAAACACAGAACATTCTTCTACAGCTACAGATGTGCAATGACGAAATGTAAGCGTGTACTTAGTCGATGGCAATGAGAGAAAGAAAATAAAATGCTGGAATCATCTCTTGACGAAATATTAAAATAGCTGTGAAATAATTTCCTTAACGGATTGGAATTGGTATCGTTATCTGGAACTTAATGCCTGTTGCGGATGTTAAACGCCTCTAGAAAATCTAATTCTCCAACGGAAGATGTTTTTCGAATAATTATGGCTGTAGAAAAAAAAAGGAAAATGTGTTTTTCTGACCAACAGTGTTACAAAACATTGGATTTATGCGTTCCTTTTATTCTAACATATGGCTCATATTCATTCCTTTGAAATTTTAAAAGATCCAAAAGTTGAATTTATATAAAATTCGTGCAGTTTTACAGCTAATAAATAGAAAAGAAGTAATGGCAATAGAATTCTTATAATATTCTAAAACCAAAGAGTATTTTTGATGGATTGAGATAAGAATGTTTTAAACGCTTCATCAATAGTGGTCGGTAATAATTTGAGGTAAAATCATTATTTACCAATGTTCCAGTAGACGATGCGCTTAAATGTCTAGAAACTAGACTTCGAGAAATTCATTTTGCATATATCGAAATTAACGAGTTAATATCCTTTACTTAATTGTCTGAAACAAACGCATTTTGTTTTTAAAAATAAGTATTATTACCAGACTGATGGATTAGCTATGGAAAACCATTTTAATCTTATCCTTGCTGATGCTTGCACTATTATGAACCAGAATTATAGCAAAACTTAAACTTCCCTGTATGGTTCCGCTACGTTAACGATACCTTTTCTCTGCTTGAGGGCAATAAAAATTATTTAAGTAAAATTATTTCAATAATGAATGCCATTGATCCTGCTATTCAGTTTAATTTTGAACTTCCAATTCCCTTCCGTTCCTCGACATCTTGGTCACACGCAACATATCCAAATGCAGTACTACCGTAAACATGCACCTTAAACAATCATCTGTTTGTCTTCTACCACTCTTCAAGTCATGTCATTCGACTAAACAGAAATTAGCTTCATTTAGTTTTTTCGTTTTCCAAGCACTTTAAGTTTGCTTCTCCTTGTCATCTCTTGATCAAGAGCTAAACTACCCTAGTGAAATAAATTAAGAAAATTTGCATATTTTATCGAATTGCACGAAAAGAACTGAACTGAAGGGAAAACCACTGCTTCTAGATAAAAATATAAATCTTGTACGGAAAATATGTAAGCGGAGCCAGCAGAAAGACCTGCTTTATAAGCGAGTGAGGGTAAGACGAACTACGTTCTCTAGCACACCTCGGCGAATTTCTTGGTGTTATCTTGCAATAATCGGTTAAATTCACATCGGAACAGTAAAAATAAGTAACCACCAACGTTCAGATGATGGAGTGAGGTGGCGAATAGTGTAGAGGCTAGACGAAGGCCAATCGCAAGTCCAGATATGCAGAGAGTTCAATTTAACGCACAGCGTCGTGTGTAACCTATGGAAATATAGTTCCAGGATACTAGAGCAATCGAGAGAAAGCCTGGGCAAGGTCGTCTAAGAGCCACGAGGGCCAGAGAAGATCGCTATTTGTCCATTTTAGTGAGGCGTAACAGAGGGTCTACAGCTTCTCAGCTCTCTCGCGTCCTGTACGCAACCACAGGAACCCGTGTGACAAGGCTGACTGTTTACAAAAGACTAAATGAGAGAGGGTTGTTTGCCAGAAGACCAGCTTTTTGCGTCCCGCTCTCATCTACGGCCAGGAGAGTCCAATTAGCATGGTGCGGGCAGCATAGTGATTGGAGTACGGAGCAGTGGGCGACCGTTCTGTTCACCGAAGAGTCCCGTTTTAGCCTGAACACCGAGTCTAGCCGTACTTTCATATGGAGAGAGCCAGGGACCCTCTACCTACCTTCCAATTTCCGCGAAATCAACAATTATGGCGGTGGCGGTGTAATGATCTGCGCAGGCATCATGTTGGAATGCCGCACACCTCTCGACGTTTTTGACAGAGGCTCTGCGACTGGTATGAGGTATAGGGATGAGGTTTTGGAGCCCTATGTTCGCCTTTTCCGGGGTGCAGTGGGCCCCGAGTTTATCTTACAGGACGGTAACGCGAGGCCACATAGAGCTCTTCTGGTCAAGCGGTTTCTCGAGAATGATTATATTCGCCGGATGGACTGGCCAGCCAGGTCTCTAGACCTCAATCCTACAGAGCATGTCTGGAACGCTCTCGGGAGGGTATTTGCAACTCGCAAATCCCTCCGATAACCATCCAGGAACTGAAAACAGCGTTGCTGAATGAGTGAGACCAATTGGTCCAGGCACTGATAAACTGCCTTATGTGCAGTATGACATCACGCTGCGAGGCCTAAATGGCTGTAAGAGGGGACCATATCCCCTATTAACCCATTTCTTTTATGTCTTCTGCAACCGCTGTTTTAGACCTTCAGACTCCCATGAGTGTTACACACGGACATATGTGTCTATTATAACTGTTGAATGTTTATTTTATTTGTATTATATGAACCTATGTTCACACCAAATTTTATTAAAATCTGTCCAGTAGTTATGCAGATCGCAGATCAAATATGAAAATTCTCTTAATTTATTTCACCAGTGTACTTAAGAGCAAACGCTACTGGTATATTACCTACAAAAATTGTTGAAGCGGTTACTAAATTCTTTCTCAACACGTCAAAATGTGATTTCTGGTCTAAGGGGATTATAAGAATTCTGTTGTCATTCCTTCTTTTCAATCGATTAGTTATAAATTTAACATAAATTCGACTTTCGTGTCTTTTTTTCTTTCTTATGTCAATAAAATTCGCTGTTCCATATTTAAATAACACATTTCGGATACTCCTGTGATACGTATAGAATTCCTTGCGAGTGTGATTTCGTTTACATTGGTCAAACTAAGAGGAAAACTAAGAGGCTCAAAGGAAAAATGAGACATATGTTAGATAAAAGGAAGCACATAAATCCTCTGTTGCCCAACACTGTTGGTCATAAAATCACATTTTCAATATTTTTAAAGAGACATTGGATATTGTTCGGAGAACAGCCTTGACGCCAAAAAGGGAGAAACAGCTTATTGTGGTATGGCAGGCAATAGTTGTCATTCGATGACGTACTTCCTCTAGGGAGACAGCCGTAATACTTTCCCCTTGCTAAGGGATTATCTGTAGTATTACATATTACCTGTAGCATTTATTATTAGTATTTATTTTTGTAGTATAGTAATTACTATTTATTACTCTAGTATTTATTACTGTAGTATTTATTCTGTAGTATTTACTTCCGTTGGCATGATGAAATGTCGCCCATACCCTTAAAGAAGGCAAGTTGGAGCAACCAAGGCTGTTCTCCAAACAATATCCGAAACATTTATTCAAAAAACACCTTCCATTGGCTAAATAGATTTTCTAAAGGCGTTTCACAGCCATAAAAATCTTTCAGTTCGAGTTAACGATCCCAATTCCAGTCCATCTTTACCCTTATCTTTTAAGCATATTGTTTCATAGTTGTTTTCATTTTTGATCAGTAGCAGACGCCAGTAGCTTGACTTTCTTCCTCTCATTGCTATCGCCTGAGTGCACGTTTCTCTTTTGTCACTATTCATCTCCAGCTGAAAAAGAAGGTTATATATTTAAACTTTCGAAACTAGTCCTGCAAATTAATGAATATTACGTTGATTCTTGTCGGTATAGCCCCTCCAATAATTTTTATTTAATTTATTTTTCATTTGTTACACGCTTTTATACTTTTTTACTACACGAATTATGTGCCCAATTTTCGTGGATAAATTGTACGCGTGAATCATGAGGCAATTCAGTTGTCCGTCTACGCCTTTCAGGATAGACCTACTTTTCACAATACGTTTTAGCTGAGTATGCATTTGCTACCAGTTCGTTTCCATGTTCTTATTTAAAATATATTTCTGCATTTTGGAAGCTGTTTTTACCATAAATGGCCTTGCATTGGACTAAAGAACAAGATATACTTTACTTTTAAGCATTTTTTTTTCAATCCTAAAATTTTACCTTCTCTACTGTAAGGTAATTATTGCTTTTTAGTCGTTTAATTGTATTTTTAGTTGTCTCGTTTACCAATTTTTGTAAAGGCTTCCGCTATTTATGTGTCAAGATTGAAGAACTCTGTGCTCATGCACATTAAATAATTCGCATATTCGTGAGAATTGACGGAAGTAGAACAGATAGTACAGTAAAAGGTTAGCTGGGTTACTTGAAATCGACAGAAATTTTTTGCGACTATATGACGGTCAATTGAAGGGAATACGTCAATTTCGGGTTAACACTTGCAAAAGGATGTAGTAGAAACCCTAACTTTGTGCAAGAAAAGACTGTCGATACATGAAAAATGTCGTAATCAACCAACTAAGAAAAGTTACACTTCACTCCACATAAAAATTTAATTCTAGCTCCGCTTATACCATCATTCAATATATTAGGCGACTTGAATTACGTCTCGTGGGGTTGAGCATAGATTAACTGCTGTCTATAAGATGGGATTGGGGTATGAGCCTCAAATATGCCAGTAAACATTTGTCATTTTACCATAAATGACTGGCGTTGGATGGACAGTCCCATTTTCAGTTCTTTCTATAAGATAGATATACTAATACATTGAAGGAGACTACGTGAGGCTTTGGACCCGACTTCGACAGCGTCAAGCTTCTAGTGGTTCTGTGACGATTTTATTAATAAATTTAAAATCTTGCTTGATACTAAAATTGGGAAAACAAAACCAAAATATAAAGCTCTTCAGTGAATACTTCTTTAGAAGAGACATACTCCCAGTGATGATAATTTGAATCAGTTTTCCATCACACCCATACGACACGCATAAGTTTTTTTTTAAGAGCACTATATTGATTTTCAGATACTTCACTAGATTCTGCGTTTCTTGAATGTATTACGCTACACGCCTCATTACAGGAATGTATCTTGTATTCCTTCCAGATGACTAGAAGAAGATGACCAAAGGCCAATTGAAACACTATGAAGAAAGTGCAACAGAACTATGATATAAAAGCTCTTTCTGTTACAATTTAAAATCTTAAATTTCAATGTAAACGGGGCTCAGGTCTTGTTAATTGTAGAATTTATCAGTTTGTAATAGGTCTTTAAGGACCTTTATCCAAGTCTGTTAAATTCTGGCATGGACAAATGTAGGGATTTATATTTGTTTTAAATAACCAGTTAAATTTAATTTTAAGTTACTTTCCTATAAGCCTTCATTCCCCTAACTGTCAGTGCCAGAATATTTAAATTTGGTAGCGCGCGTCAGAAATGCAAATTCTACGAAGTGGGAGAAAAAGTTTAAATATCGATGTTCCAGTAGGGAAAATTAGAGAGAGTCTGGGAAATCTCTGTGCGTTGTTGTACGCAAGCTTAGCAGTTATTGCTGGTTAGACGTGGCTTAAGCGCTAGTATCTTGCGGCCACTAGACTCCTCTACGCGCTGTAGGCTACAGGATTATATGAGCCCTGTAGTGTAATTCTACTGTTGTGAATATCTCTTATTTTAAGTTTGATTCTACTGTTTTAGTTACCGCCCAAGTTGAGGCGTAGTATGTTAGGGTCACGTTGACGCATTGTAAATAATTTAAAGAGTTTAATAAAGGGAAGTTTTAACCCATCTTCAGTGCAATCACTATTTCTGCAGATTCTACACAACAGATAGACAGTAGATCCGTATAATATGTCCTTGTAATGATTCCGATGATTCATCAAGTCGGTTGCATCAAGGTGCAACTATTCGCTAACGCAAAGGATCTATATTTATAGTTATGTATGCTTAAGTTGTAAGTTTTGGACATTTAAATTTATATTTAATCTTTTTGTAGTTTATTAAGTTTGTAAATAAATTAAAATTTTAAAGGGTGAACATGAAAAGTACTTTTTAAGAGTATATAAGTAGTACACTTATTGTTAAAGAAAGAAACATTCTTCCTGCCTGCCGTGAGGAAAAAAAACAGGCCGCTTTTCTTGAAATCGGTAGAAGGCTAGATGTTTCATTTGAGGGCGTTGATAATTGCTTTAGGTGGTCTTCGAAACTCATTGGCCAGTTTGAATTCTGGGACCTTCTTATGATCTCATTTTTATTTTTAACGTTTGGAGAAAATAACACCAAAATTGCGTGAAAAAAAACTCAGAACTATGACAACAAATTTCGTAGGAAAAGGCCATGGCTTTGAGCAATCAGAACCCCTTTTTATTAATTATTAATATAATGATAATATTAAATACCAGTGACTGTTAATTATTCATTTGCGTGCTTTTCGTAAAACATTCTCTTTGAAGGACATCCTTTCGGAGACTTTTGTCTCGAAAGAACTTTAAAAATATCACGGTTTTGTTTTGTGTGATTATGGTAAAGCCTCGAGGGCTATCTGTCTAAGGAAGGGTTTCCTTCATGGACGACTTTCTAAGGGAAACTGGCTCGTATACACGTTACACATAGGGAAAACCACGAAAGCGCCCATGCAGTCAGCCAGTTTACGGGATTCGAACCTCAGACCAAACTACCAGCTTTCAGCGATTTAACCGCTCGGCCGCTGGTGGGCAAACTTCACGGAGATCTCGATTAAAAATGAAATATCTACAGCCAACATTATATTTGGCTGATCAGCAAATTGCAAGTATAATAACCTAACCGTTACTGCAATATTATTTCTGCATTTTAGCCGAAGCATCAATTTGAGCCTTCTTTCTTTCTTTTTTTTTTTCTGAAATAGACTGTCGTGCCATCTTTCGTTGTTCAGAATTATGTGATTAAATTCTTCTACCTTCTTATATCGAGTCAGATGGTAATTAGTCGATCGAATATGCGATGAATTAAATTCCGTATTGCAAATGATTTCGGAAAAAGAAGCTATCTTCGTGAATTTATCTATTAATAACAAATTGACTCCGACAATCCAGTTTATCAAAAAGTATCGAATCGATCATATCTACAGCAGAAAATAGATATTGTAAAATATTCAAGAAATTTTAAGCCTTTTTATGTTGATTCATTCGAAATTTTCCCGTAATAAATAAAATAAGCGTAATTATTATCATTAAATGATGTAGAAAATAAGCAAAATTATTTTTTTTACATGTGTTATGCTCTCGATGCTCTTTTATGCAAATAAAATGCTGCCATCTATTGTCTGTTAGAGATAAAATAAAGCTTCTACGATGCTGAAGTTACTATCTGTATCAGAGCTTAACAAACGTTTTAGCATCGCAACTTATTTATTGCAGCCCACAACCCACATATATGCAGATGCTGTGAAGGAGGTGGAGGGAAGAAAATCCCTAGAAAAAGTACTGATGTAATAAGGAAATAACGGAAATTAAATAAATAATTAATTAACAAATTTATAATTATAACTGCATATGTAAAACTGTAAAGCAACGGCACAAAAATCGAACTTTTTTGCGACCACAAAAAATATTCTTTCACCGAATGCTGTGTTCCATACTTTGGAAGAGCTTAACCTGGACAAAAGGACCTTGACTTAAGCCTAGTGAAGACGTACTTATGACAGTTGAGATGAACCGCGTTTTAAGGAAATATAAATAAATGTAACAAATTTTAATATTCATGTGAATGACTTTCTTCTTTATCTTACACTTAGATGTACATAAATGTTAGAATATTTTCCCCGAATACTCTTGTAACGATTAAACAAACTGTAAGATTATTTCATTTCGATAGTTCAAGTAATCAATTTCGGATATGGATGAAGTTTTGCATGATAGATATGAAAGATTCTCATTTCTAGCCTTTACTTCCTTAGATAAGCTTTTTGTTCTATTTTGTTTCCCCATTTATTTAATAGTTAGTTACACAAGTATATTTAAATTAAATTAAAACAAAACCATATACAATTAAAATCAGCAACAAAGACAAAATACGGAATAAAACAAAAACTATTTAATGGATATGAGTGAAATTGATCCAAGGTGTTGGTGTGAAGTTACTAGACCACACAGCAAGCAATAAAATAAAGACGTGTATTACGACCATCACATCGCGAAAGACCAAATGGATCGGAAGAAAAAAAAGAAGAATATGCAATGGAAATATCACTCTAACAACGGGTATGATATCCTCTAGGTAAAATACATGTTTGGCAACGGCGAGGCAAACTGGCCATAATGTCGTTAATCGCTTATAGTGGCAGTAGCATCCATTCCTACAGCAATACATGTCGGAGCTCGTGGAGGGTGCCTGGCGGTACATTGTGACCTGCTACCCATCGTTGATGTCCCACATATGCTCTATGAGATTCAGGTCCGATGATCTAGTAGACCACAGCAAATGTGGAAAGGTTTCACTCTCCAGACAACTCCGCACCACTCGAGCTCTATGCCGAAGAGTAATCTTCCATAAATATCGCGTCAGTATAACGATGAAAGAACTCCCAAGAGGACGTAAAATTTCGTAGCGATATCGGAAGGGTGTGGCGGAACCAGCAGAAATCTCATAGAGGTCGGTGCGGCCGTTCGCTGTTATCCCAGCCCATACAAGTAAGTCTTCTCTGTAAAGATCACTTTCGACGATGTTTGGAGCCCGATAACGTGTCCCTGGCTCTAGCCATATCTTTGCCCATCGAGAATCGTTCTGGATGTTAATTTGAAAGTCATCCGTAAAGGGTACATGGACCCACTGCTCTGGTGTCAAACTAAGATGTTCATGGGCTCAATTCAAACGCGCTCTGACATGCGTTGGGGAACAATGGAACACAAACCAGAAGTCGTCCGGCGTACATTCCACCTTCATGTAGTCGACGCGACATCAGATTGGAGGGATGTGGGCCGTCATTCAGAAGCAGAGAGATGCGACCCCAGCTGTTGCGCTGTTAGTGATATAGGGCGTCTTGCACTGAGCAACAGGAAGCGATCGTCTGCTGTTGTGGTAATCCTCCGGCTTTCAGACCCACGTCTTCTACAGGGGTTTTGATCCCCTTTCGCAACGAAACTTGTACATATGTATCGGAACAATGGCGAAATGTTTTTAGCTCACCTGGGTTCCATATCCGATGGTGGAATGAAAAAGTTCAGTGAAATATTAGTGGTTTTTCTTTTATGTAACGCATGTACAGGCCAATTTTCTTTAGAAAATGGTCCCCTTGAAGCCTTCTTGCCATAGGCGCATAATTTTAGAGTGCTTTGTCGTAATTAAATCATCAGTTCTTCATAATCAGATACATTCGTTCCACTTTTCTTTTCCAATTTTAAATGATATCCAACCCAGCTGGAATCTTAATCTTTTACAAATGAACTCATATTCATCGCTGTTTCTAAAGGAAAGCATTTCGACGTGTGAGTGAGTTCAGCGAGTGCTTAAATCTTGTCCATTACAAGAGAAAACGAGTTTTAGAAATTCCTAAAAGAAAGGCTAAATAACTTATAATTGATTTTTTTTGTTGGTACTACAATTAGTTTTCTTAAAAAAGAAGTACCAGAATACTTTCTAGAGGCATTAGATTTTTTTCTAAAAGCAGGAGACTTGAAAAATGTGCAATGCCCTGCCCGGATTTCGAACCTCTCGAAGTGTGCTAACGTTACACCATGAAGGCATGCTGGAAGGAGGGAGAAAATACTTTATACACTCTCCCCTTTTAAAAAGCGACTGGGGATTAGGGGACTGAATCGCCAAAATCTGGCAGTGACAATTTATCGGCCACCAGCTTTTAGTTAGGACGCTACTTGTACAGTCATTAGCTTATTTTAAAGCAGGAGACATGAAAAATTAGCAGTACCCTCACCAGGAGTCGAACCTGGACCTCTCGAGTACTCCCTGAGTGTGCTACCATTACATCACGAAGACAAGCTGGAAGGAGGGACAAAATACCTTGAGACTGTGGTGTTTTTTCGCAGAAATTACAGTTTCTCTCAAACACTGCGAAGTTCAACGTAGCACAGTTATATGGACTGCATGCTCTTCTTTATAAGTTAAGTAAAATTACACTTTTAATTTATTTTATTTTTTCAGCTATTATATTGCTAAAATGTAAAATACATATTTAATAATTAACCATTAAATTAAAACCTAGATGAATTTGTGTGCTATACAGATTAGCCTACAGCTTTCGGTAGATAATATTCCATTTACATGTAAGGACGCTGTGATTAATTTAGTTTGATTGAGAGACAAAAATACAAATATCTAAAATGAACTTCTCATTCATGGTAAATAAAACTTCAAAATATTAACTATAAACAGCAATTAAATTAACTATAAAATGTTAGCAATAAACAACAAACTATTAACA
>KK121822.1:82915-172370 GCA_000611955.2 Stegodyphus mimosarum
TTCTGTATATAGGGTGGTGGAAAATATCTTCGATTAAACTTTAAATTTAAATAGTACCAAAATCCACGCCATTTTTAAATAAAAAAACGGAGCCGCAAAACTCTGCCTGCATGTGCTAAAGATACAGGAAAGTAAAAGATAAAAAAATTAAGAAATATAATATAACATTTTTATTAAACATACGCATGTTTACAATTTCAGAGGAAGTTCACTCTTTGAGACAATACTCATTCTATTCGAGGCAATATATGCCTTGTTATATCGAGGAAAGTTAGATTAGGATAGGTTTACTGAATATGGCAAAGCTCATAATGGCTATCTGCCTAATGGAAGAGAAATCTTCGTGAAGGACTTTCTAAGGTAAACTGGCTCATAAACCGATGCATGGATCGGTGAATGTGCTTTAAAATGTCAGCATCTCCATGACGAAGTCTGTATCAGATACAACTAGGCGTTTCTCATGCAAAAGCTTTAAGGTAAACCTAGAGGAAAAATTCAGGGAAGAGAAATCGGGTGATCGTGGTGGCCAGTAAGAAAAATTTTTCGTCCAATAGCAACATTTTTTAAATCATAATGATTCGCTGCCCGACACAATCTCTGGCCTACAAACGCTGTGTAGCACACGAGAGTGGCATTATATTTTCACATGTGAAAATATTCGATTTTGTTTCTAACCTACCTTTAAAGTTAGAATTAAGCCCTTTGAAATATCATATATCTAAATACTAACTCTGGCGTCAAACTAACTCTTGCATTGAAGGATTTATAGAACTCGTGAGATTTACTGTAGACAACGAGTATGAGATAAATGTCATCTTAGAAACATAATATGCAAGTAATGAATAGTTTAGCATAATTACTGTGATTAAAGCCATACAGCTCTTACATTATGTATAGTGTATGAATAGCAGTATTTCGACTCTGGTTTAGACCCCGGCGAAAAGGCCAGCTGATGGGATTTTCTTGGATTTTCTCCACGAGAGAAATTAATTTGAATATCATCTAGTTAAAATGTCCTTCCCGAATGTATCTTTCCCATAAGGCAGGCAGCCCGAATTTTGCTTTCCCTTAATCTCAATAATCCTATTCTTGCCGTATTCTTATTCATATCGCAATACTTATGATTCTTTGAATAAAAGAATTATTTAAATAATTCACTTTTTAAGCTTGTATCCATTTTAGTATAAATAGAAAAGGTGAATAAATGATTAACTGATTGATATAAGCTTACTGTTCTTTCCAAGAGACAAGGTTTAGCAGTAACAAAGGTTCCCTTTTTAAACAAAGAGACTGAATGTGATGTTATTGTATCAATTCTACTGGGAAGCAGGGAATTTTCATCTTAAAATATGAAGCTTAGCTACAGTCAGTTACTTTCTGTTAATCGGTTGGGTTACATTACATCGCATTTTTGTGAACGATGTTTTTATTCTTGACAGTAAAATCATTTGTTTCATCAATTTATACTTTATTTACTTTGTTAGCACGCCCTTGAAAAAGAAACTTAATTTAGCGATGAATAGAAATGTAATATCCTCATTCACATTGCAATAAAAATGCTGAGAGAAAAAATACAAACAAAAATGAGGATTTTTCGAATATCCGAGTAAGCTATTGCCCAACTTGAGCGAATACTTGGAATTCTGATGTACCTTGGTCGGGTCCCCATGGATTTGAGCTGGATATGATGTAAAGCAGATTTACGTAGAACAATTTATTTGAGAAAGGTAAAATACACATTTTTTTTTTCAGAAAATGCAACACCACTAACTGTAATCGAAATGCACATCTTACTTTTCAGAACATTGTAAATTACATGAATGAGACAGCAAAGTTTCCAGATGACAATATATAATGCTGAAAAGTTTGGCTTAGAAAAACAGGATGCTGAAATGTTTGGGTTAGAACACGTTCACTCATATTCAGTGTTAAAAAATGTAAATCGAAAAAATAATAATAATTGTAACTGGTTTTATAAATGATAAAAGTGAGAATAAGTAATTAGGTGTTTCATAGCTGACAAAGATATGAAGACCCTAAACCAAAATTGCCGAGCCCACGTAAGACAATTAGAAAACCTATAAAGATCAATAATAAAAACTGCCTTGTTTTCGATCGGTTTCTATCTAATTACTTTTAAATAAATTTTCGTGATTAAAATCATTTAGATAACTTCTTTATATTAATTTTGTTTCGGATATCTAACGCATTAAGAGTGCTTTCCTTATATAAACGTCCTCTGTGGTCAAGTGGATAAAACTACTAAACACTGGTACTTCGGCTTGGTTTTAAATACCGAGGAACGTGCTGGCTGCAGAAACATTATCGCACTTTCCATTCTAAAATTTCCTTAGAAAGTCCTCCACGGAGGCATTCTTCTCTTAGGTAAATAACTTAAGTAGGCTTTGTCGTAATCCAATCTTCGTATATGCGTAATCATCTACGCAAGAAAAGCACTTAATTATTATTATATTAATATTAATAATATATTAATAATTTTCTATGTTTATCTGTATGTTTAATCAATTTGATTTAACTGAGTTCCTTTACTTCTGGTACATAAACATGCAAAATAAAAATATCGAAAAGAATAAATTAACGCAAACAATAGCGTTAAGAATCAATAGGCATAAAATTAAGGCACAATAATCAAGTTAAAATTGCGTGATTTACTGCAACAAATCCTGTAAATTGCATGACACTAGTGTAAAGATTCTAAATACGTTTAAAAAAATAATATCATCTATATGACACTAAATTTTCTAGCTTTGTAATCTATAAAAGTATTAAACTAATAAATATATTTTGCATAGTATATATTATATTCCCGTACTTAATTTAAAATATCAGTTCAACGAAGCGAAACAGTACTATACACAAAATAAATAAAGATTCTATGGTAAAATTTAGTTTGCAACACGTTAAGCTATACACGGAAATTAGACACAAATAAACTTTTGTTAGAAATAATTAGACTTTATTAATGCATAAAATTAAGAAAAAAAAATAAGTGATGCCAATTTTTTTATTAGCTGTCTCCAATGCAAATACAATCGTGACACAATTTCCGCCGTTGAGCTCAGAGATTCCCTATTAATAGACAAGTATATTTGCTTTCTAGAACAAGGTCCCAAATGTATTTGCTTTAACCTGCCAAATCCAAAATAACCTTGGCAAAAACCAATTGAAACGAATGCCAGTCTTTTGATACAATCTATTTAGCATCTCGTTAAGTTTTCAATTCATAACATCAGTTTGCTTCGATTATTAATTACATTTATCTATTTTTCGCCATTACTTTCCGTATGCTTTAAAAATTATCTTGGAAGGTTTTACAAAAAAAAAATTTGAACATTAACTTTCTTTATGAGGAAATAATAAGGAGATAATAAAACTGACATGCTTAATAAATAACAAAAAATTCATTCGTACAAAATTCTTGCGTTCAAAAGCGATGCATCAAGATCATAAGCAATCGGACATTTACTACTTACAACTGCAACTATTTACACTTCTTTTCTAAATTATTAACATTTCAGAAATTCCTGGTTGATCCCAATATGTAGCAAAAGATTAAAATTTAAGTGTCAAGTTGTTGCAATAAAAAGTTATGTAATAATTATACTCGCAAGCGAATCATGCTTCAATAAGAGAAATTAAGTTGCGTAAAGGAAACAAAACACGTGAAGCGCTTTAAATAAACTGTACCTTGTAAACTGATTTCAGAGATACTAAAGAAAGAGTAAATCTAAATTGAATAATCTGATTTCGTGAACTGTAAAGAGAACTCTTTTGGGAAATTAGGATGTTTGCGCAAGTGAGGAAGAGGTTAAAAAAATTTTTCAATGCCAAACCAATTCGTTTAAGTAGGAAATGCTTAGTATCTCCAGAATATAAAATAAAATTTAAATAATCTAGATTTAGTTTTATGTCTATATACCTCATTAAACACTGTAGAGTTACACTCTGCTATTTTTCTGGAGAGTTTAATATACTCATATACTTATTGATTTTTCTTTTTTGCCACTACTACCCATGGATCGCAATTTTTTGTGTATGTCTTTGCTTCTATTTTACAAAGTGAAGCAAAAGGTGGGAAGCATAACAATAAAAGTAATAAAAGGAGAGCGTTAAAAGAGGAGAGGACGTACAAAGTGTGCCACCTTAATTTCATTTCATCTTACGCTGCATTTACAGAATCATTTTATTAATAAATGTTTAACATTCGGAGTTCGCGCAGGCTTGAATAATAAGTAGGTTTCCTAAAATGAGAGCTAAGAAGACCTAAGGGGATGTTACTGATTCGAGGAGCAGAAAGGGAATACTGAGAAATAATTGGATATAAACTTTGAAAATTAGGTTTCTTAAACACTTTAGAAACAAAGATTTAAGCATTCACTTGATTACTCCATGCATCTTTATAAATTACTTATTACAACCATGCATCTTTATAAAAATCATACCAGAACATGCCAGTCGACCCTTCACGCATTTTGATTCCAGTTCTATGCTGGTTAATATTTTGTTCTGTAAAAGTTATCATCTAAAAATATGACCACAAGTCCGCACTTTGTCTTGGTTCCAATATATGCAAATAGTTGTTTTCAATATCTGTGCCCTCGCGCGTGCCATGGCAGGCATCTGCTCACATCCTGTCAACCTCATCAATATAAATGCTTTGAGAAGTCTTTCCATTCTATTTCAATATTGCGTGATGAGTTTTAATTACAGTGTAAATGTAACCAATACTTATAAGTGTTTACTTGTTTTTAATCAGTGATTACTCGTTTAATTCAAAGAACATATATAATTATTGTAAACATAGGTGTACGCTGAACTGACTGTGGCATTTATGATTAAGTTTTACTAACGAAATGTTATTTAATTCTTTCTTTTCTGCCTCTTTCGCCACGAGATTAGTTTATTCCAGAATTTAAGTAGATTTTGAGTCGCAAGCAGTTTTACCATAAAGCATAGAATTTTACGAATAAGAATGTTAGAGTTTGGCCGGCTTTCGGTGCCCTATTTTTGCTAGGAATAGACTGAGGTTGCTACTGTTTACAAAGCGCGTGTATTCAAAAATTCCTTCGCAGTCTAGGTAAACTTCTAGTCTCTGCCCAGTTTAGATTTAAATCATCGAATTTATAGCCTTTGTGAAAGGAAGCTTTGAGTTTTAAACCAGGCCCAGGTTGGCTGGTAAATTTGTGTTTGTATGTTTTAGTTTAAACGCTTAAAAGTAGTGAGGTAGAACAAACGTGAATAATTTTAGGTTTGTATCCGTTTGCTTGAAGGTTAAATATTCTGTTGGTATAATTCACTGCACAGATCAAACATAGCACCTTATTTTTATGGTAATAGACATTGCTAAATTATTTGAAAATCACAACAGAACAAACTCGAAGGGGAAGCTGAGAGGAAAATAAGCTCGTAAACGGGGCAGTGAGCCAAAAAAGGTTGGAAAATTATGGTCTAATATATTGTTAAAATAAGACTCAATAATTGTTTATGAAAGAATAAAATTAAGTCTAGCAGAGACATTGCAGTTTCCGACCCTCTCATAATAGTATCAAATGCAAGGTGGATTATTAGTAATAACTTAAAATTATTAGTTCTTTTTTTCATTTGCGTAAAAAAACTTCAGTATTATGATAAGTTTCTCAAGTCCGAAAAGCAGCAACTGTGTTCTGCTTTTACAAGGAATTTACATTTTACTTGTCATAGTTAAGCCAATAATTCATTTTCTGTCATTTAAGATACTAAAATGTATAAAAAATAGCATTTCAGATTAGAAATCAGATTAAAAAGCAAATGTCAGAAAAGATTTGTGGAGGAGTCTGATAAAAAGTAACATGCTGCTGAATTTTATAATGAATTATTGCATTCTCCAGGACATGCTCTCATAGGATAAATGAAAGCAAGTTCAGCCAGTAACTAGAAAATCCATGGTTCCAATCTTGACGATGACATAGATGTTTTTTCGTCTTCCTATTCAGAAAAAAAATCCGCCTGGTGTCTCTACAAGTTTAAATATCAAATATGGATTCAACTTGAAAAGAAAATGTAAACTAGGCAACAAATACATGATTAATTAAAATAACTACCATCAGTATCATCACAAACGTCAACCAGTGAAGGTTAAAATGACATAAGATACGCCAGTTTTGAAAAATATTTCGTTCATTGGAGACTGTAAGATATCTAATCGCGTGAATAATAACAATTGTTCATCGAGGACCTCTTGTGCCATACAAAAACAGATTTCGAGTTTCAGTTACAAGTGTTAATTTCTTGATAAAAGATTCAGATCGCGGCACAGACTCTTATTCTGCCATGTTAACTTTCTATATGGTTTGTCTTGAGATATTATCTTGAATCAAAATAACAGCATATCTACTAGATATGTAAACTAGCTTATGCAATTATTTTTCCTCGTTTCGTTGTAGTCCAAGTATATCTAAAAAAGAATGATTGATAAACTGACAGATATGCATCATAAAATAATCATATTTTTGTTATATTTACCATTTTATGTGTTTCCCTCTTTTATTCACGGTAAAAAAAATATTTCTAGATATTAATGTGTTTGAAGTTCCTTTCAAATACCTCCTGGAGTGTTGATTACTGATCAGTGTTAGAGACTTATAGCTATTTTGCGTTCTAAACTAGATTATGGGTCAGTTGTGTGTGGATCTACACGGTCAGTCGCTTTGCAAAAACGTCACCCTACTCATTATCAGGTTTTACAGATCAATTTCTTTGCGTTTAGGGTCACTTCACTACAGTCTGTATGTAGAACATTTTGTGTCATCACTGCAACAAAAACATTGGAAGTTGTCTCTCATATGTCAGTATAATATCGCAATAGTATTCAGTATAATATCGCAAAATCACTAACTTTTTCTATTAAATTAGCAGTACTTTGCCCTACATCAACCTAGATTCTAACATCTTTTTAGGAAACACCGATGGGATTACTGAGATTGCAGTGTTAATTATTTCACGCTACGTCAGGCTTCATGTCTATATTACTGAAGGCACAAAATTGCACTCGAACTCTGCCATCTTCATTCTTAATGCCTTTGTAAAATTATCGAGCTCTTTTTTCAATCTGAAACATCACAGGAGAAAATGCTTGATATATTAGGGCTACTTCTGTATGCTCTGGAATTTTGCACCGCTACAAATTTTTAATATTATCAGAGTACTGAAGATGAATCAGAATCTGTTTTATCAAGTGTTATAAACCTGTTTAACCGAAGATTCCTTACTCTTTACAGCTACTACCCCTAGACATGTTGGTATGTCTTTAGAATGATTGGCAAACATTACATTAAAGTCTGCCGATGAAATAATCAGCTGACAAGACCTACAGTGTTTTTAAAACAGAACTGTTACTAATGGTAGAAGACTTTTAAAACTGATAACATGATGAGCTTAGGAGCCCAGAATGAAAGTTTGAAAACTAAATACAAATCTCAAGAAGTAGGATCATTTTTTGTTCTGTCATCTACCGACTGATCATTCTAAACTTACTCACCAGCATCTACTGTGAGCAGAGAGAGAGCACCAGTCTGTTTTAGTTGCGGTACGCTAGACTCTTTGCTCTTTTTTAATAATGTGCAAATTTCAATATCTATTATCATTATTATTTCAGAAATATTAATCGTAATTTAAAACTTGTAATTAGATGAGAATTAAATTTTAGTATTCTTAAGAACATTAAAGACATTGCATTTTATAATTTAGTTCAGATTTCATGCATTATTTGGAAGTCCATTCCAAATTTTTAAATTTTATGTTCATATATAGCTAAATGAGTGTAGTTTATATCCATATTGTTCTATGATTATCAACATATTTTATTGTTCTGTCTGATTATTTTCCCTAATTTACTCGATACTACATTTCGCAGAACATATATTAACTGTTGGAATACATGCAGGATTATTACAGGCAATTCCCACCTAACTGTGAAGAACTTTCCCATCTCCAAGGAAGTTTTAGAATGGTTGCAGTAAACCATTCTTCAGAAGTACTGTGAATCTGCTCATGGATAGCCTGTTTAATTCCTCTTTGCTGGCCAGTCATCGACCACAAAGGTTTTCCTTCTCTTATCAAAACGTGCATAGTCCGAAATAACAGTTCCTAGCACCTTATCTTACGTTGCTGCTTCTATAGGTCAATAAGCCTCTGGAGCACAGACTGAGCCCAAATATTACGTATTTTTAAATTTTCATGAACTATGCTATATAGAGTTTCTCTGAGAATACTTATTTCACTCTGTACCTGGCTGAAGGTATCAAAACTGGACTACGGCTGATGTGCTGAAACCCAGTATCAAAACTGGACATACGATTTCTCAGTATCCAAACTGGACTGCGGCTGATGTGCTCCTTACTACTGATCTACCACAGCACATTCCTTGTTGTGTTGTTACCAATCTCACTTGCCTGACAAATGTTAACACAAGCCCCCGACATTAATCGTGGCAAAGAGTCAAATGCGCCTGTCGTTAGCAAGAGCCTTGAGCCCCTTATAGGTGACAGCTCGACTTTAGCTCAGTTTCGCCCCAAATTTTGAGGAGATCACCCCGGGGCACGAGCCTGAGTATCTCCTCCCCTCTCCCCTACCACCAACTTCTCGAAAGCACTTTCCGCTCGCCGCATATTTAAAGTGTCCCCGTACCATATAGACACTATAAATTTACATCCAAGGTATACATCCACGTATTCTACGGGATTCGAACATGGACCCTTCGGTGCGGCAGTCAGCGTCGCTAACCACTCTCCCAGTTGGGCGGCTCATTCTTTTCATAACACTTTCATTTCCCATGTTGAAATTCTTAATCCAGTTAAATGCAGAGGCTTTCGCATGCGCTTTTACTCATCACATACAGCCATTAGTCGTTTGTGAATTTACGCTGCTGGCTCCCGCTCTTTCAAAAGAAAGTTCAATTTTTGACTACGTGCTTCACTCTCCACTGCACTACAAATAAATTTGTTCCAAGTCTTCTGCACCGTACTTCACGTTATGACACACTACTGTTCTTGTAGTGGTACTAGATGAGCCATTTTAAATTAGGATGTTGAACTCACCCCACCATCTGAAGCAAATATCTCCCCGACGTTCAACTATTTGTCACGCTGGAACAGTAGCACGAATCCAAATCTTTATCAAACGCTCTAACATTAATTGGGCAAAACACAGTATACTAAAACTTGTGGTTTTTATCATATAATAAAAGCATCAGCTTGAGCCTCAGTAGTATTTTAGGCTTCTAAATTTGTTGTCTCAAATCTAGTAGATTATGTGCCAATAATGTAACACCAAACATCCATTTCATTGGGAATAGGGCTACAATTAACACTTTTCTTTGAACTTGACCTCAGCCAAACTATTGAAAAAAGAGAAACGTTTAAGATTATTGTTCTCCTCATCAGGTAAAATGCACTGTAAAATCTGTTTTGTTTTTAACGTCTAAGAGAACGCATTAAGAACACATTCGGAAATGGGATGTCTTGTTAACTCACGCAACCTCCTCTGATCACGACTTTATGAGTTGTCAGGTGCTGTCAGATTTTGAGATACTGTTATTAGTAGATGGTGAATTCCTATACAAGCTCCCGGTGATGTTTCTGTGATCCAACTAAATTTATCACTTTATTTATCAAGGAATGATAACCTCCAACTCAGCTTGATACCACTTCACTTCTGTGAAATTTCGCTAACCTTCTGCAAGTAGACTCCTCGTTATCTCTTCCCTCAATTATTCATTTATGTTCCTGACTGGTCAGTTTGAATCTACCACTTGAAACCCATAATGGGAAACTGCTCACATCTGAATGAATTCCTAATTAATAAATTAGGAAAAAACTGATTAAAAACTTTTGGGAATCAATTAATTTTTAAAGCAAAGTAAAGGATAAGCTGAAGATTGCATATACAGCAGAAGACTGTATGTTGTGACTAATCCTACTCGTCTGAACCAGATCAGGTCCATGAATTCGTCCTGGCTAAGATGGAAGGCATGATTCTGTAGTTAGCAAAGGCCTTGGGAACTTTATAGATAACAGATTTTACATATAATAACAGAAATAACTTCCATGGTAATGCTACAAAAAATCAATAACCATTTGTTTCGACAGAACTTGTCGAATTTCATTTCATTTGGTTGCATTTCCTTTTCTTTGGTAAAGTGTCCTCTGAAATCTAGCAATTGTCTATGTACCTACAGAAATCATTTAAGTACTCCATGATTTACTTTAGCTGGAGATTTTATATAATTCAGTTTAGAAGTGCTATACTTTTCAGATAAAGATGAATTTTTTTCCTGCAAGAAAGCTGGCGAGCTGGTTGACCCGCATCACGTGTGACACAGTGCGTCATCTTTAAAGAACTCTTGGCTCTCTCTGTTTTGTGAGTCTTAAGTTCCTCCCCCGCCCCTGTATCATCGCGATATTCTTAGCAGCATCTCCGTCTCATCACTCTCTTCATTACTTTTTTATTTCCTTTGGAACTCGAAGGCCAAATTGGAAGCAATATTATTTTGAAAACATCAAAGTTAAGTTATGCAAAACTGACAAACTGCTGAAAACTTAAACTTATCTTAAAATACTAGATATCTTAAAATTACAATATGTCAGTACAAAATTCCTATGAGTAATATGATTATTAAAAATTCATTTACCCTTTATACAGGCGATACAAGAAAGGATATTTTGTAATGTAGATGTTTCATACAGTACAGCAATTTTCGGCAAGTAAATTGCGTAAAAAATTTATTGCCTCAAACCTAATACTTTATTCAAAGAAATGTGAAGCCTCTTAAAGTTTTATTTCGCATAATCAATACATTTACATTTCTAGGATAGTTTTGATGTCATATAAATACCGTTTTAAAAATGTGTACGTAATAATAGCATTTCATGTACTACCGGGAATAGAAAATCTTACAGCTTTAAGGGATTTTAATACTTGTCTAATTTTAATGCATTTCTTGTTACAGCGTATTTCGTAGTATAACTTAAGTTCAACTTTAATTCATTTCAAATGTTAAAGCCTTTCTTTCTCCAGGTAAGTTGCAAAAACGTCAAGTACAAGAAGCGAAGAAAAAATTTAAGCTTTCCTAAGTGTTCCATATACCAAATACAGTAAATTTACAATCTGTTTTAAAATTGCCAGTCGCTATAAATCATGACAAAAAAAGCAACAAACGCTGTTTATAATTTAATTAGATAATATGAAACTAGGAGTTTAATCTAATAGGCTACTAGGAGAAATAAAATATCAGTCTAAAAGGGATAAAGAGATACAAAAACAGGTATATTCTAATCTGAAAATGATAAGCAAAGATTTCAGGATATGAAAATCAGATGAAACATTGAAATCACGTTAAACATAATTACATAACATCTAATAAATAAAATTGGGTGGAATATTAGAAAGTTACTTTTAGGAAAATCATTGCTTAAGCAGTGTGCTGAATAATCAAGCTTGTTCCTGGACTTGAACACTTTTAAGAACTGCCGAGTTGTACTTTGCAACTAATTACCCTGTCAAAAAGCAACTAATAACTCATTTCTGTTTTGTGCAAGAGAAATCTCCTAATGATCCTTAAACGAATTTCCTTTCGTATTTTGTTAAGCCGCTTTCATTTGACGAAGCTAACGAACTAAAAATTATTTTAAAAGTGTTATTTATTGTAACGTTTCCTCTCAACTAGAATGAAAGAATAGCTGTTGCTGCAATCAAATCTGGATTATTTTAACCCGATGAATTCGAGCTGTATTAAGCAACTTTCAAACAGAAGATTTTAGCACAGAAGCATATTTAAACGATATTGAAATGGAATTTAAGCGAATGGTATTTAAATTAAAGCAAAAACGAACCTTATTTTGGCGTAGATTTTGAATAAAGCCCTGTACATATCAAGGACATCAGATACAGGCCTTTCTTCCTCAGAAGCAAAATATTTTGTGCAAAAATGGGAGAAGCGACAAACATTTTATAGCGAAATCAGTTGGTGGCTAATTTTATAGCGAAGTAGCAAAGCGAAAACGAACGTAACGTATGTGGGGAAGAAAATGGCAAGGAAACGTAAAAGGGCTAATGTATTAAAATTATGAAAGAATTAGGCAGAACTAGATTGTAACTAATGTCATCAGCTAGAGAAGATAAATTGTTGTGAATGCGAAAGGCTTTAAAGAAATCTAGTTCATCAAGTCAAAACGTTTTATGGGTCGTTTCCGTAGAACCCAAATCAAAATTGTGATCAAATTATCCATTCACTGTTGGGAAGTAAACATAACTATTCTTTGGTACCAATTCCATAAATAATGCTTTGCTTCCTATAAGTAACAGAGAATAATTTAATTAGTAAATCGTTTTCATTAGTTTAAATCTGTTTAACTGACGCGACGTAAATATTTTGCCTATTCTTTGTTAATCTGTGTGCTTGCATAGTGAATGAATTACGTTTTGACAGTGAGATTTCGCTTAAAAGAAATTAAGTCTAACCAATGTAAAAAGAACAGTTAAAGTAAAATTAAAGGTTACTTCTAACAAGCTAAAAGAAAAAAAATAAAGCTCTTATTCAGCACGTTAACTGAAACAAATGAATTAAATTGTCTGTTGTACGTACGTAATACGGAAATAGCAGCTGCACCATTGAAATTGCAAAATACTCTGGTATAAATTGCACAAACGCTTGAAACCTCTTGCGAAATCGAAATGATAGCTTGATGAGAGAAGGGAAAATGTTATTGACGGTACGAATAGGGAAGTTGATTTTTCTGGCCCGGCTGGTTGGGTTATCGCTTTACAGTTATTTTTTGCATATCGGAGTGACTCAGATCAGTAAGAGTCCAAACAAACATAGAACTCGAATGTAATGCTTGCCGAATAGAATGCTAGAGCATTAACCGCAGCCACTGGCACATTTCCAATGTTTGCAACAATGCTTTAAGAGTTGTAATTAAATATGCTCACGAAATGAAGTTGCATTATATAATAACGTTATATATCATTATGGTTGTTTTATAAATAAAGGTACATGTTTTAAATATTTTCTTTAAGGTCTTCCGTACTTTGCGAATAAATGTAAAAATCGTAAAATAATATTACGTATTAAAAACGCATTAAATGACAGCAAAAAAAGTTCCATATTAATTTTACCTTCAGTTGAGGTTTAGAAATTTGATAACATTGAAAATATTTGAATGTTTTCTCTTAGATCTAATTAGATGCGTGGGCAACTTACATTAAGATTTCCATTACGACTAATTAATTAAAAATTAAAACACGGATAGTAATCACATCCAGCTAACTATAAATATTAACAGAACGCCTGTAAATTTAATATCGACAGTAAATTTTCTCTATAATAAAGGATATATATCACTTCAATTTCTGAACCCTAGCTTCAGTCTTACCAACTAAATTTTATTTTTGACGCTGAATTTACTTTTTTTTGGGGGGGGGATACTAAAGCTAAACAGTATAAAAGTTTTAAGTAAATTAGTGCCTCAGTTTCTTTTTTCCTCATGCAGACTTTAATTATTATTTCATTCTACATTTCACTGTGTTTTCATTTAAAAGTTTAGCTAACGTATGTTATCAATTTTTTATTTTTGAAGATTATTATTCCAGCCGTAGAACTTTATAAAATGTTAGCGAAATATTACTCTTGCATTTGATACCTTTCATCACGGAAGCAAATATCTCAAGTGTGTATTGAATTCCAAATGTTTTTCCCACATAACAAAATTTTATACTTTGCACAAAAAAAATTTATTCTTTATTTTCTTATTCGTGAGATGCCTTGTGGTGCTGTTCGTATAATTCTTATTATTGATACTGTTCATTAAACTTTACTTAGTCTGACACTGGATCTGTAGTCATGTAACCTTACTAAGCAAGTTGCGAATTATCGCTATGTCTAAAATAGCATGACAAGACTTGCAAAGGTTTTGAACAACCTTTCGTTAAACTGAACGTATAACGAAAACAGGTCACAGCTCTTTTTACAAATAACTACTGCTTGGAGGAATGAAAATTAAATAAGAACAGTCAAATCAATTTATATGTTGATAAGCAGTCTAAGATTACCCAGTCAAAAATATTAAGCTACAAGCTGGTTCAAATAATCTAATGGCGGATTTTTAAGTATCGACTGCTAGAGCATGCAAGCCGAAATAATTCCATGTTGCTAGAGCTGATAGAAATCTAACCACGCAGCGCTAATGCCAGATACACAGTCTCTTTCTCTAGATCCAAAAACCTCAGCTTTAATACACTACAAGTTAATTTGAATTCTGGTGAGAAAAAAGGAAATATTTTTATTATTTAAGATAAAGTGAAGATCAAAAATCATAATATCTCTCATTATAATTATTAGTTTAAAATAATCATTTTAAACTAATCATAATCATAAAGATTTAACTATATTGATTTAGGTTTATTATTTTAAACTCATCATAGCGATGAGATTAAAATAATAACCGTGAAAGCTCATTTTCATTTTAAAGCGATGCCGCTGCATTAATTTTATAATTCATTATTACTTTGTTGGCATTTAAAATTACAAAATAACTTCAAAAAAGCAAACAAACACAAAGCAACTATTCATTAAATACTCTCTGAATATAAATACAAGCTCTGATTTGAAACTGCAGAAAATCAAAGCATGTACTCGCTCCTCCGTTAAAGGATAGGTTTTGAAAATATGAAGATAGGAAGAGAATAATGTACGAAAGCATAACAAGATTCGTATATAAATTCTGGCTATGAAAACGTTCATGGGTTAGTAAATATTTATATATATTATAAAATATATTTCAAAGAAATCAGTTAATCTAAATATGGGTAAGTAATCGAATCTCGTAATATTCGTCATAGATCGGCGCATGCATTGTATCTCTATAACATTAGCAAAATTTTATTAATTATACGATTTCATGGCTTTTCATACTTCATCGCTGCGTAACTGCTGAAAGGAAGTTTTGATGAGTTATGTTTAGTGAATCTGATTATATCTCGTGATTGCACTTTAAGTAAAATGTCAACTTGGTCTTCCACGATTTAGAGAAATATCAAATATGATTTGTTGACTAGAAGTAGACTTCAATATTCCACAAAACTTTCTCAAAAATATGAAGGCAAGTTTTATTCACCAGAAAGGTTAGTTGTCGAGAATTTCATTCAAGGTAACTACCATATCCTAAGAGCCCTAGCTCTTTCTGTTAGTCATTCATCATGCAATTGGAAGGTAACTTACATCTGACCTCGCACCTATAAATGCTACGAGAATTATTGGAGTTAATATTTAACTAAAACTGCCTGATACTGACCACTATAAAAAGTGACCAATACTTTACGTTTGTCTATCTTTCGCTTAACAAAACTCTTAACATCAATTATCACGCACCATTATTGAAATCTCAGTCCAGCATTCAAATAAATGCTTTTCCAAAATAATCCTAAAGAGCTTCTTCAGCTTAATTAGATTTCCTGTAAAGTCCACTACAAAAATATTTAAATTTACGTTAAATCCCCCCAGATGTTTATTCTATTTCCTTTCTAGTCTTAAACGACTTAGTTAGTGACTGCTTTTTGCTTTGTTTTTTCACAATAGCTGGAATTAAATTTCTATCTCCTTTCCACTGTCCAGAATACTGGACTATACTTTCTTAAATTTTCTCTAATTCTTTCCTCTTAAATGTCTGTGGATTATTTTTTCGGTACCTGCCGAAAATCATGCATTTAAATTTTCGAATTTTTACTGGCTCAAAATTATTTTTATTACATCATACTCTAGGAAAAAAAGAGAAAAGAAATCAATTTCAAATTGCTCGCCTTAATTTTAACTGTTAAAGAACTGATCGTAAATTAATTTGGTTTAGTACCGTACAGCACAAAGATTATTTTCAAAAGGAAAGTGTTATGATCTTAAAGTCGTAACCTGTTTATTTAACAAAGAGGACTTAAAACTGCATGGCTTTTCAAAACTCCTTCGACAGTAAAATAAGGTGAATGAGAGGGTGGGGGAGAGGAAAGGAAGTTAAGCTGTTCAGTTTTTGTATAGCGCCCAACTCGTGTCAGAACGAAGTTTTAGCATTTGGATGAAATCTACTAACATCGTAAATATTTACTTGACTTGTAACGCTAAAGAGGTTTCCATAACAGAACGTAAACGTAAATGCATAAATTATTTCACATTTTTGGTTCATACAGAAGTAGTTTTCAACTGTGACTCAGCAAATGCCTAGCGGGATATAATAAAATTTTCATTCATAATACAGAAATTGAAACTAATCGAGGATTTCCTGTTACGGCATCTTATCTTGCTACTTGCATTTAAATAATCTTTGTGCTTATTAAATACATTTCATATCCTTATTCAGATAAAAAAAGTAACAAAATAGTACAGGGTCTCAAACATCATGCTTGTGTAATAACTTAGAATAGGATAGGAGCTATTGAATTATGAAAGACTTCTTGTTTTACGATACAAAAATAAAAATAAAAAATAATAACATGTTCTCTTCGATTTGGGGGTAAAAACTAACAAGTGCTCTCGTAGAAGTACCAAGCTGTTTTCTTTGCACATCTTGCTTTTTCCTTCGATGCTGCGGGAAAAAAAAGC
This sequence comes from Stegodyphus mimosarum, assembly GCA_000611955.2. Taxonomy (NCBI): domain Eukaryota; kingdom Metazoa; phylum Arthropoda; class Arachnida; order Araneae; family Eresidae; genus Stegodyphus; species Stegodyphus mimosarum. The sequence goes on from KK121822.1 coordinate 99,558, forward strand.
AAAATTCTCCTGGCCAAAGTCTCTTAGTGCCTTTCAGAAATACGAATTATTTTCAAAAGTTGGCAATTGCACACAGAAAGACAGAAATTAGTCACAGGCTCGGAACATCTTTCATAATGGAGAAAAATCAGACGAAAAACTCTCAGAGAGTCCTTTTGACGAGTTGCTATTTTAAATTATCAACAGCTGCCAACGAAAACAACTTCATTTCTGTTTCATCTTGTTTCACACGCCGAAAAAACTTTTTTTATAACAAAACTGTACACAGTATCAGATTCGGAAACTTTAGCTCTTAACATCAAATATCTGTACATACTATATATTTTTCTTTTTTTAAACAGCAATTTACACAAAATGTTGTTAGCTCAGATATGACTAAATTATAAAACAGTAGAACATAATATATGTACGGCAGATCTAGGGGCTATAGACTCAGATTACAGAAAAATACAGTAAAATTGTGCAATTTAATGCTCAAGATGCATTTTATAATTCGACTTTTCATTTCCCTGAAAGAATATGTATGCGTTTATTTCACGAAACAAACTTAAATTTTAAGTCAAATGTTACCGCATTTTAAACTCTTCAAGGCATTTCTTTAAAATGCATTAGGATCTACGTTTTTTCAATCACTTGAATGTTTAGCTGAATTAGCTGCCCTAATCGGTATAATGGTTAACGCTTCTGACTGCATTATCGCTGGGTTTGGATTCAAATCCCGAAGCAATTGTGGAGGTTTGAAAGCGTATAGTATTCGTGCGGTTTGGGGGCACTTAATATTGGCTAGCCGAAAATTCTCTCAAGAGATTAGCTAGTAAAAGAAGAAGGGTAGATCTGTCTTTCCTTGAGACGGAACTTCTCCGTCCTTGCATGTATAAATCGATTTCCTTCTGTAACGCAACGTGAAGAAAACTCTCGGTGATAAGATGGTTTAAATGACCCATGATTATTGGTCATTCCTGACGAATTCGTTAAGTTGCAAGTGCAGATATGAATTTTTAAGTGAAGAAACATAATTTCTATGTTCTTCTATTACAGTTAGCTGCAACACTCTTTTTCTTTACTGTTACGGAAACACCGAGTGAGATCAAGCTCACTAATGGGTGACATACGCAAGACTAAGCTATAGCTTAGAAGCTAATCTTAAAGCAGAGAATGTCAAAAGCTGGCTACTACCTTTCACAGCGAAACACAAACGTGCAAGCCCATCAAATAAGTCATCTGAACCCCATGTCCCAGTCGAAGCCTAAACTTTACAACGGAATTAATGAAATATTAATTTAGTAGCCAGTGCAGAAAGGAACTGCCTGTTGAATGAAACATTGCATGTATTCCATTTATATTTTATTTGAGTTGTATTGTATTCATAATATCTTGCCGCAAAAAAGAATATGAAACATGGTTGTGGTTATATTACTGCCTGCGATTAATATGAAGCTTGCTTTCTGGGTGGGCAATGATGTGCATATAATATTTTTAATAAATATATTTATCAGACATTCAACAATAGTTTCGCAACAATTTTATAATAAATTATTTTCCCTTTCTCAATAATGTGACAAATTTGTATCATACTCGAACAATTAACTGTTTAAGAACTAATTTTCTGATAAAGTACTTACCTGACGAAGGATAACGGCTTGCGTCTGAAAGCTTTTTCATGCGCCGTGGTAATTTTAAGTATACATTTATCACTTTTCATCATATTTGCAATAATATTTCTTTTACTCAGATGTCCATCAGTTTCCATATCTGTTTGTCGATAGCGATATATACTTTTCATACATCTTGCTTACAGGCATCCCTAAAGACTGTTATCTGATTTCATTAGCGGCTACTCGTATATAATAGTCAAAGATCAGCAGTAATTTCATTCCGTTTCCAGTTTCTGTTGAAAATGAGCTGCATGAAATTTCCCAGGTTTCCTTGTACTGAAGCTTGTCGTAATGTAGAAATTTAGTACGCCACACTACCTGAATAATTCTCGTATTCGAAACCTTGACTCTTTTTTTTAAGATTTTACATCGGAGTAACCACTCAAATTGTTAAGTTTGATGCAATACTGCGTGCGCCTAGTCAGATCATATAATAGTTTGTGATGAATAGTTGGCAATGCTATAATTTGGAATGTATTTTCACAAAACGATAAAGAAGCATTAAAACTATTCTCATAAAGGCATAAAAAGTTATGAAAGTGGACGATTTATGGTGAATTAAAATATCGCCTGGTTTCTTTCACTCATTTTTGACACTGCACTGTTCTCGGCTCCTTGTATAATGTTTGTTAGGTCAATAACATTTAGAGGCTGATAGAATCCCTCGCATTAAGTTAATTTAATCCCCCGGTCTACCGCCTTTTTCAGTCTTCTGTATTTTTCCCTTCTTTAAAGATAGAGAGCATATATATATATATATATTAATTTCTCAATAAAAGGAGTTAGTGAAGTAGTATGATTTAATAGAATTAGATCAATTTTAGAGCTTTATCCACATTGCATTGCTACTGAGCAGACACATGACCTATGGAAAGAATTCTAATGTGAGCTGTTGTGAGTAATTAATAATCGAACCGTACAGAATACATTTTGTCAGACAAAATTAATTTAATTTTGGGATTTATATTACCTCGGTTTGGATACAATGACAAGGAATTACATTTGTACATTCAGGTGTTGAATCAGTTTATTGGATTTTATCTGCAACAGAGTTACATGAAATTTAAGCAGCATTTTATCTCGAAGAATTCTTTTTTAAGCTTATTATATAATTTAAAAAACGATTTAAAATAAATTTGTTGCGTAAGTACTTATGGTCATTAATTGTTCCGACAGCAAGCTGTCGTAATTTCTGTTTAATTTGCGCTTGTAAGTATTTGAATTATTTAAAATAAATTTAGATTGTTTTATTGTAGAAATTTTGGAATTCGTTTAAATTGTTTAACGTTCGAAACGATAATCCATTAAAGGCAACTAAAGAGCAGAATGTTGATAATAAGTAAAGTAAACCCTTTATGAATTCAACCAGCCGTTACCAGATATCTGTATCATCCAGAAATGGATTATTAAACAGTGATGCATTTATCCACAATTTGCTAAACAAATATATTAAAACTACTGTCAGAAAAGCATGAAAAGTGATGAAAATAAACTATCATGGTGATGTTAAATATAAAATTCATTCAGTTGGGTTTAAAAGCTTTTGAACGGTACAATATATAGTATATATATATATATATATATATATGGCAAATTAGGCTCAAAACTGTAAGCTGATTTAATTCAGTGGCAATGTTTATTAAACTCAAAACATAATCTCAGCAAAATCAAATATTACATTCAATTCTAGAATAATGGATTTTCATAAAAAAATTGCTAGTGAAGAAATACTCCAAAAACTAACTAGAATATGAAAGTTGTTCCAAAAAACCCCGCAAAATTCTCAACGTATGTCCAAAAATAAAAATTCCATAAACATTACCATATACGCAAGATAAGTGCAGAACAATAATAAAGATAAATGAATTTTACATTTTCCTATACATATTCGTCCGTGGGGTTTCGAGAAACGTAAAACATAAATCCTCTTTCTGAACTGATAAATACACATATACATGTAAGTACTTTTAAATCAGGAAAATATAAATTAAATAAAAACATGCATTCACCATTGCAGCTAGTTCTCTCTCTCTTTCTCTAGATCTATATATAGTATATATAGATATAGATTTAGTAAATAAGCAAAAAGTGCATAAAAGGGCTTTATATTGAATTTAGATATGGATAGACAGGTAGAGCGAGAGAGAGAGATGAGTCATCATTTAATTTTAAAACCCCGATACAAATATGGGTTTAAAATGGTTTCGAAAAATTCAAAAATTGCTTAAATTGCATTTTGATAAGTGATGAACAACAGTATAAAAGTAAAGCGCATAATCCGAAAAGTCTCCATTCTCATTCAACTATAAACTTTTAAGTCTTTCTCTATTGTAATCTTTGGATAGACGTTAAGCGACTACCTGAATGTTTGAATGTAATGACAGAAACTTGCGAAGACTGTAAAAGACCCTTTGTATTGAACTCAATAAGATGAACAGAAAGCATTTATAATACATAAGCACACTTCCACTAACACTTACGAGAAGAAACTCAAAGTAGTAATTCAAATATTAACTCTAAATTTAAATAACTAATAGCCAAAAACTATACAGAATAATTTATCACGAAGTTGGCTCGGACTTCACCTGTGTGAATTTAACTATTGGCAATCTAATGCAAGGCTGAAGACAGGAACTCTTATCTTAAAGCATTAAACCTAGTAACATGTCCAAATTAGCAATCTCAAACCCTCACTTAAAAACAAACAAACTCATTTGCATTCTGGGAGAAAACGGAAAGAGAAAAATGACAATAAAGATTCCAAGCATAAAAAAACTGGTTATTCAAATTAAAGAAGCCTCACACAAGTATTCAAAAATATTCGTCGAAATTTTCTTAATGTCGTATCTCGTAAAATATTAATGGTAAAGAAAGAAAATTCTAACAAAGCATAAATATGAACCAGTTTCCTTACGTGGCTCAAAAGCCGATATCTCCAAAGTTGATAAGTCTGGCGTGCTTTTTTTTGGGGGGGGAGGGGCTAACTGCTTTTATAAAATGTTTTAAATAATAAAAATTAGATCCATATTAAAAACCATAATGTTTGCTTGAATATATTAATATACTATACGTAAAAATTTTCATAAATATTAACGTATAATGTGTATCATTAATTAACATCTAAACAAATTTTTAGTAACTTTGCTTATTCAAGACATAAAGTTTCATTCTGAATAAACATGACATCAGAAGATCCAAATTTTTTATGCAAAACGTCGCTAATCCCTTCATCATTATTCTTAATAATATATTTTTGCCAAACTACATACAGTAGCTTAATTAAACTTTTTAAGTTTTCGGATCCGTGAGCTTAAGTTAAATCCATAAGCTTAAATTAACTTTTTAGGTTTACGGGTGCTCTTATTATTTTTTCAGAAAATTTTTTCTTAAATTTTAGCATACCATTATTTAATGTCTTTCACTAAAACAAAACATACAGGCGCACAAAAAGGGAGTATGATATCTAATCCATCTTTCAAATTTTATTTTTTTACAGTGTGTGTCTTCATGTAAACAACTATGCGTGATAATGTATACCTGATTTGCTAATAACACAGTTTGCGAAACATGGGTCTTTCACTGTCAAATGAAATGATTGCAATGAAATAAGCTATCTGCTAACGTCATCTTTCATTAAAATCATTACGCGTTATTACCACTTCAATAAACTAAATTCTACGAAAAATGCTAAGATTTTCAGCAAGTAAAATATCATCAGAAAGAAACCGAGTTAACTACCGTGAAAGAAAAATACGGCATACTCTCGTGTATGAGTAAGAAACAAAAACCACTCTTCAAACCTTTTCCTTCGATAGCGTGACGGCGGCTGTTGTTTACTCAAGTGGAGTTTAATTTTAGATAAGCTCAATAAATTGCACAAATTACGACATTATTTTAGGCTTATTAATAATTATTACAAAGCTAAGCAAGGCATTTATATTCCTCAGAAGGAAGAACCTTCTGGTATTTCGAATTTATACATTATACTGTATGGCATTAAATCATACGTTCTGTTTTGATGCCTCCATTTTAAAATATCCGTTTAAATATACGCAGTTATGTTTAAATGCATCTTGTAAGTTTACATCTTACGTTTTTCACGCATTTACTTTTCTGAGAGTCGAAATAATAATGAGCCAAATAATTTATAAATTAACGAAATGATGGAGAAAATATAAAGCACCACGCATACTAGTTAAGGTTTATTTTAAAAGACTTAATATGTATCCAGTATCAGTTTTAAGAATCATACAAAATAGGTTTTTTTGTTTAATCGGCTATTTACTGGGATGCACCTGCTAGAAGACATTCGAGAAATCTAGTAACTCTTTAACAAATTTAACGCGCGTTTTTTAATGAATTTAATTGAACTGATGTATTTAATTATAGCAAAGTAAAAAAAGATCGGCAGCCTAAGATTAGGAATGTCTTCGTGAGGAATTTATGTGAAAATTTGGCTCCTATTTACGTTACGCTTGAGTGTACCTATGAAAGCCCTATCCAGCCAGCCGCTCAACCGCCGACAGGGGAAGTCGCTCCTAAACACAAGTCAGTTGAAGCAATTTAAAGATATTTAAACTTCATAACCTATAATATGGAAGGCAGAATATTATTTCTGCAGTTAATCTTTAATTTATAAAAATAGCGAGAGCTCGAAAACCATTTAGATATCAGTATAAACCAGTATTTCCTAACCGGAGTTTAGCGGAACCCTAGTACTTCTGTTAGAAATCGCTAAAGATTCCCCAATCAATTGACGAAAATGTTAATCATATACACTCTATAACAAAAAAATCGACGCGCCAAGAAGGAATTGTCCGATGGAGACAAAAATTGGTGGATAGGAAGATTATGTACAGAATAGAAAATGATTAAAATTTCAGAGCAATTGAATGATTTATTTCAGAGTTACATAATAACAAAGTAACGAGTCCGCTAAGGTGTTGACCCACCTCTAGCCTGGATGCAAGCTGCCACACTGTGTGGCATAGACTGATAAAGCTCCCGAATGATCTCTAGCAAATTTGATCCCGTTGTCGGGCTAGGTCATCAACATTCCCTGGTATATGCAATCGCCTTCCCATCATATCCCATACATGTTCGATGGAAGAAAGATCTGGAGATCTGGCTGGCAAAGGAAGTGTTTGACAAGCTCGAAGACAGCTCATAGCAACACGTGCCGTATGTGTTCTGTCATTATCTTGCTGAAACATAAGGCCAGGGTACTGCAAAAGCAACGGTAGCAAAACATGTTTCAGAATGTCGTCGACGTACCGCTGTGCTGTAAGTGTGCTTCTGATGGCGACCAAAGGGGTCCAGATATCAAGGAAAATGGCGCTTCAGACCATAACTCCTGATTAAGGGCCTGTGGGGCGTGCAATAGCGAAAGCGGGATCGGCACGCTGCTCTGGGCGTCTCCAGACACGTCTTCGATGATCGTCATGACGGAGTTAGAAGCGGGATTCGTCGCAAAAAACTATATGTCCCCAGTAAGTACATTCCGACCTGATCGGGCCAAGCACCGCTGTAACCTGCCACGACAGTGTGCAGGTATGAGTGGTAGGGGGTATAACGGTCGGTATGAACGTAGATTTTGCTCTATCAGCCATCTGTGAATGGTCTTGGTGGACACTCGTGTGCGGATCGAACGTCTGATGGTTGATAGCGATGAATCAGGCGCTGTGACAGCTGATCTGACAATCACTCTGTTGTGGTCCTAGGTCGACCACTACCATCATGATGCTGAAATCTGGCATTGTCCACCCATTCTTGCCAGCATCTTCTAATCGCCGCATCGCTTCAACTCATATAACGAGCGATTCTCCGATTTGCCTAACCTGCCTCGTTTAATCCAATAATACGACCTCTTTCAAACTCTGACAGTGGCTCATAATGAGCTCGAATTCTGCATCGAGGCATTTTTTCAGTCGTTGAAAGGTATCCTAAATCGCAATGCAACAGAAATTTTTAACAACTGTTCAAGAACAGCTACTTATATACATCTGCTGAATACGCAGTTCCGATGCGCCGGAGATCGCACTATTCATTCATTAAAGAACAAATTTAATTGGTCAAAACATTTATGCATACGAAATTTCAAAGCAATCGGATGATTCCTTCTTGGTGCGTGGATTTTTTTGTTATTGAGTGCATAAATGTATTTCTATTTGTAGTTAATATTCGTTTAAGAGTTTCCTAAGATATCAGTGCTACGTAAAAGATTTTTCGAGGATAAAAATGTTAAGAAATACTCGCTAATGTTTCAGGTTTTAATAGGGTATCTCTTTCTCGAGATTATCATCACAGTTCTTCCAAAAATATTGTAAGCGTGTTTGTATAATCCGAATGGTTTGGGGAATATCGTTAAGATTATTTAATTTGACACATATAATTCAGATATTCCGTATATTTTCCGTTTAAGGCCTAAATATTGTACAAATTTCAGCATGAACACAGTGAAAGATGGTGCATATCCTCAGAAAGTGGTTTCATTGTTAATAACGCTAGCTATGAAGATGATAATGTCCATTCGATATTAGTGGCTATTGTCATCAACAATATTGAATACCTAAGTTTTCGAAGAAGAAAAAAAATAATCAGGTATTTAAATGAGTTCCTTAAAATCAAACGGAATTATGACCTCACAACGTAGTGTTTGTATTTCCGTGGTCTTTCATTTTAGCAATTTTTGTGCCCAAAATTTAAAAATATTACGATAATAAATTGTTAATTTCATGGAATTCGATTTCGAAACAAAAACCAGGATGTAAAAGTTGTTTATTTTAAGTGTCATAACTAAAACATGCTGTCCTTTTAATCCATTGTTAGACTACGTTACTGATTACGACAAAGAACATACAAGTTAGCCTGATACATACAGGTCTTTCTAAGGAAAATCGCTTCATACTTACCGTTTCTTCAAGTTGCTGGATCTAATTGGAAAATATAACTGAAAAATTTCGTATCAAAGAATACGATTCCTATGTCTTAAAACAAATTTCCGATAGCCACCCAACGTGATAACCCAATGTAGGGGGCGCGAGCATATCGAAAAGTCGAAAATGAAATATTATTTAAAAAATTATTAATTTATTGAAGCAAAACAAAATACATTCTGACATAATAAAAATAAAATACACATTTACACTTATGCAATATACTTATAAATGCATCATTACTGCATAATGTATTTGATAATTAATTTATCAGTTCTAAATTAAGAACAAGTTTAATAATTACTAGTGACTCCCATGGGCTTGTCTTGCACAGCAACGTTTTCAAAGGAAGGTTTAACATTAGAAATTGACACTCTAAGTTCTTTTCGTATATTTAACTGAGATCTACATTTTGTTTTCAGAGCAGCCACCGCAAAAAATCCGGTGTCACAAAGGCAGGATGTTGGAAATGGTAATAGTATACGAAATGCTTTCGTTTTCAGTGCAGAAAATTCATCATCAACCCCTGCCCAAAATGCAGAGTGATTTATTACTAAATTGCCTTTTCATTTCGCCAATTGACATGAAATCTATGAAGATTTCTTCTTCGGCAATTTAGAGCCTTTCTGGAATATTTTGAAATAAATCCCTAACCCACTCGTAACTTGCTATCAAGTCGTCTTCAGCAAGAAAATACTTTTTAAAATTTTTTGCCAGCATGGTTAAATGATTGTCCATGGCTCATAATCCAGTGGTTTCAAAATCAAACTTTCACATGTTATTCTTCAGCCTGGTAAAATTATCCACATTTTCAAACATTTCTAGGTTTTCTTTCTTTTAAATTTCTGCTCCATAATTCTAATTTTCTACAAAAAGCATTACTTTTATCACTCGTCCCCAACATATTGTATTTGCTCCTTAGAGTTGAAGATTCAAGGTATTCAATTTCTCGAATATATGGACCAAGTAACTCGAAGATTCAAGGTATTTAATTTGTCGAATATATCGACCAAGTAACTCAGTTTTACAACAAATAAACCATTTCGAAACTTCATCTCGCTTTTCCTCTTCTAGAAAAGTGGCAATTTCGTCTCCTGATTCATAAGCACATTGCAAAGACTTCCCACGTGATAACCATCTTGCTTCGCAATAAAATAGCAACGATGAATGCATTACAACCATGTCTTTACAAAGTACAGAGAAGATTCTTGATTTTGGGGTCTCATTTTTATATAATTTACTACGGTCACAACTGCCGTTGGCACAATATTCAGACCATTTCTTGGTCATTCATTTCTTTTAAAGCTAGAACTTCTCTGTGGATCATGCAATGTGCCCAGATGCACAGTGAAGATTTTCGTTTCACAAGTGCTTGTATACTTCGGAATCTTCCAGACATTATACGAGCACCAACGGCCCATATTCTGACACAATGTTTCTACTCTCGTTTTGTATGTTTGCCTCGTTTCTAAAATTATTTAAAATATCAAATAATGCTAGTGCTGTTACTTTGAGTTTTATTGGCTTATAAAAAAAGTAATTCTTCTACTGCTGATATACCATCACAAAATCTAACACATGCAATGAAATGAACATATTTATTGCTATATGTTGTCTCTTCAAGCTGAATTGAAAACATTTTTTCACGTAACTTCCCGAAAAGCTGCTGCTGTACATCTTCAGCTACATCATCGATTCGACGGGCAACAATATCATTTGGTATCTATTATTTAAAAGCCACATATACAAAATTTAATACTTATTACCACAAATACATATTACAAAATTTAATACTTTTTACGAAATTTAATACAATTTAAAAGCCACATATACAAAATTTAATATTTATACAATACGATCTTAATTACAAATGTGCTCGGTTTGTAATTAAGATCGTATTGTAGCTTTAGCGTCAATTTGGACTCCAAGTCTTTAACAAAATTATCTTCAAACATAGTTTCTATTACAGCTCGCAAAATAAGCTTTTCGCCAATGGTGTGAGGTGTTTTACATCTGGTTATTTTACTATATGAGACTTTGTAAGAAGGAAATAAAGCTTTTCCATTCACAAAGTCTTTTTTTTTAATTTTTTTTACTTTTCATATGATTTTAATTTTAATTCAAAAATTAAAATTAAATAAATAAACAAATTCTCGGGGTTTGTTAACATACTCACCATGAAGCGTTTCCAAATGTCATTTAAGTTTATTAGGTTTCATACTGTCTGCTGCCAATATTTTTCAGCAAATAACACACAGGGGCCTTTCTTCTTCATTTACTTAAGTAGTGGTAAACTCAAAATTTAAGTATTCTTGATAATACCTTCTTGATTTAATTTTAGGATCCACGCTCGTCTGTGCACTTGTTGATGCTTTATTATCGTCTAATGTTCGCTTACGACTTAAAAATTTATCCATCATTCTTTTTAAATCTACTGCCATTATTTAATACCTTGAATTGCAATTAACGCGCAAATTATAAAATGCAGATTCAAGATAGATTCAGTAGCGGTAGAAGGATTGACTCGACTGTGACTGACTGGAATTGCACAAGGTGCAGCATTTATACACGTTTTGCGCAGACGAGTTCGATAAGTTGCGTAGATGTCCGCGAGAATGCCCAATGTGATGAATAGCAGAATGTGATGGATAGAGAGCAACAGAGACTAGACTATTTTTCTAATGACATTTGTACTTTTAGAAATGTTGACTGAAGAAATAAACATTTAATTTAATTAAAATTTATTTTTCAATCTATTCCAATTTAAAAATTAGAAAGGAAAAGTAACATGATACTTATCCTATTACTTAAAAGCAACTTACTTAAAATACCTATTACTTAAAAGCAACATATACAAAATTTAATACTTTATCTTGATAATATGCTCGGTTTGTAAATAAGATCGTATTGTAGCTTTAGCGTCAAAGTACATTATTATTCCATTCGGTACATTGTTGTTGTATGGGGGCGCGATGAAAACTATGATTGAAAATTGGGTCGCAAATATTGAAAGTCTGAGAAGCACTGTTAATATGTGACAGCCCAACTTTAGCTCAATTTAGCACCCGATTTTGAGAGAGAGCACCCCGGGAAGACGGGCCCAAGGGGTGCCGCCTCTCTTCCCCTACCAACAACCTCTCAAGAGGACTTTCGGCTAGCCGCAAAATTAAAGTGCCCCCATGCTGCACAGACACTATGCATTTACAAATATCCATGCCTTCTCCGGGAATGGAACTCGACCCCTTCGGCACCGTGGTCAGGGTCACTACTATCCTGGTTGGGCAGCATTATGAAAGATTACTTTCTTTAAACTCTCAACTTCTTCCTGCTAGCAAGGCTAGATTATCTGTGTCAATATTTAAGTATTTCGATGCCTATACTTTTATCTCACTTCCTATTTTTAGTATGACCTGTGGCCTGGTTATAATAAAAAGTAAGAAAATCCTGTGTTATGGTGATATACCAAAATGTGAGACAAGTCTTTTTTTTATTATTATTTTGGAGTAAAGTATTAATTATTCATGCTTCGTACATTTTCCTTTCTCTCCTCTTCACTGTTGAATTTTAATTTGGGGTGATGTTGAGAGTAATACCTAGTGTAAAACTTGGTTGCCCACCAAAGGAGCATACTTGCTTAAGTTAAACATAAAATTTAACGGGTGCTTCCCTTGAACTTAACAAAACCAATGAACAGGATATGTGAACCATGATCAACATGTGAAGAAAAAAAACCTAACATGAATAAGATGGAAGATGGATAACACTTGACTGGTGCGTCGGCAGGTACTTGACTGCAACTGTTCCATACTGTACTTCATATAAATGGTGTCTGCGACACTCCGTTAGACTCCTGTTCCCATTCCTTCGGCAGCTACTTTACATGTCATTATTCCGTGCATTAAATAGCATACACCGCGGTAGGAACATTGAGAAGGCACCCAGTCTTCACACATTTTCTTAGCTTCTACAGCGGGACTAAGAGCTTTGAACTTACCCTCTTCAGCACTGCGCAGCCACAAAGGAGAATGCAAATTTCCTAACATTCGGAAAAATATTCGTGCAATATTTAATTAATTTCGTGCTCACAGGTAACATTGTTTCTTTACAGATTTTAGTACAATGTCTGTCATAAACTGTAACAAAAGAAAATACAAACTAGAAACTCATATTTATTTGTTTCGTAAATGTTTCTACAATACAAGCTCTGGAGCAGTACTTTTTAAACTGTAGTACAAGTATGCAGAGAATTTTTAGACGACTTGCAAGCAGTCCGCGAGAATTTCTCGAGGTACTTTTTTCTTTGTTTTAAACCAGGGTTTCTTAAACGTTTTGGTGGGGGGACCACATAACATTTACGAAAATTTTGTGGGATCCCATAAGCATTGCACAAATACGACACACGCATGAGTGAAACTGTCAGTTTCATCACTTGTAATGTAATGTACTATTACAGATATAGGTCATTAATTTTAATTTATAAAATAGAATGACCGTTTCTATTATAAAGAAATGCGCCGAAACGTTTTCGTTTTTTCTTTGTCTGTATCGTCTTATCTGTATCTATTTTCAGATACATTATGTAAAAATATTTGACAATTGTAAAATTATTATAGTAAGTTAAAGAAATGTCAAAATTGCTAAACTTTTTGGCGACATCCTGCTGTACATACCGCGACTCCAATTGGGGTTGCGACCCACAGTTTATGAAACTCTGTTTTAAATTTAATGGAAAGAAAATATAATTTATTCTCATATTAAAGCAATTAATTTTCCTCTGGTACTGCTCTTTTTTTTTCATACAGTAACCCATTTCTCAGAATGATTGAAGGTATGTACTGCATAAACCAACCACAGGATTCTTCTCCCCAAAGGTGTGTTATATCGATGAATAGTTTTACATTACCTTTCTTTGAAAGTCAAGTTCTGAGTTTACACAGAAATATTGTTTTTAAAATAAAAATTTGTTTTAAAATTCAAATTGTTAACTCCATAGAAGGATGAATAAAGGGTTATTACAGGAAACCCTACCTCTTAAGATGTAAATACTGAAAACAAAGCCATTTCTTAGAAAAATAATTATCAAAATGGCCGTGAGTATACGAAACCTTAATTTTCGCTTATTCTTTGATATCTCACTCTAAGAGAAGAATTTATGATGAGAAAATTTGTCTTTTTTCCTTGCCAAAGTTTAATGCAGAAAATACACTCCTATTTGCTAGTTTTCAAGAAATTCTTTGTTATTTTTGATAAACCTTTTTCAACATTTTTCACGAAATCTTCAAGCGTCTTTTTTTAGAAAACATAGCGCCTTCCAACAATTAAATGAAACCGCATTTAACCAAAATGCACTTTTATTCGAAATTCGAGACCTTAAGTAGCAAACTACATGATTCCTTAAGATAAAAGGAATTTAAAAAAACTGATGTACTTGCAATTGCACCTTTTTAACTGTGAAATCCCATTAAAAATCAGTTTAAGAAAAGGGAAGGTTAGAGAAACTGAAGATTAGTTACACAGCTATTATCAGCTTCGAAGGAAACAAATAATAACTAGAATATTAACTTAAAATGATTTAAATTAATAAACTCTAAACTTGAGACCTACGACTGATGTTAAACTCCGTTAATTACTTATTTATGAGTAATCGATTTTAATCTTGCTTAGAAAGCTAATTTTTCATTCACTTAAATATTCCCCAAGGAAATCTATCGATATACTGTAATATAGAAGTATCACATACCATTAAGGAAAATAATCTCTTTTCATATTCCTTTAATCAAGTAATAGAAAATTAAACTTGAAGCACGTTAAGATTAGCTTTAGAAATATGAACTGCGAACGTTAATTTTATTATGACAATAGAATTGTGCAACTGCGAAAACTAAAGAAATTCATACGCAATTTCTTTGGAGCAAAACGTGAAGAACTGTTTTCCTTTTTGTTATTTGGTGGCTAGGTTCATAGTAGTCTACTAGCTAATATTGCTTTGCTAAGTACATTTATCTAATGACCTAATATGCGAGAGTTTATATTAAGCAGATATGTTACAGCTAAAATAAAGCAGAAAAAAAATTGGATAATAAACAAATGGAAACTTCATTAGCGCTACTTACTGTTAAAGAAACTTAATGAATTTTGGACTTAGCAGGCCAGATATGCAAATTAGAATCAATGCCGATTAACTAAATCTTTCGATATGATTTTCGTTTCGATTTTCGCTTGAAACTAGGGCTGGGGTACGGCAAGTATGACCTTCCCTCAAGCACATAAACTAGAGATGCGTTAAAGTTCATAGAAAAAATAAGAAATTAATTTTAAAAGAAAAAAATTACAATGAATAAAAACAATAAACCATAAATTTGTTGAATTTTTTCTCCCCCTTTATAAATATTTTATTCAACTGCAACCAACATTTTTGACAAATAGTTTTACAGTTCGTTGTGCGTGAATTCTCTTAACGGATTGACAAACATCCTGTGAAAAATACTCCCCGGCGGACTAAGAACATCCTAATTAACATTCTTAATTCACTCTTACAAATGCAGTTGTTTATTTTCACAATACTACAAAGAGAGATGAGATATCCCTTAAATCTTTATATAACATTTTAACTTCCAACTGCATGGTCCTAGAACCTTAGATGCAAAATGTGGTAAGATGTATATGCAACTGACTCAGCAAATTAATTCACTTATGGAGGTAAACTGAAATATTATAGGTATATGAACTAGAAACAAATATCTAGATTCCCTACGTGGTCTATCAGCTACCTTTTCGACGAACTTCCTCTGACAATGGCCCCATAAGTGCCCAACTGGTTAAAGCCCGCTGAATTAAACGCGGGTCTGAACCCATGTTAATCCATGGTTGTTTTTTCCTCATGTTTAACCGGAATACGAGCAAGCTTCCCTCAAAGAATCCTCCACTAAGGCATACGTTCCCTTATGCAGATAGCCATCGTGTACTTTGCATTATCCAAAAAATCTAACCTAAATTAGACGATTTTTGACCGTAAATCATACTAAAATGAAAGAGATCTACTCCGTAGGAGAGTTCAAGTAAATGATTTTTGTACTAAAAACTTTAAAAACCAGATTTTGGTTTACGTAGGCTCTGTTATGTAAATTTTGTTCCCGATGGATTTCTTCCAATTCGGGTTCTTTAAAGGAACGCATTTACGCGATGCAGCTACAAACGGCGCTAGACATTGAAAATTGAGTTATTGAATCTTCGCAAAGATTAGTTATTTCAACTTCAAGAAAGTTTGTTTTTGGTCTATAGTTCAAATGTTCATTGCAACGGATGAGGGTACATGGTACCTTTGATTAGCATTTCTAGGGGATATTTTGAAGATTTCTAGCTACTCTCGCTATTATAATAAAAAAATATTGAAGTTATTATTCTTTTCGTTTGCTTTACTTTTTACAGCTTCAAGTCACATAACATACAAGCAATTGGTCCTTCGAAAATAAATTGAAAACTTTCTAAAATTTAGTGTAACTGAAAATTTTTGCCTGTCTTTCTTCGTTTCGAGACAGAAAATCTACTTTATTCAGGTTATTGTTGGAAGTGCTGCAGATTTACTACATCAAAAGACATAGTTGTTCCACTATTAGAAGACCTTACCAATGCAGATCTAGAAAACTTCAAACGAAATTCAAATGGATGCAGAATAACTTAATAATTAATAATATTAATTAACTTAATTAATTAATTAATAGATAATTCAGTAAGCAACTTTCTCACATGAAAACGTGTAATAATTTGGTTTCTTGAAGACAGGGATACAGCGCTTATCTCCATTTGGTTCTATAAAACCCGGTACAATATAGGGTTTGAATTTTCCTCATTTTAAAAGGATAATATATATCGTTAGAATTAACTTATGTAAGCACTTGCGAATTATTCTCTTTAGACTCTGGATAAGGAAGCAAAACATCTCAAGTTATGTTCAGAACTGTAGCGCGGGCTAACGTTTTCATGTTTTCGTAGTTTTCCTCTTGAATAAAATAAATAATAGCCAGTTTCACTAAAAATGTCCATTTCAAGTAAGGAAACTGTTATGTTTCATACTATATTTCATATTATAGATAGATGATACTATGTTTCATATTATATATAGACGCTACTATTATTTCATATTATATTTCATATTATATATAGATGCAAGAATGTTCTCCATTTCAATTTAGCTTTTCACAAATGTTGTCAACGTTTCATCAAGAATATTTAGTTTTAAAATTTCGCTCTATTTGTTAATTTCAGACATTAAAGCAGCTGCAAGTTTTGATCTTTTAATAGTAATTCAGCAATGCAATTTACTTTCTTTTTCTCCACCCAAGCGGGATAGTGGTTAGCGACGCTGTACCGAAGGGCCCGCTTTCGAATCCTGGAGAAGACATGGATGTTTGTACTCCTTACCATGATGAATTTCGTGGGCTTGCTCTAATGTTACTGTCAGAAAAATGAGATCCGAAACTTTTTAGATCCGAATTTGCAAGTTTCTTTAAGAATAATTTTAATGTTACTGTTAACTGAAGCCGCAGTTGAATAAACTTTGTAAAGTTCAAGGTATAAAAAAACACCTGTCTTCTTTCTTTTCGACAAGGCTAATTGTCAAACTGCATTTTTCTCGCCTACCGAACGCAATTTAAGTAATGAAATAACTTTGAGAGAAATAAAGTTATTGATAATTTTGTTACATTAAAAGGGAAAATATTTACTTATGTGTTCTTTACGCCTAAACAAGTCTGATTATTCTGGAAATCTTCGCAACTAGTTCAAGGTGACTGAGTTCAAAGCTCCAGACAGGTGACCTTTACTAGTGAAATCATCCATTGGAAAATGAATATTTTGTTTACGGGTTCAGTTCAAGTATCACATTTTCTCCACGTATGATTCTGATTTACGCTTCTTTCTAGGAGATAAAAATATTAAATTAAAACAAGTAAAAGTGTATAGAACAAAATACTATTGAACCTACAAGACACTTGTTGAAGGTTGACTTAATAGGGAATACATGAATTTGTGTTTACATGTTGATTATTGCTTCCACTTCCCTTTTTACCAATCTTTAGTATTTTGATAGACATCATTTTCTATCTGCTTATCAAAGAAAAAAAACTAATCTTCCATTGCGAATGGAACAAAGAGATCTTTCTCTCGCTGTTCGAATGCTTGGCAAAGTGCTCCCAAAAGAGGAGTTTCAAAGGCGGGCGTTTTACTTCAAATGACGTCATGCACTCATTTTTGCCCCACGAAGTCTTCATAAGATTCAAGTCGAGTCGTGGGTGGTGCAGTGATATTTTGGGCGCCACTTCCACCCTAGTGAGTATCTGCAGACCAGAGCGAAAGATCTCAACTTTATCGACTCTATCACACCTTTCAAAAACAGTATGGCTTACAGAGGACCTTCCTATGGACTGAGTGCCCAAATTGCAAACAAGGTATGGTCATCTAAAATTATTATATTTTAGAGGAATTATCTATAATTTTTATTATATTTCGAACTTACAAGCTTTTGATGTAATTAATGTTCAATTTTCTTTAAAAGCTTTAGCTAGCTACGAAATAGTGACTTACTTTTTTACAGAAATCTTGTAACATGTATTTCATTGGATACACTGCAGCAGTTTCGGCACTGAATAAACTTGCAGTCCGCTTAAAAAACAATACTCTTTGATCAAATAATTATCATTAGAATTAGAACTATTCAAGTCGTGATTTTTGTCATTTGATTACCTTCAAGTTATGAGACAACTTAAGAATGACATTTATTACTCTAGGCCTAAAAGCACTAAACGATGAAAATTTCCATTTGAACAATTTCATTTAATTACCTCTTGAACATTTCAGAAGAAAATATCTCATCCAATGCTTCAAAAAGTTTCATCCTATCCCATTCTTTTTCAGATGCTACCTGCTGTTTTATATTATATTAACAGAATAATATTATTTATGCATGCTAACATTTCGAAGAAGAGAGAGATTTATGGACGTAATACAATGCAATTTAAGGATTTCATTACTCTGAAAATTTTCTTATGTAAGGATTCTTCAGAGCGGTTTTAAAGGTAAGGAATAAGATGAAATAAGCATACGATATATCTATCAGTAACACTTGATTTGTGTCCACTTTCATTAGATCAGCTGTCTGCTTCTGGTTAGTTATATAAAACAGCCCAGTGCGATCTAGATTTATGGACCACAGATTTTAGCTTAATGTTTTAAACTATGTACAAAACAGAAATCTCTGCCTTTTCCCCTTTTTTAAATTTAAAGGTTATTGTAAACATTCATTAACTCCTTTGAAAATATTACTTTTTAAAGCATAATATAAGCTACATTTCAAACTGAAGATCATACTAGCTGCTTTTTTGAAATACAATTAGTTCAATGAATACAGGTTTCTCCTCCCCTTTTTTTTAATTTGTACTTAATGTTTTTCCAATATAGTAGAACTAATTATCTAAAACTGGTTCTGAATTACATTTTTAATTCCGATTCAAAGTTTAGAATATTTTGGTGAATTAAGCTCACGGTTGTTTTTGTATTTTGAAATTTGACAGCATCAGTTGCCGGCTTTACTTAATGGATGATAATTTGCGATGCATTACTCGTTTTAATTTACAATGACGATAGGCGGTAATATTAAACATATTCATCCTTTGGTTATGGACCTCAACGCCGATATCTGGTTTTGAAGATTTCTTTGTTTATTTAATGCTTTTTATTATTGTGTTTTACAAGTAAGTTAAACAGAGTTCAACTTTCCGAACCACAGACAGCACTAATAGGTCAGTTTTAAATCTTTAAAATCTGTGTTGGTAAGTCTCTCTATCTATTCGTATGTTGTTTATAAATAGGTCTTGATCCATCTTCTGACTTGTTATGAAATTAAAAGACGATTGGCTTTAATAGTCACGCGATGCTTGCAATTAGTTGGAAATGTTGACCAGTAACAAGCTTATGGAAGATCTCTAAAATTTAAATTTTCTTAAAGTAATTAAAATATGCCTGTAATTATACATAATTTAAGTAATTAAAATATGTCTGTTATACATAATTTACCCTCCTGTCAATATTTGGCTTATACTGCAAATAAGCTTTTTGATTAAAATTGCGTGAATTTTGAGGATATTCACTCATTTGTGGAAAGGTTAATGGCGTTTGCAGCGACAAAAATATAGTTTTCCTAGATTACCCAGTTTTAACTAAATTCTTAATGAGCCCATTATTTGCAATTAAATTTCATTCTTAGGTATATAAAGCCAAAAAAAGTCTTAAGTCAATTTTCATTTCCGATGAATGTTCCCCTATTTTAACCATGATTTTTTTTGATTTCATAGCAGGTTACTGATGAAGCTAATAATA
The DNA here is from genome assembly GCA_000611955.2 of Stegodyphus mimosarum. Classification (NCBI taxonomy): domain Eukaryota; kingdom Metazoa; phylum Arthropoda; class Arachnida; order Araneae; family Eresidae; genus Stegodyphus; species Stegodyphus mimosarum. The sequence continues at coordinate 119,521 of KK121822.1, forward strand.
CTTGACAAACACTTAGTATATTGGAATTTCGCAGGATTATGCCACTGTTGGGTATGTTTCTTTTCGAAATTCTTGAGCTATACATCAAGCTACATCTGGAATGCACCCAAAGGGTGCATTTTTATGCTACCAGGAAGAAATCTAAGGACAGAGTGTTACGAAGCAACAGCTGTACACAGCCAATAGATACCAAGAAAGAATTTGTGCGTTATTTTTAAACCATCCCCGCATGAATTTTTTTTAATTAAGTTTTTCATATCTCTGAGCGGAAAAGTGTTTTCAAGGACACTGAAAGTAGCTCGAGATCTCTCGAATGACTTGATATATTATCACTCAGAGCTCACACGTTATTTTTCGGTATTAAATATCAGTGGCGAAACACTTTATGAGCTAGAAATTTTACTATAATTGTGAGTTGCTATGTTTTTCATCGCTATTAGGTAGTTTTGAAACAAACCTACTTGTTGCTGATGGACTTTACGATATCTGACAGCTGTATAAAATTCAAAAGTTCAGTTAATAAAGATCAAAACGTTAGTTATGAAATTCATTGTCTTTAATAATCAAGGGCTATACAAACAGAAAAAAAATGTTTTTAAAGATATGTACGGCGGTATAAAGGGGATTACCATAATTACCTAATCATTGGTATTGAATTGGATGCACAATACGCTTTAAAGAAAATTACATTGTAACTGTGTTTCTAATCTAGAAACTTTTATTTGAACTCTCTTGAGAAGTACGTTTATTGGTGAATGCAGAAGAAAGGGTACAGGTACAGCATAAGCAAAATGCTTAACATATACAACAATTAGCAAAGTTTATAACTTTCGCTTGATTTGGACTATATAAAGTCAAAGCCTTGGAGTCTAATTACTTGAGCGTTTAACGGCAGTGTTAGTCAGTGTTAGTTAAATGAATACTCCTTTTCATTGAGAAATTGTAAAATTACCGTTTAGCTCTTGAGCTAGGGAATCATACGTTCGTCAATACTTTGCAAAATGACTGACATCTATTACATTGTATATAATTCTTAGTTTTTCTGCAAATCAAAGAAACATTTATTTATGATTATTTTTAACTGTGTAACTGTAAACTATTTATTAATAGGTGTTTTATTAATAAATTGTTATTACTTATATAGCTAACCTTGCGTTAAGCTCCGTGACGGCGAAAATTAGCCTTCTGCAGGAGAAACGTAGCTAGGGAACAGAATTAAAGGATAGATCTTTTTAGCATAAAAAAGCTTCTTCCTTAAAATATCACAACCAAACTTAAATTTTGTGTCCTTTTTCCCAACTGAAACACGAATAAAGCACTTTTTTTAGTTTATTTGGACATATATGCTAGAAATAAATTCGAATTAGATGCTCAAACTTTTGCTTCATTCATTTTCCTATACTTTTTTGATCAAATTCAAAGTGAATGCTTGTAAGGTTCTTTTGTTAATTACTTAGCTATTATGATTTTGATATTTACTTGAATTTCTTCCTTTTGTATTCCTCACCAGAATGCAAATTAGTTTTAAGTGTACCTAAGCTGAGAGTTTGGAATCTTAGAGAGAGAGAGAGTTTCTGGCACTCGGGCCGCGGTGTTAAATTTTGCCAGCTCTATATAAATGCAATATCTCTGCTTTTGCACTCTCTCGCAACCAGTTGCTTTAAATTTACGAGTCGGGAAGTTAGTTGAGACAGCTTATAGCTTCTTTATTTAAGTATGTAGACTTAAACTACTTTTTACCAACATTTAAATTTAAGTATTTGTTCTTGGTAAAATTTTATCGTTACAACTAGTGGTTTATTCGTAGCCCAAGTCGTGCCTTTTCTGTTAAAAGTTCAGTTTAATAAAAAGGTTTCTTTAACCTTCGAAGGTCTCTTTCATCCTATTTTCAAACGTATCAATCACTCGTTATTTGTCTAATAGGGTTGTAGGACTTAAATTTGAGTATCAGCTCAATTACAACCTTACATATTCATATTTAATGTTGTTTCTACGATACCAGTCGCCTTTTCCTAGAATGCTGTAGTGGAGTAAAGAAAATGCAAAGGTCTTCCATCATTTACTTCGAAAGATAACCAACGAAACTCAAGGAAAGAAATACTTCCAATATAAAGGAGTGAAAATCATCTTAATACATTTTAACAACTTTTTTCATAAGTATTCATGAGCACTTAATGGAAGAATAACATCGGATATAGAGCTTCTCGGTCAGACTGAAAGTTAGTGTAAGCAGGACGTGATTTCAATGACGGCAGCCTGTAAGTCTAGATAAACAAATTTGAATACTTTCAGAGTCTTATTCTTTTTCATTCTTTGCTAGAGAAAAAGAATAATATTTTGTAACGAATACAAATATTATTTATATCTATGTTAAACGTATTGCTGCTTAGTTTGAATGACTTAAATTTGTTTATAGTAATTGCACGAGTGCATTCATATAATTGTTCTTAAGGTAGCTCTTTTTGTCATGTAATCTTTAAAATATTTAATAGAGATAAAACAGGCATTTTTACATTCTGGATAAAGAAAAGTTGTTTTTGATTCGTTAAATGAGAAACAATTCTGATAATTTAAATCGAAACTTCGTATCTCTGTTCTGTTATTCAAATTAACGACGTAGAAGAAGTTTCCGAATAAGTTTCTTTATCCTTTAAAAACAAAAATTTTTTTCCCTGTAAAAAACGAGTGCAGCATTCGTCTGAAGTGTTTATCAGTCTTAGAAACACTGTGGTCATTTCAGATAATAATAAGAAGAATCGTCCAGTGCAAATGGAAAATAACTTGAGCAATCTTGTTTCAGAACGACAATTGAATTCAGATGATTTCCGAATTTTAGTTAATATTCCTAATATATGCTCTATGGCATAACTGTAATTTCAAAACATGTAGAGAGAATGAGAGATAAGGTAATTAATCAAATAAATTAAATTAATACAACCGGGACAAATTTTTTTGAGAAGGGAATGTAAAATCGGAGTGAGAAATAACTTAAAGTATAATGCTAAACGAAATTCTCAGCTACGTTAGAGCTGGAGTTTAGTTTTGAAAGTCCACTTTAACTAATTTTCGCACTTTATTATTTTTAATCATCTATATATAAATTAGCAACCCGGCAAAATGTAAAAAAAAATTTCTTTTTTTCTAATTAGTTTTTTTTTTTTTTTTTAATTTCAGAAATATTTGTTTGTTTACACTCCTTGACCTTCTTTAAGTGGTTATTTGATTGAATTTTGTTTTTGTTCAGCTTCAGTTTATCTGATGATTTTTAATTTTTTATTTAATTTTTTACAGAATTTTTTAAGCTTTTAAGTTTTTTCACTTAGATAATTTTGTACAACAGCTGTTTCGCTGTTTTGAACCAATTTCTTTTTTTCTAATTTGCCATTTCAGAATGTGATATAAAAATTTGCTTTAAATCAAATTGATATGAATACCTTAAATTAAAAAGAGTTTGATGCTATCGTATAAGATATTTCTCCTGCCTTCTTAGTATGCCTTCGTGGTGTAGAAGTCAGCATACTCGGCGCATATTCGAGATCTCAGTGGTTCGAGTCCCGGCGAGGGCATGCTCATTTTTCTTCTCTATGGCCTCGAAATAACCTAATGCCTCTACAATCTCTCTTAAAAGTTAGGCTTTATTCATTTTCTACCATTTTAAAAAACAAAGTGTGTAGGCCACCACTGCAGTTAAGTATTTCAAAAAAAACAAAAACTAAAGTATGAATAACACACGTGGAGAATCTGAAGTGGCGAAACCACTTCAACGTAAAACGGGTGATGTTTGAACAGGGCATCAGATAGATGATGGGCGATGTTTGAACGAATGCTTCCGAATAATTCCTAATGAGAAAGCTGTGTTGTTTTTTGCACTTACTGTGACGTATGAGTATGATTGTTAGTCAGGATTATGATTATAAAATAGAACAAATAGACAGCTGTTTAAATCCACTAGAATCTGAGCTCTAGCATAACTTAAAGTTAGTTTATTTTTTGAAAAATTAATAGAAAGAGAGCTTGTTTTCTGCTTCTGTCGTAAAGTAAACAACCAAGGAACACCTAACAACAATTTAAAGACTATTCTATCTTTAATGTTATGTATATTCAAGTATCATCGAAAATAGAAATTTCGCATTATTATTCAATATAAATAATTTGTGAAAAAAATCGTTTGATTTGCTTTCTTCAAATTATCTTTCGAGATAAATTATAATATACTGAATTGTTTAAACAAACGATTATGTGTAAAGTGCTTTATTACTAAAGAATGTTGTCAGTTTAAATCCTCTTATATCACTGAAGGTTTAGTCAATCTGCGCAATTTGCATGCACTAAATACATTTCAGACTTTTCTTTGATGTCACATATTAAAAACATGCATCTTCTTTAACATATATAATGACTAAATTTTCTATATTTAAAGCCAGTATATTTTATTTCTTAATTTCCCTCGTTCGTAATAAAAAAACTGCATTAGAATATAACATTTTAATAATTTGAAATTTCTGTAATAGATACATATAAGTGCATTATTATTTGCAGTGATTAATATTAAACATTTTCTTAAGAGGATGTTCCCATTCGAAAAGCATAAAAAAGAATACATTTAGGAATTTTTTACACATAAGCATACAGCCTTGGAAGTTTTATACCACATATTTAGCATTCTTCCACATATTTACATTTTGTTTTTGGCTATTTGAATTTGAAAAATACAATGTTTTAATAGTTCTAGTTTTCATATATAAAAACAAGTAAATGCAAAACTGGTCATAATAACAGAAACTGTGTGAGTCTATAAACAGAAAGCAAAGTATTTTTATAAGAAGACTCGTTGCTGCTACTATATGAAATAAAATCTTCCAAATAAAGTCTTTTTAAAAATGATGATATGAAACACTTTTGGCTTTTAGGCAATGTTTCCACCATTTATCGGTTATAAAATAAATAAAGAATTAGTCATTTTTATTCTAATTTTAGTAGCGAATGTAATTCAAATTCGAATGATTCTGTTAAATTTCGAGATATCGTTGTTACTAGCTCCAGAACATAGGTTTGAGGAAAATGCTTCTAGATTTGGCTTCGATCATTGTATAAGCCTTCATAATTTTTATAATATTTTCTCTTTTGAGGAAATTTCTTTACATGTTTGTCCTAGAAGTATTATACACAACAATGAACGTAGAACCTTGGTGTAAAATTATCTTTGCTTTCACTAAACTAGTTGTTCTTCAAAACTGTTGAATAAAACTAGGAGAATTTATTTGGGGGATACATAGCATCACAACGTATAAATATGAACTAAAACCTCAGATGTAAAAGCATATAAAACTCGAATATACTACGTAAAATGAATAAAAGTATAACAATGAACAATATATGGTAACGAAATATCAAAACAACTGTTAGCTAGAAACAAATGCAAAATTTTAACATTAATAGAGACTGTGATCTCATCTAACTCTTATACATATAGCATGATGCGAGTTTGTGGTTTTAGTAAAATTAATTAGGTTCTGATGAAGTTAAAGTTTACTCCTGATGTGGTCTGAGATTACTAGAGAACAATTTCGCCGTACAGCAGCTCTTCCAGAAAAGTCCGTAAGTTCTCCGTAAGTCCTATTTAATTCAGGGAGTATGATTGATTAGTTTAATACTTGTTGTCTTGTGTTCCAAGAAACTAATGAACCATATTTGCTTTAAGAGGACGCGCGATTATAGATCAATAAAAAAAAGATGTCAAATTTACATGCACCTTTAAAAAGAGTTAAGTATTAGCTGCATTGATTTTGTTATCTCTGGGTAAACACAAGTCTCTATTGAGCATATGCAAAAAAGAATGTTCATTGACCAATAGCCACCCTGTATCAACGTATCTGCACCGAGGTGACACTCATATACCCTACTATTGGTTTGAAAACAGGCGGTTAGAATCGTATGGTAACTGCATCACACTTCGTCAGTGAAGAGAACATAAAGCCATTGTTTTAATTCAACTGTAGCTTTTTTTTTTTGAGAAAGAGGGAGGGAGGATCAGTGAAACGCAAACAACCGGCTTTTTGTCATACTTTTATTTCTTAGGAAGCCTTTTGTAAAATTTACCGCAATACAAAATTCTAGCATCAGCTACAAGGTCTAAACTCAGTTTCTTAAGACTCAAGCTCCTGATTAAATAAGAGAGAGAAACTGATCTTGAGAAACTATTGTTTTAGTTCAATGATATTGTCCTGGCTTCTCATATGCAGTTTCAACTGTTTACCTTAGAATTTTCACCTACCTCTCCACTTACATAATTCTTTGCCTTGCTTCCAAAGGGCTGACAACTCTCCAAATGGCAGTTCTTCCAAGCGATCTTTCGAGGTCATAAAAAACATTTAATGTGATAAACACTGAAATGAAATCTTTATAGTAGAAGTTATCTTGAAAATATAATTTGAAGCTTCCTACATCTTATCTGGTGTCATGCCAATTATTTGCATTCCAGAAATAAACTAAGAAAAATGAACAAGGTGAGGATAATTAAGTGAGCAGTGAAAATATAAATCAGATTTATCTGTTATTTTAATAAATTTTACAATTTTTAGTTACATTAAGACAATTTTGGACACTATGCTGAAGGGTTATGGATTTCTTAAAAAGATGGCTTTTTAATCATCGCAGTTTTCAAATCCAGTACATATATGAAATCAGAATTCTGTCTCTAAAAACATGCATCGAGCCACTTTATCATACACTAAATATATCTGTTCAATGTAATTAGAATGAAACTAGCAACTTTTTAAACTATTCTTACGCAACCAAAAGCTAGACAGAAATCGAGTAGCCTTTCAGAACACTGAGCTTGCATAATAAGACTATAGAGTCATTAGGTAATTTGGAAGCAAGAGATGTGAAAAACGAGCAATGCTCTTGCCAGTACTCGAAACTCTCGAATACGCGTCGAGCATACTGACCACTACACCATAAAAGCATGCTAACAAGGTGGGAGAAATACTTATAAGGACAAATGTCTGATATGAACAAAAATTTAAAACCAGTTATTAAATGTATTGGATCCAGCAAGTTAAAAAATAATTCTCACTTTTTTCAAAACAAGTTGCAAATTTACTGCCCAAAATTACATTTTCTTATATTTTATTTTATAACCTTAACAACAATTGTAATTTAAGCATTAAAACATCTTACGTGTTAACATTTTACCAAAGAAAAATTACGTGAAAACTGCTTATATGTAGTTCAAATGGAAACTGACATACATTTCAGTTTGGGAGACTCCTTACCCCAAAAGCAGGGTAAGGGAAAGAATGCAAAATAAGAAAACTGCATCTGAAAAAGCTATTTTTATATTCTTCTTAACGAAGCACAAGAAAAGCTTTTTTTTCTAATTTCAAATATAGGAATCGTCCTGAAAGGAGTATGCAAAGATAAATGAGAGGGAAGAAATGTAAATACACATTCTTTAAGTACAGAACCACAGTATTGAAATAATGCAGTAAAAAGGAGAAGGAAGCTGAAAGAGGATTTATAGAAATGGACAAGAAAAAATGAAGGCGGCGGGAAAGGATTATACTGATATTCTTTTTTATTTACGTTAGCTAAATATGGTATAGAAAACAGAAAGCGCCGAGTGATCACTTCCTTCAGAAACTTCTTAACAAACTCAGCAATGTCTCCCCCTTCGCACCACCACCATTCGTGACTCATTACCCAACCTGGTCCCTTTAAATATTCTCGGAAACTGTCTGCCAGTCGTCAATTTTTCAACTTGTGCGCTCTCTGAAATGACTTTGAGACTTAAAACTACAAAAATAAAATAACCTATTTTTAAAACGGACATTTAACTCTCGCAAAAATTCTCTAGGTTTGAGAATTATACATTTATGAACCATGCACATTTCTGTTACAATAAAACTGTTGAGGAGTTTTGCATAATGTATGCATGACTAAGTAGAGGATTAATAGTGGCGTAAGAGTAAATTTCTTTGAAAATATGCCTGTCCGAACTCGAAATTGTGAAGATAATAATGATGAATAACAATTTGACTTCAATGAAATAATAACGATTTACGATAACGATAAATTAACAATAATAATAATAATGATAAATTAACGATTAATAATAATAACGATAATAACGATTTGCTTTCAGTGAAACCCAACAAACTCAACTTCTCTTGAAAGATTTGCAGTGTTCCTTCTTCTCATCTGTTAACTAAATGTTGAGGAACCCAGTGAACTGCTAAGAGAATAGCCGCTTCAGTCCAAGAACAAAAACGTAAACTCAAGAAGGGTTAATTATTCTTTATTGCTCAAAATAAAGATTCACAGATGGCCCCTTTCTCAGGGCGTACAGCAAAGCCTCCACTTGGGCTCAAATGTGCAAGAAATAAGAACTTAACTATTGACTAACTAAAGAGATTTAACCGAAGCTAACACAATTAGCTAGCGAAGCTGTCAAAAGGACGTAATACGACAGAGCGTAGTAACAGTTACAGAGCGTAGCAAAAAAGCAATCGCGCGCTAATCAGGAATTCTAGTTCTCTGTCTCGAAATCAGTGAAACTTATACTTTCTACTTCTCATTTGCATTTAACGCTATTCTAAAAACTCATTCTGGTAAGGAATTGCAAACTGAAGCTATACGAGATAGGAAAGGTGCATAAGCTTAAAATAACTGTTAAAAAATTAGGATGTACCTTACAGATTTACTGAAATTAATTATTATAATATCTTAAATATTCGATTGCTAACATTTTTAAGCTTCTAAAACTGAAAATAGGGGAAAGATATTTTTATTACAAATTCTTAAAAGTAAGTTACTATACTTAATGTGTATATTATTTTATGAATAATTAATAACTGCTTATTTTATAAAGGGAAAAGACGTGACGGGAGATAGCCTTTAATTGACTATTCCATACCTAATGATGATTTATCTTTCATATTTTAGTATCTGCGCCAGGTATAAAAAGCATTAAACCTTTGGAAGAGCGCAAATCTTCGAAATATGCTTTGCCTTTACAATGAGTCGAACATGGGAATCTCAGAATAACCAGCTTAGTGTGTTAAATTTTATGCCAAATGAGTATATAGGATGAATGTTTAAATTCTTTATATACCAGGAGACAAAATGAACGCTTTAACAACTCCTGTGTTAGTGAATTACAAGCATATGTCTTCACCAAATGGAAGATTTCGAAATTTATCTCCAAAATATGTTATATTGTACTTTTCCTTGAAAGAAGTAAGTAACAGCACTAGGCTTTTAAGTATAAAATGAATATAAAATCCTTATTGATTTTTACTAAAATTTAATGTCCGCTTTTAATGGTGTTGTTGTAAAATGCAACATTTCTGTGCTTACGTAAACATTTAAGGAAAATTCAAGACTTTTAAGTATAATTTAACTAAAATAATTCAATTTTTTTACTCTAAAATAGCTTTCGATTCAAATTACGCTATACTGGTTCTTAGTAAAAAGTTTCGGAAATAAATAAATTTTATTAAATAATGTTCTTAATTTAACCCTATTATATCAACGGTCTCTTCTCAATCTGCATAATATTCACAGCAATTTGAAGACATGTTACCCGCGTTTAATTGGAAGGAAAATATTGTGCTTCTTAAAGTATTTAACAAAACCGAAAGCATTTCTCTGACTTGAAATAGTAAAGGCAGAGATAGCTTTCAAAACTATGAACTCAGAAAAAAAATATTGTTCATGTTGTTGCTGTGACGTATCTCACTTGTCTGACAGTAACATCAGAACAAGCTCACGAAATTTATCGTGACAAGACGTGCAAGACTGCGCTCGTCTTTTGGCAAGAGCCTTGAGTGCCATACAAGTTTGACTTTGCTCAGTTACGACCCCAATTTTGATGGAGAGTACCCGGGGGGGACAGGTCCGAGGGACTAGGACTTTCGGCTCGACGCATATTTATAGTGCCCCATGCCTCATAGACACTACACATTTACAAACATCCAAGAATACTCCAGGATTCGAACCTGGGAACTTCGTTTCGGCAGTCAGATCACTCACCACTATTCCGGTTGGGCGGCGGAAAAAAAATAAACAAAGCATAAACAAAATTTGTGCGATTTTATTGCTAAACCTTGTAGAGGCATCAGAATCTTTTGAAGCTGAAAGACGTGAAAAGTTTGCAATGCCCTCGCCAAGACTCGAACCTGCATCTCTCGAATACGCGCCGAGTGTGCTAACCGTTACACCACGAAGGCATATAGAAAGGAAGGAGAAAATACATTGCATACACACCTTTTTAAAGGACGACTGAAGAACAGGGGGCCCAGTCTCCAAATCCTGGAGGTGAAGAATCATTATCCAGTATCTTTTAGTTCGGGCGCCACTGTAGAGTCATTGGGATTTTTTTTCTTTGAAGCAGAAGACATGAAAAATGTGCAATGCCCTCGCCGGGACTCGAATATGGACCTCTCGAATACGCGCCGAGTGTGCTAACCGTTGCATCACAAAGAAATACAGAAAGGAGGGAGAAAATACCTTGTAACCTATTTCATCTTACATTTTTTAGCAATCATTCGTCGTTTTTAACAAAAAGAATTCACCACTCTTTGTGTGAAATGACCGTTTTCATCCGATCCTGATATTTTTGGTCACTTGGTGTATATTAGCTTATAATTTAAAATATTTTGATTTCTTGCTCCTTTTATGATGTAATATTTCTTTAATGACCACCTCAATGACTGGAAGTTTATGAAAACAGAGATTAATGTAAGTAATTACAAAAATTTAACTAATCAATGCTGTTTAAATACAGATCTTAATAAGCGGATTCAAAAAGCCGCGTCACTCAGAGGATAAAGTAATTTTTTTTTCCAGATACGAGAATTTAGTTTTGCTAATATTATTAACCTGTTCTTGTAAGTAAATCGATAAGAAAGTAGGTATGAAAAGCGTTGATACATATAAGCAACGTTAGATGAAGAATGCCCTTATTCGAAGATACAAATTACAAATAGGTCTCTCTAAATCTTCTACAAACGATTTTCTAGGAGACAGTACCTTTCTTAACATTAATCTCATGTGCTATCACTAGGAAAAGAAGTGGCAATTTTCCTTTCAATAGCAGTTGCCAAACTTCTTGTGTGTTACCATCCATTCGAGTCTTTGAAAGTGGCAACGCTTGTTTTCATTACCCAGGCATGGCACGAAATCATCACCTGTCACGCATCACGAAACCGATTATGCAAAAGAAAAATCACTACATGGGTTAATATTTTATATCTTAGACTTCGCACACATTTTCTACTTTCTTTAAAGAAATACCTTATTGGTTGGTTCTCTATGTTCAGTCTTTGAATCCATAACTGCTGGCATAGGCTATGTAAAATCAAGCAAATAATTTAATTTAGTATCTTAAATCCGCAATCGTAAGAAGAGATTTTGAAGAATGCAAAGTTAAAATACGGTTAGTAATCATTGCTCCCAGTTTGACAGCTTCGTTGGGGTTGGTTGAAAATTCCCGTACCTAAAACACGCTAATGTGCGCTGTATGTGTAGTAGGGTGGACATAAAAAACCTTTTTTTATATTTGTTTTCTTTATACCCCGGGAAAGTTATCTATCGCCTAGCTAAGCAAAATGAAAAAAAAATAATGCTCAAATAAACTTCTATCTTTCGTTCGCTCATTGCACTCAGAAGTTTGAAAAATAGTGAAATATTGATGTTTTTTGCAAACTTTTTACGGTTATTGAACTTACTATTATCAAAACGCTGTAGGTCCTATTGTGAATTATGGAACATGAGGGAACAGGAACAAAGTTTAAAACTGTAATTTCAAATTATTTATTGTTTGCGCAAAAACTCAAAAAATATATTTTTTTTGTAAAAGTAGTAATATTTCGTAATTTTTGCTACGCACCTTTTAAACGATGACTATAATTATCAACTATTATTTAACTATGTTGTGTAATGTGTATATTGTAATATTGTGTGTTATAATGTGCATATTGTAAACATGTTGTAACTATGTATGTAACGTTGTTCGCAAAAACAAAAAAGAAGAAGAAAAACTAGTAATAGCAGAAAAGATTGACCGAATCAATTTATTAAGGAAACTCTACTTTGATCTAAGAAAAGACAACAAGATGGAAATTTAAAACATTAATTCATATTTTTTCGAAGAAATGAAGAAGAGGACTATCATTCCATCATAAAAATAAATCGACTATGTTTCTCCCTCTACAGGACTTGGTAAATAGTTTACATAGCTTCTATTATAATTTCCTAATTGAATACACGTGATATTTTCCTTGAAAAACTTAAAAGTGATACGGAGCGATGGAGCTGTAATTAAAACTGGTTTGAAAAATGGTGTTATGCACCAGATCGAACTCAACGTTGGAAGACCACTACAGTACTCCTCCACTTCAATGAACAGTAGTTCTGTCACCTATTTCATCACTTGAAGAGTGTTACCTCATTAACACAGGACCTAAATACTTCAATGGACCAATGGGGAAAAACCTCGTTGTTGTGAAAGGCTTTCACTGGTTCACTTTGAACGTGTTGAATTTTCCATTTTTCAAGATAACAAACAGATATTGAGCAAAGATAAATCTTACTCACTCGATATTTCTGCTGTCATAAAGTCAGGTACAATTTTAGAAGATTTAGCAGCACATAACCACGGTCGGCTCTTTCATTCAAGAAGACAGTAAATCGAATTCTCAGATTTTATGTGAGCTTAGAAAACCGTACTGATAAAATTAGGCAGCTGATACATTTTATTCTGAATTGTTACATGCTTCTATAGTTCAAAATCAAAACTAGTAAAAGTTTCACAGACGGTCCAAAGATAGTTCCTGAAATCATCAGAGCATCATGATATTTAATGCAAAATTTATTGCAAGCCATGCACCCAGTAATTCAGCGGGATACTTTCTTTGGAAAATTTTATCCTTAAAATGATTGCGGATGAAAGATGACATACTAGAGAACTATCGCTGAACCGATTGTTGAAGGCTCAATCACTTGCCAAAGTAAAAACTACGTAACTTCAGGCCAAAACTCAACTTTGAAGCAACTGACTGCTTCAGCGTGATTGGGTGGGTAGTTGCAATATCTCTTTTCCTACATTATTAAGGAGCATAGTGGAAGAGGATATCAAAATTCTATTAAAGATCGATACATCGCTGAAACCGGATTTTCAGCGCTTCGTTTGTCACACCGTTTGTAGAACTGTGTGTCAAATTTGTGATCGAAGCACCTAAAAAGGTGTGGCTCTGACGCTAGAGATGGCTTGATCAGAACAGCCCTCTTGTCGAAATTATGTCAAAAATTTCCCAAACAACTAACTTTAAGATGCACTCTTTTGAATAAAAAATTTTAAATAATAAATATATTCACCGTTTGTGTACTAAAAATTAAAATGTAAATTACAATTATTATGAAATATTGCTAATTTTACAAAATTTGTGCTTTTTGGGCATGAACTAAATAACTTGAAATTGTAGAGACATTAGGTTATTTAGTAGCAGAAGACATGAAAAATATGCAATTCCTTCGCCGGGAATCGAACCACGGACCTCTGAAATACCGGCTCAGTGTGCTGACTATTACACCACGAAGGCACGCTAAGAATGTGGGAGATATACCTTATATACTCCCCTTTTTAAAGGGCGACTAGGGTTTTAGGGGACCTAGTCGCCAAATCCTGGGTGTGGAGAGTCATCATCCACAACCCTTTTAGTTCGGGCGCCAGTGTAGAGACATTAGGTTATTTAGTAGCAGGAGACATGAAAAATATGCAATTCCTTCGCCGGGAATCGAACCACGGACCTCTGAAATACCGGCTCAGTGTGCTGACCATTACACCACGAAGGCACCCTAAGAATGTGGGAGATATACCTTATAAAATTACAATTTTAAAACTTCAGCTGTGTTTCTTATGTCCTAAAATTTCCATTAGGAACAAATACATTTCGATAGTATTGACTTTAGTGTTATAAAAAACTGACGGAAAGCAGCAAAATTTCGCTGCCTTTCAAAACTTTGAGTGTGATGCGCGAAAGGAAAGTATATTTTTATACGAATTTTTTTTTTCATTTTGCATTGCTAGGCGATAGATAACAGAAAAATAAAAAAGTGTTTTTCGGCCCACACTAATGTGCTGTGAGTTTAGTCACTGTTTATTGAAGTCTCTCTTCTCTATTTAAGAAGCTATGTTTATAATTAAAACTTTTCTGATATCAACGCCTCTGAATTTAATTCCCGAAACCTGATAAGCATATCCTGATAAGAATTTTCAAAAACCAGGAAAATTTAAATTTAATAACTGCTTTTTTTTACACATGAAATCACTTGTTTCTTTAATGTAAATATTACGCCCACATACATACAAAACCCACACACATATAGTATTTATATACTTATAGATGAAACAGTTCGCATTATCATTTTCAATGTTTTATCTTGTATGCGCAAAGTGGTTTGAAAAGATCTTAGCCAAACTTTAAAAATTGATCAGGAATGCTAAAACAAATATTTTTTGCACAGAAACAAGTAACCGCAAACGCCAGGTAAGTATACTAGGAGTAAAGGAATCCGCGGTTAATACTACAACTGTCAATGTCAGTGCTCGTGTCGGTAAATGAGTTCACTTTTTAACGACTTTTGCGACGAGGTCGGAAGGCTTTAGAGATAGCTCCGCAGAAAAAGAAATCAATGGAAGAATCACTAGGACTGACTACGGAAAAAAAAACTTTTCACCATTCCGCATGATCAACGACTGAAATGATGATGTCCCCTCTGCTGAATTGAATTTCTGATAAACAACGCTCTCTGTCTTATGCAGGTGGTATTTCCTATAAACAAATGCTTTGTTTTCGCATTCCTGGCCTATCTTTAAAGTTTGTCGAATACATTTTGAAGCAACCTGTATAAGTATATGCGTACACAAAAGATCCCTCACATACGTTTAATTCAAACTTCTTTATGTTTGAGTTTTAGGAAATTACCCTCAGTAGTCTCCCATTTTTATCATCATCATTATTATTATTTTTATCATTATTATTATTATTACCCTAATAAGAACGTTCTTATTTCTTTTCAAGTTTTTCTCTAAATCCTGGAAAATGTAGCTGAGTTGCGGTAATTTTATTGACTAGAAAAACAGGAAGTACTTTTCCTAAATGTTTTGTCTTCTGAAAAAGTGAACTAACTGCTAATCTCCACTGTTGCGCTCATGAATAGATTGTTCGTTGACAAGTGACATGAATGGGTGCCCTCGAATGTGCCAAATAAACGAAAGAATTGTCCACAAACAAACTGAACGAAAAGCTTTATCTACAATAAAAATTAAAATTAAAATTAAAGTTGTGACTTTTTGTTTAACATTCTTTCAAGCTATCAAAGAAATGAACCTGCTGCTTACAGCGTTAAATGGGATTGCAGCCAAGAGAAAATTTTTGCTATCATCGAAACATGGAAACAAAAAGAAAGGAGGGCTGAAAAGGGAAAATGATACTATTTAGGTAACGATACAATCATAATCCGATGAAATTCGGTACATAACTTTTCGTGCCAAAAATACTTCCTACATAATTTACCCTTAACATTGAGATTTATTGCTTCAAGAAAAGAGAAGCTTTAACCTCGAAGATGTTTGCCAAAGAATTAAAAACTATGTATAAGCTTGAAGAAGAAGGAATTTTTTAAATAAATGCCAAAATAAATCCTTTCCATAATCAAAACAAAAAGCACTTTCCTTATCACAAAAATATATCAACAAAAGCAAAATTCATAGAGATAAAACAGAGACAGATTTTATTCACCGTAATTGTTAGAGACACGAAATAAATAGTTCTCTTATATTTGTAAAGACAGGTAAGAAACTTGAGTATTTAATCGCATATAAAAATGCTTTCATGTAATATAAACATGGAAGGATGTTAAAGGTTTTGTGGATTATTTACCTAAATAAGGTTCAAAGAAGAACATTTTATTTGCTTTTCATTAAATATCCTACTGATTATAAAAAGACTGCGGTTTACTTGGAATGTTTTAAAATGATAGTCCTCTGCAAATTTAAGAGAAGTTTCACATTTAAAATATCAGATAGTTATTAACATAATACAGTAGTTATTTAGGAAATTGTGAGTTTATTTTTATGTCAGTAACTTGCTATGTATTTGAATCTGCAAGAATTCCAAAAATTAACATGTAAAATGTTTCAAAATTGCAGTTTAAAACTATAAAACTCTGTATGAGAGGCTTTGACAACAAGATGTTTTTTCAGAAACAGCCTTTATTAATATTAATAAAATTTATTAAAGAATGTACAATGCACTTAACAGAGCTTGACTGACATAAAATTATAACTTAAAGCTAACAATATTTAAACTCAAGATAAGAAATTCGATTACGTGTGAGAATGGAAGAAATAGTTGGTAGTACAATTTTATGTACGCTGATGATGTGCAAGTCCAGTAATTGCAGTTTTGCTAGAAAAAAAAAGAAAGGAAGAAAATTTCAAATTCTTTCAACTATTTGAAAAAACAAATCTGAATTATTTGGCAGCCACTGAGAGAAACTTACTGTAAAAAGGCAAAACGTAATCCTTATCAAATAACTTGCATCAATAGCGAAGTTGTAAGGTACTTTCTACGTCTTTACTGTGTATCTTAATAGTGTAATTGGAAGCACGTCTGGCTAGTAATCGGAAATCGAATCTCAGCAAGAGCATAGCTGATTCTTCATATTCTCTGGCTTCAGGAAAAAACTCAATTGCTCTACAAGGTGTTCCAGAGGCCGAGTGTCTAAATCTGAGAAACACTGTTAGATGCAGCCATGTGCAGAATTGCTTTCGCCCTTTTCCTTATATGTAACGTGAATACGAATGCATTTTCCTTAGAAAGTACTCCACGAAACATCCTCCCTTTAGGTACACAGCCTTAGAGGGCTTTGCCATAACCTATAAATCTCCATCCATTGTTAGATGTCCCTGTATTCTATTTCAAACAACCTAAGGGGCTATCTGAATACAGTTGTATCCGGTAAACGAGGTGGAAACCTCTGCACATAGGCATTCCTCCCTCAGGCAGAACACACCTCGCGTGCTTTGCGAGTGAGAGAGATCTCACCACTTTTGGTATGGTCGAGTCATCCAATTTAATATTTGAACAAGATATACTTAGCATAACAACTATATATTCTTAGAGTAACATTTTTTATATCACTAACTCGTATTAATGAGTAACGTATTAATTTCATAAATGCTTGTTTTTGTTTTATTTGTTATAAAAAGCAAAATATGTAAGTGCATAATAGCGTTGTTTACTTGATGATAACGCTCTGTTTGCGATGAGTAAAAATTCTGAAACTAAGACCTTCAGAACATAGTAAAATTAACGATCCAATATGAAATGTCCTTTAAACGGACAGTTATATGCCGACTCCACTTAATATATACCAAAGCCCAGTTAATATCTTTCAAAATGTATAAGTATAACAAAACGCAAAAATTTTCTGACTAAATTAGGGAATTAAATGGAGAATTTTACGTAATGAAAATGTACATAAAATTGGAAATTGGAAATTTTAGTTTCAAACAGGGAAAATGGAAAGTTTACTGTGCCCTGGAACTGTGGCAGAGAAGAAAAATGCTCTATGGAATGTGTCAAATAGTACATTTATGTATATACAGAGAGAGAGAGTTTACAGTTACAAATTGCGAATTGTTATGTTTACAGTTGCGAATTGTTATGGTGGAGTATTTGGTGAAAATGTTTTAACCGTTTTTATGATCGCTAAGTGTGTTTTCTTCATCTCGATTACATGTGATTACACAAAGATGTGTTTTTGATAGCATAATATTGAGGTAACTATGTTAGGTGCTGATAATTAGCCCAATTTTGTATCAGTTTGAGAAACATGAAAGAAACAAAATGAGTAGAAAAGGAAAACTAATCTATAGGTTTATATTAATAAATTACAAAATTTTAATGATACTACTCCCCTAAACGAATAGAAAATATGCAAAACAACATCTGCAGTCATATAGAATCATTTCTGTTCTGTTATTTTAGTAACAAAAAGGACAAGAACGATCACTGCTAGAGTCGGAGAGTTATTGCATGTAATACAATAGCACTTTATTTTGAACACTAAATTTCAAATAAATCCCTTTGCCTTTCAAAGTCTATTTGAAAATTGTAAAACAAACTTACATTTTGCTTTCCAGTTATTTAACATGGGATGCTTCTAAAGTGCAGACAGTATGCAAGAAATTATATCAGTCCTCCAATGTTCACTGTTATTCTGCAGTAGTTACTATGTACACCTGAAAACTGGGATATGCAGGGTTTGATTACTGGTAAAGGAACGTGTTTTCCATTCTGAAAATAGTCTAATAGCTTGCACTAGTATAAAACAACAGGATATGGGTTGTTTATCAAAGAAACGTTTGCTTGACTGTAAATTTGTAACTGTAAACTCTCTCTATATATATATACATAAATGTACTCTTTGACACATTCCATAGAGCATTATTCTTCTCTGCCACAGTTCCAGGGCACAGTAAAGAAACGTGAGAGGATTTTTTTCTATTCCTTAACGCTTAGCAGAAAAATGCCTTTAGTTCCACAATGTCATTAATATATTCAGTACTAGTAGCCTGAAATCCCAACGGAAGGTTTGCTTTCAACAAGAGCCTGCCAGAGTTCGAGCGGGTACGATCGTTGAACAGTGGTAAGTTGATCCAGGTCCAGATTCCGGCAAGTGAGCTGGCTACATGGTGTGACTTGTGTAATGTTAAGCGAGCCAGTTTTTCTTATAAACAGGCTCGTATTTACATGCTTCACGAAGGCATTCTTCACCTTAGCCAGAGAGTTCTAATGTGTTCTTTATCATAATGTAATAAATGCAAACTTCCAATGACTTCTATACTAGGCGCAGCATCTACATTTTTCTAAACATCACTTACATTTGATTAGCATCTGAATCATAAACCGAACTAGTGTCCATTTTCATGGTGAATCTGAACTGGTGTCCAACTGCACGTAACGTTTTCTGAACACATAGTTGCATGCTACCTCCAATGTTTGAAGTATCACTAAAAATAACTGTCACTACAAGAGAAATAGCATAATGCATCATACAGTAATTTATTTACATCTTTATCATCATCATCATCTTCAGAAGAAAAAAAAAATTACATCACCTTGCTCAGCGTCATCGTTACGCTGAAAGGAAAATTCTCGACTCAGCTTGTTATCAACTGACCCTTTGAAGGTCAAGCACTGTGGCACACGCACAAGCAGAAATACGAAGTATTTGTGGAGATACGTTAATCTCATTGACACAAAGTTACAGAATTATTTATATTCCAGTAGCAGTTCAATATATTGAAAGTAGATAAATTTATATATCTATATCGTTAGACAGTAAGGTAATTTTCTCGATCTGTCAACACACCATTGCAAGAAAATTTACCATAATCCTCGGAAATGGTATATGATATGTTAATTTTGACCTACTACCTATATACCTATATTCGAAAACTTAGCAACATGATTTTCTCAACAGATAGTGAAAATCAACTTGGTAATCAAGTGTAAGCCAATAAAGAACTCTAAAAGTCACTTGTAAGTACTAAAGAAATAATCGCGATGAAAAACTAATTTTTTGATTAATTTTGTCCGTGAAAAATCTAATTATTCAATTATTTATCTCCTTGTGATTCCTGGTGTAAAGAGTAAGAATTTGTTTTCTTAATATGTTTTACAGATTCCTTCATTCTAAGCAAGCCGTTTACCCACGAAAGTATGGATAAGACATTTTTGAATCCAAATACTTTACCTATACTTCATTCATTTATCACTGCAGAAACATAACATTTTGTTTCTTGACTTTCTGTAGCTTGCTCATGACTGCCTGAATTAAAATTTCCTGAAAAAATTGTCTTCATTTTTGTTCTGTCAATTAAATTAACTAGTTTTAAAACTTTCTGAAGATTGTTACGTTTTTAAAATTTAAAAAAATAATCACATTTTTCAACATCTTGCA
This sequence comes from Stegodyphus mimosarum, assembly GCA_000611955.2. Classification (NCBI taxonomy): domain Eukaryota; kingdom Metazoa; phylum Arthropoda; class Arachnida; order Araneae; family Eresidae; genus Stegodyphus; species Stegodyphus mimosarum. The sequence continues at coordinate 139,558 of KK121822.1, forward strand.
TTTTACAGTATAAAAATCAGTAAGGATTATGCTAGACTGAGAACCTTTCTCAAAGTACTAACGCAAATATTTCTTTTAACTGTAAAATTTGACGTAACTCTTTCAGATCACTTAAAATAATAAATGTTGCTAAAATATATTTAATTTGATCTGCATAACATGCTCAAAAACTTGTTTTTAAAGTTAAAAGATTCAAATTTCACGTTCTATTTCGAACTCCTCTTTATCTTTGCACCTACCTATATGACAGTCTTCTGTATTAAAAGTTTGTGAAATTTTATCTAACTCTTCAACTCAAATTTTCGTTAAATCATATTTAAGCATATGAAGTTATAAGGTATTTCTCTCGCCTTCTTGCCATGCCTTCGTGGCGTAGTGGTCAGTACACTCGGAGCGTATTCGAGAGGTCCGTTGTTCGAGTGCCCGGAGAGGGCAGTGCTCATTTTTCATCTCTCCTACTTCAAAAAATTCTAATGACTCTACAAAGGTCCCCGAACTAAATGGGTGGTGGGTGATGATTCTCTACCACCAAGATTTGGCGAATGGGCCTCTAAAACTCCAGTCGCCCTATAAAAGGGGGAGTATATAAGGTATTTCTCCCGCCTTCGTGGTGTAGTGGTCAGCACGCTCGGCGCGTATTCGAGAGGTCCGTGGTTAGAGTCTAGGCGAGGGCATTGCTCATTTTTTATCTCTCCTACTTCAAAAAATCCTAATGACTCTATAAAATCTGCATCTCTTTGGGAACATAAACTTTTAAAAGGACTCCTGAAGAATTATCTTTAAGCCATTGTGAAACTAAACAGAGATCAGATGAAGAGTGTATCAGACCTTTTTATTTAAGCATAAAATCAACAAATGACCCAAGTTGGGTTGCAGGAAATCAACACTTCTGGCTTAACAGAAATACGTAACAAGGTTTGGTAGGTTAGCCTAACGGCTTACAGAATACTTTAACGCGCAGGAAGAGCTCTGGTCTGTAGTAAACGGCGAGACAAGCCTAAAGGCGAGAACACATCAACGCCGCTGACGCAAGTTGCTAATAATCACACCACAACGCCTTCATAATAAGCTTATTTTTGTTGCATTTAGCATAATTTCAAGAACACATTTAATGCTTATAAATGTAATATGTTGTTGTCAATTTCGTACCTATTACAAATCCCAAATTTGAGAAGTCTTGGACTAGCTCATAATATAGTTTTCTACAAAAGTCTGTTGTAAGTAAAGTATCACTTCCGTTTTATCAATTTTAACCAAAATCTAATATGTTGTTCCCATTTATATTAAAGTCTTATATATAAAAACTGAAAAGTTTAGGATTATTTTTTAATATAGCTTTTCATTAAAAAATGTTATGGGCTTCAAGTAAAGTACCACTTTCTGATATTCATTAAAGATTGTTATTGGCTTCCATTAATGTACCACTTCCGTTTGTCCAGTTTTATCCAAAATCTAATGAAATCTTTATATGAATGTATAAAGCTTAAATACGGAAAATGGATATTGTTGGAAGTTTCATATAAGGATTATCGTAGACGAAATAATCGTTACACACATACACCTAGATACACACAAAGATATCATTCTAAATATAGTAAAAACGTGTTGTTCAGACTAATTCGTGCTTATTCGAAACCTCCTCTCAAATTTTTTAACCGAAAATATTACTTCCTTACCTATGTCTATAGGTTGGCTGGATATAGAAAAAAGACTTTCGGCGAAACGGATATGCGATAGAAATATAACCGGATAACTACAAACGAAAAGATCCTTGTAGGATAATGGTCATATGTCGAAAATCTGACAAAAACTTTCTAGAAGAGCGCGGGACTTTATTTGTGCAGTCAAACCAGAACTGAAAATTCGTTCTACTACACCTGTAATGGGGTAATCCTGTAGAGGCTTCTGAGGGTCAGTCGCGTAATACAAATCAAGTGAAAAACTAAAGAAAATAATTTCATTAAGCAGCAAGGAAGATGAAATTAATGTTTTTGACCGAAACATAATTTTTCAAAATTCTGCTTGATTCAAATCCTGAGGTTTCATAGTGTCGAACTTACTTACTCAAACTTCTCAGGATGTATGGTGATTTGAATGAACTAAAATTAATGACTTAAAATCCTCTTTTAGAATTGACTCAAAGCAATAAATATCAATTGATTAAAATTGCCTTTTATGGATGCTTTCGTTTTGTTAGTTGAGTTAACAGCTTCAGACTTTCTAAGAGCTTCTTAAATTTTTAAATTAAAATATTAACCTGTGTTTTTTCACACCTTGCGCATTTTATAATACAAAAATTAATGATAAATATTCTGGATTGAGAATTTTTGAAACTATATATTCATTTCTTTCAGTTTCATACTTTGATATCGCTACACATCACCTGCAGAATCCTGAAAATATCAAGCATTAAACTATGTATAATTTGATTTGTGTAACATATGCAAAATTCGATTTTATTTTTAATCGATTATTTATATTATATGTCTATAATATAATTTAAATTATTTTGTATTTATTATATTATTATTCTTTGATATTTTACTTCAAAATTCTACTTTCCTATGTACACTGCGGAAAAAAAAGGAACAGTTCTATATCTCCCGTTCTACTGGGCCGATTGACGAAATTCAAATTGCGTTTTTCATGTCTCAAACGCGCGACTTAGGATATGTATTAGATTTATGTATAGCATTGTTCTAATATAGGAATTTTGACACAAAATTGGATTTTTTCTGAAATAACATACCAATTTTTTTCCATATTTCGATTCTACAACACAAATTATGCCTAAATATTTAATTTTGTAAAATTTGGTGCGAAGTTTACGAAGAAATTCAAAAATTTAACTTGGCGCTCTTTTTTCAGTTTGAGCCCAGAATAATTAACTTGACGAACTTCTTAATATATGGCTACCTATTTTCCTGTCCCTTCTGTTGTGAATGAGTGGAAAAAAAGTCAAATCGTTCTTACCTTTTTACATTATGGATGAGCGGAAAAAGTCACATCGTTCTTATTTTCAAATAATTTTAACAATGTGCGTAAACCACATTTCCGCTGTTATCCGTTCTCAACAAATATGCCAAATTTCAAAACGAGCCAATATATAAATTCACGCATATCTTCGGAAATTTTGAATAAAAAGCTTTAACTTTTTGCAGGTACGCTTAGAAATGCATCTACTTTAAGATGATTGTAAAAATGTTATAGGTTATAATTAAAATATTTTTTCGAAAAATTTATAAAAATTATTTTAAAGTACAAATTTTAAAAATAAATCATAAAACATTGGTAAATTTTATTTAGAATGAACCTAAATTTCGAACTGCGTAGGAAGGAATCAAATAAGTATCATAAGAAAGAGATATTAATAAATACATACCAAATTAACATTCAGAAGCTAAAATTTTGAGAGACAATTTTCTAAAAACTACTCCTGCGATTTTTACAAAACTTGGCACTTTGGCATAATTTGAGTCGTAATATCGAAAAATATGGGGAAAAAGTGGCATTTCAGAAAACGTCCGATTTTGTGTCAAAATACCTATATTAGAACAATGCTATATAAAAATCTAATACATATTTTAAGTCGCGCTTTCGAGACATGAAAAACGCCCAGTTCCTCAATCGGCCCAGTAGAACGGGAGATATAGAACTGCCTTTTTTTTCCGCGGTGTACCCCCTGGCCCTCAGACAGTCTTCTAAATTACATGCTTGAGGAACTTATATCTGCTTTGCTCAAATTTTGAACAAAAGTATGTGCTACTGAAATTTTCTTAAGTTTAGACGCGTAGATATTTTTTCAGCTTTTGTCGAAAATATTCTTAAGACCTACAAATATATTCTAGTCTTCCTTCAGTTGCAGTAAATATTTAAGAAGTCACAGATATATATAATAAATGATAAGTACATTTAGAATACAAAAAATGAACAGAGCCATTTATATGTATGTTTTTCATATTCTTCCACTATAGCAAATAGATTTTGACAACATAATAACAGCAGTCTGAAATTTCTAGTTCTTCTGGCATTTCCTTACTTCTTCTTCAATGATATCAGTGGAGTTCGATGATGAAAGTTTGGTAAACACATATGAAATCTCTCCAGGTGGTCACCCGAACACCTAAAGCAGGCATCACATCTACGGTCGAGAAATGCAACAGTCAACCTGTCCCAGAAACGCCTTCTCCAAGAATTAATTTAAAGCAGGTTTACAGCCACAATATTTTATGACGATGGCGAGGAAGTCGACACTGTATTTTTCATTTGTCGACATTGTATTGATTAGCCAGTCACAAGGAAACAAGAATCACGAGACCTAGCTACATAAATTTTGTGGACGCAAACATTCTTTGGAAAACTGCGATCAATGAATATGTTAAAGGTAAACTAATATCCGGCGTGACAGCAGTTTAATGCACTTGGTCTTCCGGTCTTTTAGCAGTGTACGATATGGAACACATTTGAGATATATTGGGGGATCAAAAATCTAAATTGAGAGTTTCATATATTCGGTATCGGTAGTATAAACTAAACTTTCTCACTGCTTTTAATGGTATCATGTTGAATTGCAGGTGCAGGAACACCTTTTATGTTCTGTCTTTAAAATTTCCTGAAGTTTTCAATGTTCTATCCTTAAAGTTGCCAGAAAATTGATTAGAAATTTTATAATTATTATTTTAGAGAATTATTTAACATTAGAAATAGATTTCTTTTAATTCACTAAGATTTCCTTTGCTTTGCCTCTTCAGGCAGTCCTTTTAAGACATTTTTAACTGAAACTTCATGTGCTGAACTGAACTAACTAAATGAACTAACTAAATGTGCTGAACTGAACTAAAACCCTTTCTCAGGCAAGCAATTACGTGATCGGTTGCTGGAAACGTTTTGAACAGTTGGGTGATGGAATCAGTAAGATGTTCTCCAAAATAATAATCAATTTCATTTTGTGCGGACGAACTACATGGAGATGCTCCACGAAGGTTTCCCGCACTATGGGCAGATAGCTATGACAAGTCAACTAAACAAACATTTAAAATGGAAATTAAATTATTTTAAGCAACAAAAGCAGAAGTGTGATATATATCATCGAAATAATACGCGTAGAAAATACTATAAAATTTTATTATTATTTTCTTTTATGTAATTCTATTTTTTGCCCAATGCGTACTGTTTTTCTTGTGTGAAAATGTAGATGCAGCATGTCAAGTATATAAAAAATAACTATAAGCATAAAACACAGTCTTTACACATTTTTATTAGCAAATCTAAACTTCGCCCATCAACTAGCCTGTTTGCTACAAGTATTTTTTGGGGAATGATGCCTTATTAAACTAATGCCTTTTGATACTGGCATTTTAATTATATTTACAAATTCATTTTGCTTAAAACTTTGGAGAAGTCATTTAACAATGAACATATCATGGACGAAATAAAGAGAGGGAAACATATTATACTTAAAATGCCAGAAAATATTATTTATATAAGAAATATTAATTTAGCTCTAATATTATTAAATACAATTTAGTTAAAGCTATAGGGTTTATTTTAATCTAAAGTTCCTAATTTAACTTTCAATGATAAAGTTGAAACGTCATTAATTTTAACTATACATATCCATTGCCTGCACAGTAGCTCACATAATGTTTAAATACTGTAATTTTTATAAATTGTTTTATAGAAAAAATATAGTGAAACTTAATACTTACAAATACTACTATTTATGAAACTAATACTACTTATGAAAATAATGAAGTAATACTGATTTACTTCGTTATTTTCATAAATAAATAACATTATTGACGAATTCCAAATCATTGGCAATCGAGTTAACTGCTCACGAACTTTTCAGAAGCTTTGAAAACGTTCTAGTTTTTTAAGAGCAATGCTTGAGTAAATTATTATATTAATTTTTATATATTCAGTTAATTTAACAAGCTCAGTTTTATATTAATTGAATTTTGAAAAATATGCTCTTCATGCACACGTTGATTTGCAGTCTTAAGAAAACTAGAGCTTTAATAGTAAGTAAACATTTCATTAATTGCTTGTTTTCGACGGAATGTTATTCAATTGTAAAATTCATTTCTATAAGTAAAATTTATGCCCAGTATTTATCTTTTCTTCAAAACATTTAGTTCCTAAAATAAAATGCATATCCCTGTATGGAATAATTTTGCTTTAAAATATCACAGTTATTCCTAACACATTGAATTTTATTCCTATTTGCAGTTTCAGGTTACAATACTTTACGGTATAAGTAGCTTCATTAGACTGCTAAGTTAACAATTAATTTTGACGAATAACCTAGCAATAATTTCAAATGGGATGGATTATTTAATCCACTAAAAGCATACGAGGATTATCTGCCCAAGCTCCATCTCACTTTTGCCATAGGATCCTCTTGCAGCCTCCATTTATTTCGCAATATCATCTAAATATTTTTCAATTGTTTTAATATTATTTCCAATAAAAAAAAATTCAGAAAAAATATACTTAATGTCCGGCAACTTGAGGATTTTCGGCAGTCTGAGTGAGCTTCAGAATGGAACTGACTAATTGATTGAGGTAAATCATGCCAGGCCTACCTTAGGCTATAGATGGTAAAATCCACAAAGCCTATTCAACAGACCTTCTCAGCGTCTGAAACCGCATCAAATTATCATAGTAGTTAGAGTACTTATCTACATTACCATTAGTTGATGGTCTGTATGAGGCGATACGGTAGGAAGAAGTTGGGGAGATCTATCCATTGATTTACAATCATTCTGATTCGGATATTTCTAAAACTTAGTTTTCGAAGCAGGTGCAATGTACGTTATTTGAAGATAATTTGAGTCATTTTATATTCATTAATTGCGCATTAATTAACTCATTATTTAACAATATTTTTAGTAAAATAAATCCTATCACCAAACAGCTTCAAGATAACACTAAGAATTTTAAATTTGCTTTAGAAGCAATTGAAGAAAAATAAACATTTTTATTAGAATGCAAATCAGATTTTAATTAAAGTAATGTGCTTAAAATTACCAAAACCTTATTGAAGGTTTAGATGAGGAATTTCAGTTTAAATCTGTAATTAAAATCCGACGAATATACGTACATTAGTTTCAATATCAACATCAAGAACAATTACTGCAAACGTCTGAAGGCAAATTTAGAGTTAATGTACATTATACACTTCTAGATAATGCTTGGATATCCTTAAATGAAGGTTCTGTAATCTAGTAAAATTGCATAGTAGTAGCTTTAGTTTTCTATGCATTTTGTCAGAAAACGGTGAAGAAGGTCTACAGAAAAAAAATAACAATTTGGGGATAATTATTCGAAGATATGTGCTTTTTAAAATTATTTATAAAGATAAATAATAAACTAAAACTCCTTTTGACATTCTGCCGTTAATTTCATCTATTTAATTTTTCTCAGTTGTTCACTTCACTAAGAATATTATTGACTTTGCCTGTTTGATGTTGGAAGCGATGAAATTCATTTCTCTGTCTAATACTGATTAAGACTTAATTACATAGTAGTAGGTCGTAAGAAAGATTCGTGAAATTTGCATTAATAGTAGTTAAAAATAATGTATGTGCCGAATTAGACATAAAAGAAAACTTTCTACTTCCGTTCACCTAAACTGCAAAAATATATAAGTTCAGATATTAAAAAAAGAAAACAATTAATTAATTATAATTTTATATGTAAATATTTAACTAATTTTAAATACAGTTTCAACTTACAACTAAAATTCGTTGTTTAAAATATAGTTTTATTGTTTTATTTCTTCTTCGAAATTCTCTTCTATCATTAATAGAAAATTAAAATTAAAAAAGTGATTCTGAAAGGCGCTTTTTTATAGTTCGCAAGTAGTCACCGAACACCTTTGCGTCGGCCTGGTCATAAGGCACAGATGTTTGACATATTTTTCGTTGTTTTTTCGTACGCACACTTATTTACATTTTGCCTTTACTCTGCTTCGAGCATTCACTCTCATCGCATTAACCACATAACGTTCTTCCTGACTTCGTCGGAAGGAAAAACAAATACTTTAATTTTACCCTCCCTTCAAAAATATATTATACTGTGCCGTCCAGAAAGGATTCTTCCATTTATCCATGGTCTTTTGAAGATTAGGCTAAAATTCCTTACTTTTTACACCCCAGCACATTCATTTTCTATTATTTTATTTAATAATATAGTAAGGAATACAGCATTGTAATTAGTATATTTCATTAAATGTCGTCTTACAGTGTATAATTTATTAATTAAACACGACCTTATTTATGCATGTATCACGGAATTCCCGTTTTTAGTATATGGCCCATTTACGTGTACTTTCGTACCTCTTCGGACACTCTCGTAACGCATTACCACGGAATTTTGTAAGAGAACTTAGAATGTTCTTATTTGCTTATTAATAGAGTAATTTAGTAGACAAAATGACTTGTAGTCTTTGTTTTTATTTACTACAGATAGAAATGGGTACCTCAGTTTCTTTTCGAAGTAATGAATAATTATTATGATCATATTTTACGCATTCGCGAATTATTTTCTCGGCTTTTAAACAATTCGTTTCAGTTATATCGCTATTTTAACTCTCACAAAATCAAACCTGAAGTTGTAATTTGAAGCTGTAAGATCTGTCTCTACTACTCCACATAAAATAGCTCTAGATCCTACAATGAACCTGGCGAATTCTCGCACAGGCGTGAATAAATTACCAGCACAGAAGAAGGGTGAAAAGTAACTCTTTATTAACTCAAAGTTTAACAGAAAGGGAGGATCTTCGTGGTTACAAAACACCGTCAACTTGCGGTGAGAAACTTAAATGTAGAATATAATTCAAGTCGAATCTAAAATAGAATAGGCACACCAGCGGCCGAGCGGTAAAGACGTTGAACACTGGTAGTTCGGTCCGAGGTTCGAATCCGGCGAACGGGCTGGCTGCATGGGCGTTTTCGTGGTTTTCCCTATGTGTAACGTGTATACGAGCCAGTTTCCCTTAGAAAGTGCTCCACGAAGGCATCCCTCCCCTTAGGCAGATAGCCCTCTTGTGCTTTACCATAATTGAATAACCTAACCTAAAATAGAATAGCGCTAGATTAGCACGTTAATTTACACCTAACGGGTTCACTCTCAAAAACCTAACAGGCATGATGATAATCCGAAATGACCAAAAGGCTTACTAGTGTAACAGCGAGATAGCAACGAAACGTGCGCTGGCTAGCGAAAACACGCTTTGAATAAACTCAGAGATTTACCCGTTTAAATATTCACTTCACTTAACTTTAAATTTAGTTCCTGGCGAGAAAATACAAGGGGAAATTGATAGGTTCAGGAAAGGTATCAAACGTAACATAAATTTGTTATGCAAAATAAGGAAAACCCTGCAAAGCTACGTTGAAGTATTCAAAGTCGAACTGTGGGGATATGAGAAATATCAGTTTTAAGAGAATGCTCCAAATGGTTCTGGAAAATTTTACACTTATTTTAAGATTTAATTATAAAATACCTTATTAAATATATCTGGACACTAAATTCTGTACTATCGAGGTCCACTATAAGTTTCGTCCTGGGCCACCGGGAATACAACAGGTTTAGCAACTATCTACAAATATGTCCTGATATATTAAACACAGCTTATTTCAAGATTCTTTTTAGCATTAATTTCAAACAACCTTCATATGGAGTTAAATTAATATAGTCAGAAATATGGAAATATGCTTTAATTCAGAAACTCGGTCAGTAATGATAAATTGTGTTAATTTAATTGCGGGCTGCCGAAAAAGGGCTTCCAAAAAGCAAGAGAGTCGCCATTGGGTAATATGAAATATTTTACTGGATAATTTTTCATGCATGCTGGTATATTGCATTTCAAGGTTTTTGCTCATCCCACTTCTTTGTGTTGATTTTGTAAATTATATGTCATGTTGAGCCAGTTGTGATTCAGGTTTTTAAGTACGTCTGCGTTGATAAAACTCTTGATGACTATAGAAAACAAAGGGCAATAAGAGGTTGATTCTAGAATGCAAAAAGTTCAAGAACCATGGAAACTTCTGGTAAAACCTGCTCATGATTTTCCGTTATGATAGTTAAGTATCGCCACCCTTTGTTGTAAGATCACCAGATATTTATTATAGCGGCAAGTAGTTTTCCGAAACTATTTTATTCAAGTTTCATTGCTCGGAATATATGGTATAGATTCAAGTGAGACCCAAAAGCAATGTTTCACATTTAAATAATGATCATCATTGAGTCATAATCTAAATGCATTAAGATATTATTTAAACTAATGATATCATGAGAGTTTACTACGCACACATGTTACAAGTCATGGTTTTCTAAGAAATCAGAAATGCCGATATGATAAGATTTAGTTACCATAAGCGAGAAATATCAGCATATTTTTCTTTTAGACGTTGATAGCCGTTTCGACGCATGCCGTTGGAAAAAAATAAAAATTATCAAAGGAAATCCATCGCATTATTAAACTGCTATTTAAATCATTAAAATGTATTAAAATAAAAAATAATAGAATAAAGTCATTGTGTCTAAACAAATTTGTGTCAAACAAAATTTTAATACAGTAATGCCATTTAATTTTTAAAAATTATTGATATAATTCTTACAACTTCGTAAAATATAATATTGTTAGCCTGAAAATAAAGCATGACAATTTGATTATATGTAAATAACAAAAATTCAACGTTTGCAGTACTTTTATTGATATACTGTTTTGCAGCTAATATTAAAATTAATCTTTCTCAATGAAATAGCAGCATGCTTTGCATTGTAATGAATAAAGTCATTTGATGGTTGAGTTGCATATTTATTTATTTAATGCTCAAATTTTTATTGCTATACGAAACTCAAACTGTACTGAAATGAAGTTTTATTAAGAATACGATAGGATTTTTTAAGTACTATGAAAATAAAATTTCAGCGCATTTAATCTTATAGTTTTCATTACAAAAACTAATTAAACGATGTTAAATATTTAAAACAAGCAATTATGATACAGTCGTTTCAGCTACAAATGTCGTAATAAATAAAACAGTTAAACGTTTTGTTTCTTCGTGATATTTATTTTCTGTAGAAATGAACCGTTTACTTCTTGGTTTCTGTTTACACATACTCACATCTAGAAAGTCCATACAAGTTCTTCTTTTACAAAAACAGGCAATTCTCCCATGACAGGGCGAAAATTAGCTGCTTTGTAAAGATACATAAATAAACAAACTATTATCTTTGATTTGAATGTTTCAAATATTAATAAATTAAGTACATTGGTTAATTAAAGATAGACTAAGTGGAAGAGGTCAAACAAGAGAAAAATAAAAATCATTAAACTAACTTACTGATCAGTATGAGAGTCTTTATACCATGAGATAAAAATTTGATTTTGAATACATTTTACAGAAACTGAAACTATGAGATATGAAATCGAATATTTTAGATATCCTTTTAATTCTTATTCTTATTTTGAAAATGTTTCTTTTCCGACTGGATTACTATTGCTTTCATACTTTATAACTTGTAATTACTGTTAATTTTCTTTTCAGATAGCCGCTAAGCGGGATAAACAGTTAGAAGCGGAAGTGTTGGAATGGATACAAGAAATTTTAGGAGAGCCTTTGCCTAATGGACCTTACGAAGAAATTCTCAGAGACGGCATTATTCTATGCAAGTAAGTGCAAAAAAAAATATTATATATATATATATATATACGAAAGAAGCAAATACAAAGTAAAAAATTATTTCAAAGCTCAATCCAGTTGTGCGTTAATGGCAGCAAAAGCTAATGGTAATAATGCAAATAATAAAAATAAATAAATACATTTAAAATCCATCCTATATTCAATTCGGGATAAATCGTATGCAAAAACTGAAAAATAAAAAAACAGAAACGCAATAGCAAACCTCAAGAAATAGTGGAGTAAAACATGTCAAAACCCCCCCAAAAAAATGAAAAGGGAAGTTTACATCTTTGGCTACACAATCATCGTCATCAGGGGGTGCAACGAAAGAAGTAAATAAATAAAACAGTCTATTTCTGAACCGACAGGAACACAAATTAAAATTTAAAATTTAAAAACATTCTTAGAAATCAATAACCTTAGGAAAACAGTCAAAGTAATCTGTGTCTATCAGTCCAACCCCTACAGGTCAAAGTAGCAGTGCAAAAACTGTAGCATCAAAAAAGAGACAAATTGAAAACGATTGCGAAATAATAGATAAATTTTGCAAAAATTGAGCAGGTAGAGTAAAAAAAGCAAAAATGGCAAAACTAATAGTCCAACAGTTGAAGAAACGGAACTATATGCAAATGTTTTAATTCAAACTTGAAAAAACAGAACAAAATTCAAATTTTGAAAATATACAGCCCGGATAAAAAAACAAAAGCATACTTCATAAACAAGCAAAATAGTTTAAAAATCTAATAATTTTTTTTTAATTTTAGTGTACCGTGTCCAAAAAGTAAAGGCCGAAATATGCAGTGCAAAAATTGTAGCATAAAAAGAGAGAGAGAAATTCAAAATGATTCCGAAATAATAAAATTCTAAAAAACTGAGTAGATCGAATCTAAAAACGAAACTTGAAACGTACTAATCTAACACTTCAAAAAATAAACCATACGTAAATTAATTCAAAACTGGAAATAAGAAAACAGTATGAAAATTTTGAAACCATAAAAGGATAACATAATAAAAATAAACAAGCAAAAAAGCTTAAAAAAAGTAGTAATTTTTTTTAAACTTTGTGGACCGAGTCTAAAAACGTGTAGAATGGAAGTAACCCAACTTATGCAAAAATAAAAGAGAAATGAAAATTTGAGCTATAAAATAAAATACAAAATATAATGTAATATAAAAAAGGCCAATAAAATTTTGAAATGATAAAATACGTTTATATACTCTTGCATAGCAGCAAAGCCTAAAATGTGTTGAGGTAAACTACGAATTTTAAACTGACAACACTAATTAAAAATAAAAAATAATTATAAAACTTATATTGTAGAAGTAAAAATGAAAAGTTTTAAAAAGTAATATCAAGCTACTTGGTTTATGAATCCAAAAATCGGCAGTTTGAGCTTAAACGAATTAATACTTCACTCCATCCGAAAGCGGCCACCAGCGGCCGAGCGGTAAAGACGCTGAACACTGGTAGTTCGGTCCGAGGTTCGAATCCCGCGAACGGGCTGGCTGCATGGGCGTTTTCGTGGTTTTCCCCATGTGTAACGTGTATACGAGCCAGTTTCCCTTAGAAAGTCCTCCACGAAGGCATCCCTCCCTTTAGGCAGATAGCCCTCGTGTGCTTTGCCAAAATTAAATAACCTAACCTAACCATCTGAAAGCAGCGGTTGAGATGACTTATTTAGAACTACGTTTTTTAAATAGGTTTTAACACCTGGTGACAGAAATGTTTCTAAGGCCAGTTTCAGATGCAAAATGTTTATCTTTGAAAAGAAAAAAATATTAACTATTTGAATTTTGTAGAATGGGGAAGTGATCAATGGAATTTCGTGAGATCTTATTTATGGACATTTTTGATAGAACGCATGCGATGAAACTTCTGTGTCATATGTTTTTCGATATTTGCCAAAGGTGAGAAAAAGTATGACATTAAATCTAAACCTATGTGCTCTGTAATAATACTATACATACGATCAGCTTTTATTAGAAATTCAGCTTTCTTGAAAATATGTAATATCGCTTATGAACTATCGATGAGTTACCTAATTTCTATTCACTCAGAAATTGTAGATGATTTTTCATTCACCCATAAAATGCAAATGAGGTTCCTACAGATTTTGAAGGAAAATATGTTGTATAATAAGGTCTGAAAACAATAGTATATCCCATACACTGATGTCATAGTGTAGCTTAGCTTAAAAACTCAAGCGTATGGTTTCATGCAGGACATAGGAATGTTCTTTGTTATGTTCTATTAACACCAATACGCCACCAAAACATTTTTAAAATGCGCTACATTCGAAAGCATATTCGACTTTTTCATTTCATACCAATATCAAGGTGAATGTTATTTATAAATTCGTTAATTAATTAGTTCCTATTTTTTACATTAAAACAAGCTCCTACTATAACGGTTTTGCAATGTTCAAAAAAGAATGTTAAATTAAGTTCTTCTGTCTTATGTTCACACAAACACTTACTATCTTAATAGATAGAGCTTATATTTTTCGATACAAGAGCAATTCTTGTCTCTTTGTATATCTGGAAAGTCCAAGTGAGAGAAATAAAGAGCTAATTTACTAAAGTTCGACTATTATATTAGCTCTTTAGGGCCTCAGTCTAATTTAGTGAATAATAGGAAGCGCGGATAAAAGGATTTGTAACATAACTGTTAAAGATGTATAGAAAATGACTGATAAAAAATTTCAAAGCAGTAAAGGTATTAAAAAATATCTGTCAAGAACACCATTTGAAAGCTTACAAATAAAAACTAAAAAAAAGAATATGTCATCACTAAAACTGTAGAATATATTTAAAGAAATAAAAGACGGTTGATAATCTATTTAATAAAATAAATAAAAATGTGCTAATATCAAAAAGACAGTTGATGGACTGATTGCGCAAATTAATAACTTCAGCATTTAACTTTTAATGGTTGACATGAAATTCTCCGCTCCTGAAAGGGACTATGACGTTTTGTTTTTGTGGCTAGTTCAAATCTTATACATTCCGCCAACTGTTTCAACATTTGATAGCGTAACATAAATAGTATATAGAATATTGTTTAATGTAACACTGGATAAAAAAAGTTTGAGGTGAATCATAAAACGCAAGCAAAATTACTGTAGCATCGCAGAGACCCTCCACCAAAATCGGAGATTCTCCCATTATACACTGGTGAAATAAATAAAGAGAATTTGCATATTTTATCGAATTGCATGAAATGAACTGAGCTTAAGGAAAAACCACCGTTTCTAAATAAGAATAAATCTTGTACGGCAAACACGTAAGCGTATACGTGTGTGTAAGCGGAGCCAGCAGAAAAACAGGCTTTATAAGCGCGTGGAGGATAAGACAAATTCAGTTCGCTAGCACACCTCGGGGAATTTCTTGGTGTTATATTGCAGCAATCGGTTAAATTCACATCCGAACAGTAAAAATGAGTAACCACCAACGTTTAGATGATGGAATGAGGTGACGAATTGTGGAGAGGCTACAGGCATGCCAATCGCAAGTGCAGATATGCAGAGAATTTAATTTAACGCCCAGCGTCGTATGTAACCAATGGAAACAGTTCCAGGATACTGGATCCATCGAGAGAAAACCTAAGAAATGTCGTCCAAGAGCCACGACGGCCAGAGAAGATCGCTATTTGTCCATTTTAACGAGGCGTAACAGATGGGCTACAGCTTCTCAGCTCTCTAGGGACCTGTATGCAGCCGCAGGAACCCGTGTAACAAGGGTGACTGCTTCCAAAAGACTGAATGACAGAGGGTTGTTTGCCAGAAGACCGGCTGTTTGCGTCCCGCTCACGTCTACGGACAGAAGATCCCGATTATAATGGTGCAGAAAGCATAGTGATGGGAGTACGGAGCTATGGGCGACCGTTCTGTTAACCGACGAATCCCGTTTTAGCCTAAACACCGATTCTTCATATGGAGAGAGTCAGGGACCCGCTACCTACCCTCCAACGTCCTAGAAATCAACAATTATGGCGGTGGCGGTGTAATGGTCTGGGCAGGCATCATGTTGGATGGTCGCACACCTCTCCACGTCTTTGACAGAGGCTCTGTGACTGGTGTAAGGTATAGGGATAAGGTTTTGGAGCCCTATGTTCGCCTTTTCCGGGGTGCAGTGGGCCCCAAGTTCATCTTACAGGACGATAACGCGAGGCCACTTAGAGAGAGCTCTTCTGGTCGACGGATTTCTCGAGAGTGAGGATATTCACCGGATAGATTCGCCAGCCAGATCTCCAGACCTCAAACCTATAGAGCATGTCTGGGACACTGTGGGAAGGGCAATTGCAACTCGCAACCTCTCTCCTAGAACCATCCAGGAACTAAAAACAACGTTGCTAAATGAGTGGAACCAGTTGCCATAGGCACAGATAAACTGCCTTATTTCCAATATGACATCACGCTGTGATGCCTGTATGGCTGTAAGAGAGGACCATACCCCCTATTAACCCATTTCTTTTGTGTCTTCTGAAACCGCTGTTTCAGACCTTCAGACTCCCACAAGTGTTACACACGAACATGTGTGTCTATTATAACTGTTGGATATTTTATTTGTATTATATCAACCTATATTCACACCAAATTTTATTAAAATATGTCCAGTAGTTCTGGAGATCGTAGATCAAATATGAAAATTTAATTTTATGGTAAGCAAAAATATAGTGAATATACTTTTCGGGGAAAAGAATTTCAAGGAAATATTTCTGGCCCCTTTTATAATATGGGTATAATAATGGACATAGCGAAGTAAAATATCGATATGCTCGCTGGATGAGCAAGGGAGTAAACAAATATGATAGCGATAGGAAGTGATGGGTTCGGAAGTGTTAATCGTGTTAAAGAAAGGCTCATATCCAAATGTTTTTATCATTATGATAACAGAGTATTACTTACATGAACAACATTTTTAACAGCACGCTTAGTTAAAACTAGAAAATTTTGAATTTTTCTTTTCTGTACACTATTTGAGAAACCGATTGCTTAAATCATCACAATTTTTTTTCATGATGAAATCCTCATGACACGCTTAAATATCCAGTTAGCTTCAAGCCGTCCCCGTTACACAGAGCACTTAACGTTACGCACTTAACGGTCCTGTAACATAACCTAACACAATACCACTCTTCTGTAGGATTATGTGAAAAGAATATAGACTTAGTACGTTTCAAAAAACGCTTAGTATCTCTTCATTCAATGATTTCTTTACCAATTCTCTTCCCTAACGTGCTGATTCGAATGTTATAAAATTACGTAAGCGCCATCTATCGAAGGAAAAGAGAAGCTATTAATGATGTGATTGCGTAAGAGCAGAGAGATAATGACAACGCTTTTTTTAAAGCAACAGAGATAAGGTCATTAATTAAAAGTGACAGATTGTGTCGCGCGTCAAGCATTCAAAAGTCTGCTTCACCATTTGAATACGCTTTTGTGCGATTAAGCTCAAACAAAATATCGGACAGATATTTGAAAAGCTATGCAAAGCTATGGGATGATGATCAATGACAAGTGATGGAAAATTCATCATTACACTTATCCCTATTTTCCCTGCTGAATTTCAAGATCCTGTTATTTTTATCAGGTTATATGAAATCCCTCTGTCAAAGTTTCCTATAAAATCCTCGGGAAGCCAAATCGTGAATTTTTGGAGCAGCACAGTTAGCAACAGTAGACATTAAACATTTTCAAAACGTTTTCCTGGAAGATGATAATTAGAGAAAACTCTTAAGAAATTTAAAAGTTAGAGGATCGTTTTATCGAACAGGTGTCATTACAGGCTTCTATTTTTAAGCGTTTTTTAGGTTTGACGATGATAATACTCGGATTCGAATGAATTTTCTGTAAAACATTTTATTTTTACAGAATGAACTTAAAAATTAATAACCTAATACTATAGAAAGCTTTATGAAGGATTACATTGAGGCTTTATGAAATTATCTTTATTAATGACTCATTTTTTAATTTTTATGGATTTCTTTTCCACATATATATTAAGTAATTGGCTGTTAATACGTTTTAGAATTTTTCCTGGAGTTAGGCGTTCTTTTAGTTGGAACAATAACTTTAGGAATGGGAGATTTCAAGTTTGTTAAAAACAAAAGTATTAGTCGCTTTTTACAGTATGGCCACCATTCTATTCCAAAAATATGTTGACTTCAAAAGTCTCGCATAAAATAAAGTTGTACAGTTCCTCACTTTCATTCTGCTAAATTAAATATTGAGAAACCTAAGGAAATGTTAAGCAAATTATCGTTTAATTCAAAATAAAAAGAATCGTAAACTCAAGAAGGGTTAATACCCTTTATTCACTCAAAAATAAGATGAACAGTCGGCCCCTTTCTTCGGGCTTACGGCAAAGCCTCCACTCGGGTTTGAACTCAAAAATAAGAAATTGGAACTAATAATAACAAACTAAGAGATTTATCCGAAGCTAATACAAATCTAACGGAGTTGGCCCTTAGTTTTAAACTAGCCGGCGAACTATCAGAAGGCACATAATATGCGGCCGAACGTAACAGCAGTTAAAAAGATTTAGCCCAAACGCAATCGCGCGCTACTCAGGATTCCTAGCTCTCTCTCCCTCTATCGAAGTAAGTTGAACTTTCCTTTAAGGCTATTTTAATACTATGTCTTCCTCATTTGCATTCAACGCGATTCTAAAACCTCATTCTGGTATGGAGTTGAAAGTTGAAACGAGGCAAAATAGGAAAGGTTGACTAAATTAAAATAACTGTTATAAAATTAAAATATACCTTACAAAGTAATATATCAAAATATTAGATGAAAAATAGACGAGAAGATTAAGAGCCACGTTCAATGAAAAATGTGAAATAATTGTCAGTATAAGGAAACGCATCCAACTAAACAAGGTTTAATTCTTGACTTGGGTTCACACAAAATATGAAAAGAATTGTGATTCATTGAAGCAAAAGGAAATTTCCTTCGGTTTGTAGGTGTAGATAAGCTAATTCCTAAATATTTTTAATATAGTCCTACCCCGGATTTTTTAATAATGTATGCATTCTTCTAATCTATCACAAACTAGTTTGTGAATTATTTTACTCCTCGATGGAGCTAAAGTTTGTTGTCTTGGTTTGTTGCTCTCTAAATAACTACGGGATATTATAAAATGCGTGCTGAATTAAAGCATTCATATAACTGAGAATGGAATATGCCTGGAGAATAAGGCATTTCGAACGAATTTGGAGGGTGCGAAAAATGTTCTGCAGAAACCTTTCATAAAAATATTTTTATTTTATAAAATATTTCCGTTGAGGTTTAGTAAAATAACCTGGAAATGCATTGCGTAGAAAATTACTCCAAAATCTTCTCCTTTTATCAGTAAAATTTGTCCTAAATAGCAAGCGAAATAAGTATTTATAGTAATATTGGAGAATAGGAATGCCATTCTAAATTTGCATACTACGTTAGGAAAACTCTGTACACCAGCAATGCACTTAATAAGAAAAAAGTGCGCTTGGACAGTTCTAAGACGATGATAAACATTCTGTTGTAAAGAAAAAGATTTGATGACCTTAGACAGATGGTATTTGGCATGGTGGATGGTTATGAAGCAAAGAATATCTGAAGCTTGTTTTCTACCCGAACGTCTGGATTACTTTTTGAAGCGACGCAGTGACATCTCAGATGAACGGACTAAAGCGTATCGTCAAGGCATAGTGAAACTGAAGAAAGATAGTGAGGATAGGAAATGGTTATATATTTTGTTGATTTCTTCTGGAATTTCACTAGAGATGTATACATAAGAAGTGACAGACAGCACTGTTTACCAAAATTTCCAGTTTTGATTACACGAATACAAAATCATCTTCCCTACAAGAATGAATTTCAACTAATACAAAAAAGTAATTACTATCCCATAAAATTGCATATCTTCCAGTGTAAATTTTAAATTACGCACATTTTAATTCGCTTTCTGGGACAATTTCAGATTCAGCAATTAAAGACACCGAGCAGTTCCCCAGAAAAAAAAAGAGCATAGAATAATTTTCTGATGTAGCAGTAATTTGAGTATAATTAATAAATGATTAAGTATTTTATTTAAATATTAAAATAGAGATTGATTGATTGATTGATTCTGGGGCGCAGCCCCCTGTCCACCCAGCTAGAAAATCCAGCCATTAGACAAAGAAAAGGGGGCAGGCCCATGAGCGGTTTAACGACAACCCCTCTCTCTACTAGAGTTACATAAGTAGTGCGTTTAGTAAACAATTACGTAACTGAAGTTTTACATGAAATTCTTAAATTGCTTAACTTCATAAGAAACAGCAATAAATATATACATAATATACGTATTATTTATAAATCAGCAGCATGAATATTTGTTTGATTGCGAGAAGGATCAGATGAATGAGGAACTGTTTACGGAGTATTTATTTCTAATTGGTAATTTTCAGTTTGAATGTTGCGGCTTTACGCTCGTACGTAATTGTGCATTTGCATAAGTCACGTATTACATAAGTGGAGGAGTTTGCTCGATTTTTTAAGCTTTCGTGAGTGTATGCGTAGCGTAAATAAAGACCATCTTCCCTCCCTCCGTGGAGACATCCTTCCCTAAATAGACAAATCGGATGATTTAACATATTTAATTAACCTAATTTAATCTGAAAAGAAAGTTCAAATTATCTTAATTAAAATTTTAATAGCAATAAAAACTGCAAAACATACCAGAGTCCACTTCGTAATGAAAACATACATAAATCTGATATGACACCTTCAGTTGTAGCATTCATTATTTTAACTAACCAAGTTATTTTTAATTTGAACTTTCTATCGATGTCTCGAAGTTTCAGTTGCTGCCCGAATTTAGTGCGAGAGAAATATTTATGCAAATTGCAGATATCTGATATCAGTTTAAAAGGCAGGAGTTAACGAGAAAAACAGAGTCTTGAATTTTTCGCCGTAAGGCTGTGCGCGCAAATAATTCCTCTGTCTAGTGAAAGTTCGCCTTCATAGGCAATTGCAATTACTGGTTCTTACTCAGGAAATTCGCATTATTGCATTTCACTGAGAGTTAAGCTTCCCTCGCCGTCCTACTTAAAGTTAAACTTAGGAAATTGAATTGTTAACACTCTTTATTTCATATTATTTTAGTTCAGCCCAAGTAGTGGCTTACTCTCAAGTCGGAGAGTTGTAATTAGTTGAATTAAAAGGTCCTTTAAACCCTCCTTCTGACTAGTAGTTCTTCAACACTAAAGGACATAGCCTAGATTTGCTCACTGTCCTCCACATAGGGTTTCACAGCGCATGTTTAGCAAGAAGATCAAGAGATTAAAGTTGAAACCTTATAAAGTCATTTATCTTAACATGCAATATTACTGACTTATTACACTCTTCTGCAGCAAAATCTGCCTATGAAATAAACTGACAGGTATTCTATACAATTTGGACCTCGTTTATTTAGAAATTGTCCTTTAAAATGCTTTACAGTTTTGTATTTTTTGAGAAACAAGCATTTTTCGTGATGAAATTGACATTTAAATATAGAAAGACACTAAAATTGAAGTTGTAGGATTATTTTAATTTTATAATGGTTTCTTTTAATTTTGAAACCCTTTCCTTTAAATTCTTGTTTTTCACCTATAACTCCCTACCTGGATAAGTTACCAATATTGCGTTTTATGCAAATGACGTAGAACCAGTATTTAATTGGAAGTTCAGTCACTTTCGGACAAGAGCTCAAAAGTTCAAAGTAAAACGTATTCTGCCTTAGCGCCACGTCGTAAGTTCAAGCCTATAGTAAGATATATCTTAATACTTTCGGCCGTAGTCTTACATGCCTGTGAGTATTCACCGGTGAGATTTAATTACGGGCCAATTCGGTTAGCTATTTCTGCACAGCTTCGGCAAAGTTTGAGTTAGTTAGAACGAGTTTAGTTTCTTGATTTCTATCTTAAACCCAGGTGGAGGCTTTCTTGTAAGCCCGAGAGGGTCCGAATGTATTACTTCTGTGAATGAATAAAAGGGTATTTTAATCCTTCTTTGGCCTTTATAGTTGTAAGAAGACTAGCGAATAGTCGCTAGACTCTTCACTAAAGTTCTAGCAACCAAGGACACTTAAATTAACTAGAACTTTATAAAGTAAAATCTTTATCACATACTATTAGAAAATGTATTATTGTAATTAGTTACGAAAGGAGCATAAAATGCAGTGTCCATGTGAAATAAAAATTAAAGAAGGGGTGAGGAACGTCAGAATCAAGGATTTATGACTGAACTCTAACTGCAACAAGTAAACTGAAGAATTTTCATTCCCTTACTCAAAATAAGCACTTTCATTTTTAATGTGCATGAATTGCCTTCTACCTTTTTAGCTTATGCTATTAGAAACTTGTGACAATATTCTAGTAATACTTCAGAATACACTGGTGTGCAAAACTTAAGGACGAGACGGTTTTTTCAATATAACTTTGTACAAAAGCTTTCCAAATCAACACATTTAATACCGTAAGATCCCCAATACGTAAGGACATGAGTAATGTAAGCAACACTTACTAAAAGAGAAATCAGAGGGATAAAAAGAAGCTTTATTGAAAAATGCGCAATGCGACTGAAGGCCGAAAAATCCCTGTCATGGGTGTCCAGCATGAAACATCCGGTCTTTAATAGGGGATATGATCTCCCCTGACTGCTAGGCATGTTTCACATAATTTGTGCATGCTGAATATGTGGTTGTTAACGAGCTGTTGAGACACTGCTGCTCGTTCCTCTTGTAGCACCAATCGCAGTTTCGGAATCGTTACTGGCGATAAGTTACGTGCTGCCACGGGTCTCCCTAGTAAGTTCCGTACATGCTTCACGGGATTTAGATCCAGAGACCTTGCCGACCAATCCATGTGTTCAATATCTTCACTCTCCAACAGCTCTTCGACAGTAACTGTGCGATGAGGTGGAGCGTTGTCGTCCATGAAGAGGAACTGAGGACCCATAGCCCTTGTGAAAAGACGCATGTAAGGAAGAAGAACCTCGTTACAATAGCAGTCCCAGGTGACGAACCTCCTTGGGAGATATGAAGGTCGGTCCGGCTACCAAGCATTATGTCTGCTCGAACGAGAACTCCGCGACCTCCAAAACAGTCCCTTTTGATGATGTTGAAGGGGTTATTGCGTGTTCCCCGCTCTGTCCAGATGTGTATGTGTCTAGAATCGCAACTCAGACTAAATCTGCTCTCATCTGTAAAGAGTACTCGTCCCCATTCATTGTCTCTCCAATTCCGGTGTTCCCGGCACCACAGAGAACGCCTTCTCCGATGGGCAGGCGTTAGAGGTACACACCGTACAGGGCGTCGTGCAAACAGACCACCACCGTGCAGTCTTCTGGCCACGGTAAAACGCGATATCGGTCGTCCAGTCGCCTGTGTCGTGTGTCTAGCGATTTCTCCCGCTGTCTGCCGCCTGTTTCTTCTGGCCTGTAAGGCAATATACCGGTCATCTGCGGGTGTGGTTCCTCGTGGACGACCACTACTAAACCCCCGGATAGCTGTTCCTGTAGTTTGAAATTGTCTCCAAAGTCGTGAAACGATGCTGTGAGCAATTCCGAACTCTGCAGCCACACTTGTCACACTGCTGCCTTCCTCCAACTTCCCAATGATTCGACCTCGGGTAAAAGCATCCAGATGTCGTCTAACAGATTGATTATTCGCCATTTCTCGCTGAGGCAGCAATTCGGTGTGATTTTAACTGCTATACGGCGTGCAATCTCTTTGTCAGAAATACTGATCTTACACCGACAACATGCTTTATACTACTCAGACACTCCCCCATTACGTCTACCTGCATATCTGCGCATGTGCTACCGTACATCACCTTACTTAATCTCCTGATTGGTCTTTCTGTCCGCTCTGCCTCTTCGTTCAGCTGATATGCTAATTTTTCGACTTCGTCCTTAATTTTTGCACACCAGTGTATACCCTACGAAGACAGTGGTTGGAATCTCTGCGATTATTTATTAACTGTAGCATTGCAATTCGGATTGCAAGTTAGCTACTAAGTAAGTTTGTTTTTTATGCAAGTGGAAAAGTCGAGCAAGGGATAACTAGTCCTTCATATAATAACAGCCTCTATAATAAAATAATTTCTGTGATTTAATGGTGCATGTGAGTTTGATATTAATTAACCTTAACTTCATGAGAAACGAGGTCTCGCTAAACTGATAAAATTATGAATAAAGAGAACGATAGATTGATTACCGTATTTAAAACTGAAATAACTTGACACAAATGATTTTAAAATATAAAGGATATTTTATCGAACAACAGATTCTGAAATTTCAAGTATAATTTCACTGCATGCGTAAGAGAGCGCATTTGAAAACGTTTTTAACTTATGTGGAAATATGAAATTGGAAAACAGTGTGGCCTCTTGTGGAAAATAAGCTCATTAAATAAGTTTTAGGATTACGTAATCCATTCAAGAGGCATTTTCTTTATTCTCATTAAGATGTTTCCTTGAAAATTTGAGAGTTGTTTAAAAATCATATGGCGGAAGTTTTCGTCAAAATTGTTTCCACTATGAAAAAGAAACACAACGTGAAACCGAATATGTTAATAGGCTATTATTTTGGATTTTCTTATGAAAGAATGGAAATGATGCCTGAAGAGAAAATTAATAAGGAAATAAAACTACGTCATTTTGTGTTTCGATTAATGCAAAATGCAAGTAGAAAAAAATAATGATCAATTTACGTCTTCATATCTAAAATATATTTTACTATCAAAATTGAATAAACTCTAATTTTTATGTAAGGTTTTAGCTGAATGTATTCCCTTATTTTCTTTAAAAGCGGTGGGTGACAATTAAAAATAAATGTTATATTTGGATTGAAATTTGTGAACTGTACAAAACATCACTCAGAAAAGTAATGGGTAGGATTATATTATTATTGTTTATAAATACTGAATTGTGTAATTATTGTTCCGTTGTATAACTGTTACAGTTTTCAAGCTAAATATATAGTTTCTCAAATGAAACAGATTGTTTTATAGATAAGTCTAAAAGCACCATTTTAAAGGTGTCAAAGACATGAATTAAAGGAATAATTTAATGTTTTGTGATTGCGAACAACATTTTTATAAAACATATCTAAAACCATGCAGAATAAATTTAGCATTGACAATTAAAAGATGCATGAATTTTTTCTAAATGTAAGTAAATGAATTAACTATTTTGAAGGACAGAAGTGTTTCTGGAAAAATTATCAGCTGACAAATAGATTAAAATTATTTTCCCCGGTTAGCCACATAGGAGTGTCTTGATTTTTTTTTCGAAAATCTTTTAAATAACAAAACTGCGAACTGTTTAACATATTTAGATTACTTGCTGATTGAAGAGTTGTAGGCAAACTCTAACGATCTTACTTAAACCAATTTAAAATCGCACTAATAACTCGAATTGAAGACTGAGCTAATTTTATCAGATAATATAAGTACTGTGTGTAGAGTATGCGGATTTCCATACCTGTCATAAATGTTTTAAGCAAATTTCATCCATTTAAAGGGCAAAAGGATTCGACAAAAGCGCAAATATAGAAAAATTTTCTAATTGGACTGTTCTAACTCGTGTAAAGATCGTGTAAGATCGTGCAAAAAATTTACTATTTCTATTGCACTGATATCTGGTCTTGCCTATATGTAATTCTGTGATAAAAATATAATACAATAAGGAATTATCTTCTTTTCCTGTACGTGCTTTTGTGGTTTAATTGGTAGCATGTCCAGCGAGCAATAGAAAGTTCCTGGGTTCGAATCCCGAGAACAACAGACATGATTTTTCCCGTTCCTCTCTCATAAAAAAGCTAATAGTTCTATAGTGCCATTAAAATTGTTAGAAGCTCTTAAATAATACAGCCAATAAATTTAGAATGTGTTATTATATGCATTTATAATTATATAAATTATTATAATTGAAACCGTACATACATAATATCAATCCATGCTAATGCAATCAATTTATATATTTTATATAGGTTAGTATATAATCGTAACTGCAACTGTTGCGATCATACTGAAACTGCAGCAATATTATATCTCACAATTTAACTTTTGTATAGCCATAGATGATGCCGATATTTTTTTAATTAATTTTTAGTATTCTTTATTATCTGTTAAAAAATTAAATATTATTAAACTGGTATTCATATTATATGCAAATATTATTAAATAAAATATCGTGTAACGGTAACGCGGCGAAATGATCTGGGACGCGGTGAGCCCGATTAAAAGTTCTAGACACTATGTAGTATCTTCACCGGAACAAAATCCCTAGAAAATCATTCACAGACGTCTAGCTTTCGCTCCTGCAGAGATGGATTAGATTGAAATCTTTCATTATGGCTAAGTACGCAAGGATTATTTACTTAAAAAGAGTTGCCTTCGTACAGAACTTTCTACTGAAAACGAGCTCGTATTCACGTTACATGGAACCCAAACTATGAAAATGCCCAAGCAGCCTGCACGTTCGCCGGGATTCGAACACTGGTTGAACTACTAGTACTCAGCGATTTTATCTATCTGCCACTATTTGCACCTTCGTAATTTTTTTTATTTCTGAGACTAAAAACCAATGCGAAACGTCTCCGTTCATCTAAGCCGAATTATTATGTGTTGCAAGATACGAATTAATTAAAAGTCCTCCCGTTCGCAGTCTAAGCTCTGGTATTGGCGCAGAAATGCAAAAGGGGCTTACCATAAAGGGGGATGACGCTAGATTTAATTCAGGAAAGTTTTTCGAATGTTGTTCGATTTGTCGATTTCTTTCTCAGCCTGGTATGAAATCATAAGCTGTAACTAAAATATACTCATTTGGCATTTCGTTTAACCTTCGAAATGTCTTATATTGATGCAGAATATAATATCTGCTGATAAATCTATTTAATAAAATTAATATCTTATCCGATGTAAAAAAGTTTTAGATTTTATCAGATTCACTCTTTATACAAAACAACCATCATGTGTCAACTTTTACAAAATGTGCATAGCGCAATAAAATTGTTTTGTATAAAGAATAACACTGTGTAGTCAAAACCAATTTTTGAAGCATACATTTTTTTAACTAAATTGTCATTTATGTTTACCATCATCCATGAGCAAGTTCCCAAGAACATGAAAGGTAAGGTGTTCGCATGCTAATGCACGATACAACAGGAAAAATACAGGCTACTTTAAAGTGAACGGTGCAAAAGCGTGTTGTCGGGAGCGCATCTGAGGAGGTTTATGGTAAGGAGAAAATTAATATGATAGGCCGTAGACGAGATTGTAGATGATACTGCTTAATGCATTTCTGTTCATTCTTGAAATATGCTGACATACGTTTTATTTACGACTGAGAGAAAAATAGTTTGAAAAAAATATAACGTTGCATGAGATAACATATGCTAAACTGAAGGTGTTACGAAAACACTGCATTTGATAGAAGACTAAAGTCTATGTTCATCCCTCTGCTGCATAAGATGAACTCCAACAGCGAATATGAAACTTTGTCACACTTTATCTGTTTACATATATAAGCTTTCAAACGTATCCGTATTATATAATAAAAATTGTACACTTCCTTCATGCAGTATGATTTTTAAAGTTTCAGGTAACAATAACCTTGAATAAATTGCTTGGTTCTGAAGTATCTCGATTAATATAAAAGTCCACTTTTAGTTCGAGTACTGTTATTGTAACTACTGTCGTCTTTGGGCTATGCAAAGAGGTTTCATTAGAAAACTTTTATACTTTCAGGTTGATGAATCAACTTTCGCCAGGTATTATAAAAAGAATTAACACATCAGGCGGCCAGTTCAAGATGATGGAAAATATAAATAAATTTCAAGAAGCTGCGAAAAAATACGGCGTTGCAGAGATTGATGTGTTTCAAACGGTTGATCTTTGGGAGCGTCGAAACATTCCCCAAGTCACGCAGTGCATTATGGCACTTGGCAGAGCGGTAAGTAAGAAACGGTTTCTTTCTTAGTATAAAAAAGAGACAAACTTCGGAGGTTAGTATGTCACAGCTCTAAATTAAATTCCGTTAATTGTCCGCTTGATTTCAATTTAACGCTTTAGCTTAACTTATTTGTATCAAGATGAGTTATTACCGTCATAAAAACAAAACACTTACAAGTAAATAAATAATAACAGCTGAAAGTTTATTCGAACCAAAAACTAATACATAATTAAAATAGCATACTTTAAAACTTAGAGAATCTCTAGTTGTAAGGTTTTAGTTTAAACTAACAAAGTTTTATGTTAATTTTTTCTTTCCTGTAAGTTCTTATTTCAATTCCCCGTTACAATGAGCGCGCGTGTCAGCTTTATGCTAACTTGAAGTGGAGCCAAGTTTGTATTTAAAGGTTAGCGAGGAACTTCTCAGTGTGAGAGAGCTTTTAGTCTCAGATCACTGCGGCTCTGTTCGACGTCCGCCTGACTAGGTAGTATTTAAATTCTAAGCCTTAGCGCTGTTACGCTATTACTTATTGAAATAATCTAAATGCGTTAGTATTAGTTAAATCTTGCTACGCACCATTGATCGTTTAGCATAGAGGCCAACCTCGCGTTCATAGCTCTGTGAGCAACGACTACTTAATTTCTATTTAACTTTATTTTAAATTATTTGATTGTTCAAGTTAAACCCAGGTGCGGTCATTATTTTCTGTTATCTCTCCCGAGTTGGGAAGTGGCTGTAAATAATAGTGGTTTAATAAAAGAGGATTTTAAATCCTTCTTACGTTTAGTTCTTCTACCACTTAACCACAGTATTCTACCACAGAACATAGCTGCATTCAGCTTCCTGTTCAAGATCAGGACTTTAACTACCTCACGAATATGTTCGCCAAATGTATGCATAGAACACTCGGTCCTGACATAGTTTACAAAAATAACAAATACAACAGTGGTTATAAAAGTCGTTAACAAATCCAAGTTCTAACTACTAAATCAACTAGACTCCTGAAAATATTTTAATCTCAAAATTCATCTTCCACTCGCCCCCCAAGTAATGTGAGCATTTTTTAATGTAAAATTCAAAGAAAAGCCAAATTAACAGACGTTAAAGTTCATCCGATTTATCTGCTTTAAAAGCTTGCTTTCCAGGAAGATTCTGTAAAGAAACTTGATTTGCATTTACTCTAAATCATTGGGGAGGGGGGCACAAAATTTCGTATGAATTCAGTAAAAGATCCAACACTGGACAAAACTAGCAGGTTTTCGTGTTTTTATCAGCTGGGATAACGGAAAGTAAATTGTATTACAACTAAACATAAGAGAATGCTTTGGAAGAAAAAGGAAATATCTAAATAATTTTTAACGACTTGATGCCCGAACGATATAGCTTATTATGTGATTCAAGCGAGATTCGGAATGAATGTCCCTTGAAAGAAGAATATTGGATAAAGTAGTGATATATTCCCCTCACCCTTGATATGAAATGCAAGTAAAGTATCAATAGACCGTATTGTTAAAATAATATCTGTTTTTTTAATAAGGTTTTAAAGGCTAGTTTTGCAAAAATTCTCTTAATTTGAGCTTTGCGTAAACATGTAAAATGAGTACGATGGTGAGAACTAGCTTAATATTTAATCACGTCTGAAAAGAAAATTTTAATTAAAATATAGGCCTTATTTCCTTACCTATATTTACGTAATGCGAGTAATGTCGAGTTATAAAGTGTTAGTAACTGGTGTGAAGTGAGAGCAGATTTCAAGTTTCAGCGATTAACTAAACACATGATTGCAACATAACAACCTCTTTCTCCACCACAATAAGAAAATTCTGCTCTTCAGATGCAGCAAAATTTAATAATATTTTATATTATTTAAAATCCCATTGTCTATGAACCTAATCAATTTCATTCAATTATTCATTAAACACACTGTTTTACATTAAAAATTAAACATCATTTCACAACATTTAATTATTTTTATGTAAAATTATTTTTTAACGAAATCATTTTATACATTTATTAAGTCAGTTCATAAAAAAATATTTGAATAAAGTAACAACAATGTAGTTAGCGTAATATTAAAATTATTTTCGCAAATTTATAAACATCTCTTTCTCAAATATGTTCTTTCTTTTAAGTATCACTCACGTTTCCTAATTACCAATACTGACATTTTTCAATAATCATACATCTGCTGGCATATTAAATATTAAAATAAAGCTGTCTCAAGATTGGTTACAATATAAAAATTATTTTTGCGTTTTATTCAGTTTGCATTCTTCTTTTCAGTGAGAGACACTTTTAAAACATACAACCACGAATTCTACGGAGAGAGTAAAGCCATTAGCTAAATAAGCTCTAAGCAGGAAAGATGGCATCTATTTGGAAATCCGCATTTTACTTTTATTTAACCATAGCGCAGTAAAGTCGAAAAGTTAGAATTTAATGTATATAAAAAAGATTGTGTATTTGCAGACACAAAATTATATCTTACGAGAAGCATAACGACAAAAAAATCAATATATACTTATACGATTTCTCGATAATTAGTATCAGCATAATAAATGGTCTAATATAGGTACTGAAGAATTATTGAATAATTTTATTTCTATAGTTATTTTGTTTCATTTTCATTCGAATATATATTATATATTCGAGTGAATATAATCCTTGTGATTAATTCTAGTTACTCATAGTGACATAAAGTTAAACTGAAAACCAATTCGAGAATCAGAAAAACTTTGAATTTTACTTACAGCTAGCAATAAGGAATGAAATTTGAGTTGAACACAGCAGTTGAAAATGAAAAAAAATATATCTATAATATAATTAAAAAATTATGTGCGTTAACTCATAGTTCATATAAATCATTTTTTCAATTTTAACTACTGCAATGAACTCATTTCATTCTCAATTCGTATTGCTAGCTATAATTTTAGTCTCAGTAATGAAATTAAATATCCTTCACTGTTACGAAGAATACGCATATTGTTTCTTCCCTGATATTATTTAAATTTTTAACATGTAGCTGATAGCGAAACGAACAAGAGTATTTTAATTTTATAGCATTAAGAAAATTAATTTTGAAATAAATAGATAATAGATAAATATTGAAACTACTCACCTCTTACACTCATGCATAAAAGGCACATTTCATATCATCTAAGAGATTGGGATGTTGCTAAAATTTTAATCATCTTCAAATCGTAACTGATCATTCAGCCATCTACTACATGTCTACTTAACAGACTGAAGTGAGGATGTCCTCTCTGATGTCACGACCTAGATTAACATGACTCGTCGTACATTTAACAATTGCAGTAAAAGACTTTTACAAGTACTGAAAGATAAACTGCTATGAGTTTCTTCCTTCATGTAATATGCTACGTATTTAATTTCATTAGACATTTATTCTGTATAATTTCAATAACCTTTTCTCTTCAATTAAATAACTAAAATTAAATATTTATCACTTGATTACCATTTTTTGTCAGAGGATTAAACGTGGTATTTTAATCATGATAATCACAAAAAATGCAATGCACCGCGCCTTTAGTACTACAGCAGTGTGGGTTTTTTGTCTACCGAACAAATATGGAGTGAGGATGCTTTTTTTCGGGGGGGGCGAAAGAGAAATTTTCCTTTTAAAAGTAATGCAAATCAGTTTTCTTTCAAAATCAAAGGAATTCTTCCCTAGGCAGATGAGCTACGAACTAACACAAATTCATTCTGTAACATAATTTGCAGCGTTGCGAGTTAAAAACGTTCGCCCTTCCAAATATTTCTGTGTCTACCAAGCCATAAAGAGCTTAATTTCCTAATTCTGCAAGCACAATTTTGGCTTCATGATTATCTTTAAAATACGATATTTATTTTCTTACAGAACTATCAATGTAAGTAATAGTGTAGTCTCCTTAATATGGAATTCAAAATTATAAAGCATAGCTGTGGTCGAGTATATAAGACCGTTTAAAATCAATAGTTCAACCTGTGTTCGATTTCTGCAAAACAAACTGGTTGGATTTCATGTTTTTCTCCATGTGTAACGCAAGTGCAGGTTGGTTTCCCTTATAAGGTCTTCTTCAAAGACATTGTTTTTCTCATGTAGCTTTCGCGTGCTTTGCTATAGCAATAAACAAATTAACTAGCATTTATTAAAAAATTTATGTAAATCGTACGGGAAGGGCAAAATTCATTTAAAAGATATTCGAGCTCAAATATCTATTAATATTTATAAAATGGCAGCTTATAATGATAAAGAATAGGAAAGTGACAATACCTATATATTTTTAAACATCGCATTTTTAAGCATTTAAAAAAACGAATCGAAACATATTGCAAGCATTTCTAGCCCGTTCCATTTCATTAAGATCCTTATCCTTTTCAATGATTTCACGTTATCTTACTACTTTTTTCTTACAATAACCAATCCATGAACAGATATTTTAGCTAGATCTCACTGTCAGGTTTAATCGATTTTGTAGAAGTATGTTTTAGGTCAAACTTTGAGCTGTTTTTCTCCTTCTTTAAATCACTTGTCTTCGTGATGTAACTGGAAGCACGTCTGGTTGGCAGTCGGGAGTTCCGAAGTTCGAATCCCGATTAGGGCATTTCTCATTTTTCACGTTGTTGCCTGCTTTGATAAACATCTAAGTAGTCTACATATGGTGCCTGAACTAAAATACTGTGAACGATAATTCTAAAATATAGTAACGATAATTCACCATCTGGATTTGGCGATCGGACCCTGCCTCTCCAGTCGCGCTTAAAATGGAAGAAATATAAGGGATTGTTTATCCCTTCCTTACCGCGTGCTTTCGTAGTGTAATTGAAAGCGCGTCCAATCGCGAGTCCAGGATTCGAATTCCAGGGAGGGCCCGTTGACCTTTTCATGTTTCTTGCTCTAAAGTAAACCTGATGATTCTACAAGATTGCACAGATTTAAGTTCTAAAGTTCTTCTCATAATGCCATGAAGGTAGCATTATTTTTACATAAAAAACTTTAAAACAGGTGCCAGTTCTAAATACCTCAGAAGGAGAAAAAACTATCAATTATTAAAGTTTTAGCTTCATATACCAACAGGAGTCCATATCTTTTAAATTTTCTTTAATTTAATAACTTCAAACTATGTATCATAAATATATATAATTCACATTATAGCATT
>KK121822.1:174615-219848 GCA_000611955.2 Stegodyphus mimosarum
AAGATATCTTTCGTAGTAGTGTTATCAGTCATGCCTTGCGTCTCGCTGATACAGTCAAGCTTAATATAGGTTTCGTTTAATTTATTATGTTTGTTATTACGCACGAACCGCAATTGGTTCTTAATGTGATTAATTTTCTAAACACTTTTACTTAATGCAACTTCATTAAGGACATCAAATTTCTCACAAACATCTTTGCCATTAAGAATATCTGAAAGTTAGCAATTATTTTTGAAGCAATAAGTTCTTTTATTTGATTTTTTGGAAAAAGAGAGAAATCGCTGTGCTCCTAGATAGATCATCAGCATTAATTAGCTATTAGGTAGAAAGAAAGCTTGGATAACGGAAACAATTCTGGAAGAGATTTTGAATAAAATTAATCAGTTACATGAAAAAGCAAATCAAAGCATTTTTTTTCTCTCTGACTTGGCTTCTTGTGATCAACAGCTGCCACTTCCCTCTTCCACCCTATCAGAACTATAACCATTATCTATTTTAGCTC
This sequence comes from Stegodyphus mimosarum, assembly GCA_000611955.2. Lineage (NCBI taxonomy): Eukaryota > Metazoa > Arthropoda > Arachnida > Araneae > Eresidae > Stegodyphus > Stegodyphus mimosarum. The sequence goes on from KK121822.1 coordinate 175,118, forward strand.
AAAACGAGATTATAAAAGATTCGCTGTTTTGAAACTAAAAGGATCCGAGTCGAATTGTGTCCCAAATACCGAGACCAAGCCCAAGCTCAAAACAATTCTATATATGCAATTTTCCCAGAAGACATATATTAATTTAACTAGCTGGTGGGCTAACAGATTTGTTTGTGGGCTTTAGTAAATATTTTTAATAAAATTTGCATTTTTACTACAAAAGATTAAACTACACTTTTTTTAAAAAATACTTAATAAAAATTTGATTTGGAGAAAATACATTCTTAAATAATTAAAACTTTTAGTGAAAATGCTTACATTTAATAAAAATTTAGGTTTGGAAATAAATGTATTGTTAAATATCGTGTAAAAAAGAGATAATTTAACAGTGTTCTTTCAAAGAAAATTTAGAAAACTCATAAAAGATAATAAAATTACACTACTCGACATTGAAAATGTAACACCAAGAAGGAGTGGTCAGAAAGTGATGAAATTTGGAAAAAAGAGACAGCAAGCAGCAATAAGTGATCTTTATTTCAAAAAACTAAAATGATAACAGAATATAGAGCGAGAACGGCGTCGTCTCAGTAGGATAAGCGGATAAGCAACGGAGGACGTGGGCACCACCCCTCTACCATTATGGTTAATTGGTATGGCGCCACGTCCACCCTTATCTGAAACAGGAGAGACCAAGGAGTGGGAGCCACCCAGGCCGCTCACACCCGGCTCAGTAGGATATGCGATATGCGACGGAGGACGTGGGCACCGGCACTCTACCATTAGGTTATTTGGTAAAAAGCACCTGTATACCATGTAGAGCATGTTGTCAGATGCGAGCACTGTGTGGTTGGGCGTTATCCTGCTGCAAAATTGCATTAGGCAGCCCCTGAATGTAGGGGATTGCCACCGGCCGCAGTACATTATCCAAGTATCGTTGCGCCATCACAGTGCCCTAAACTAGAGGTACCTGGAATCGTAGGCAATAGCGGCCCAAACCATTATGCCACGTTGTCGCGCGGTGGGGCGTTCCACAGTTACTGCCGGCTGAGATCTGTCTCCACGTCGACGCCACACACGTATGCGGCGACTGTCACTGGATAAACAGAAGCGTGACTCATCTGAGAACACGACGTTTCGCCATTCTGTCATCCGCATCACTCCAAACCGGCACCATTCTAAACTATGGCGTTTATGCTGTGGGGTCAATGGCAGTCTTCTTAACGGACGCCGTGAGTGCAGGCCACGTTCAACCAATCGACGGGAAATGGTTCTCGTCGACACGGGGAACATCCAGGTTATCTTGCACATGCTGAAGAAACGCGGTACAAGTGACTTGCGGGACCGCCACAGCTTGTCGGCGGATGCGTCGATCCATGCGTACTGACGTCACTCTGGCTGCACCTGTACCCCTCCCTGTTTCCCTGTTCCAGCCATGTTCGCCATAGCCGCGTGCTCGCATCCATGTGGGTAACAGCTGAGATTTGACGTAAGGAACAGCCCGCTCTTCTCAGTCCGATCGCCATACCCCTCGTAAAATCGTCTATCTGCTGGAAGTGCCTTCGTTGACGGCGGCCTGGAATTCTCTCCTATTACACGTATCCTCCGGGACAAAAATCAATTTTCTTCGATAATTCGTCTGGCAGAAATAATGACACGAATATTGTCCATTCTGCACGTTTCTTATATCTTACTTCACGTGCGTCGGAAAGCTCATTTGCATAACTCAGTTTCACATCATTTGCATAACTCAGTGACGTGCGTCTACTCTAAAATTTGCATAAATTTCTGACCACTCCTTCTTGGTGTTGCATTTTCAATGTCAAGCAGTGTAATTATTTCCCATTTTAATTAAGGAAGCGTTTTTTTCCTTAAAAACATATTTAGTGATATGTGAAGTAATTTAAACATACATTAGGGCAAAAATGCATACTAATGGAGAATTCTCGCTCAGAAGTTGTTTTATAAATCAAATAGTTATTACATCTTTTAATAACGCAAAGACAGAGTTTTTCATAAGACAGGAGAATATTTTGATATGATTAGTTGCATGTCTTACCTTATCCAAAAGCTTGCAATTTTTTCTCAGACAAAATATCAATAACGTAACAAATAATAATTTATAATGTATATAACTAATTAACCTTTCTCCCACGAGTATATTTAGAAGATGTTCGATCTTAAATTACAGAAGGTTTTCTGTATCCAGGGCTGTTACTAGCTATTGTGTATATTGTTGACATTAACATTTAACACTTCAGGTTTGAGCTTTAATTTAAAATTAGTATAAAATAAAACATAAAATATAAGCCCGCTTGTTGTACGGAACGAAAGTGAGAGTCCGCAGAAATCGAGAGACTTGTGCACAGGGAATTAATTAAATGTTAAATGTACGCTAGGGGTATCAAGGACTTCCACTCTTTAACGTGCTGGTACGCTAAAATTACGGAATCTGTACCCTAAAGATAAGGTGCTCAAATGCTGATGTACAATAGAGCACCGACGGCTATCATTCTCTATTCTTTGAACCAGCCACGAACCGCATATTTTGGTATTTTCTTAGTTTTCGTTATACTTGGAAAATATACAGAAACCATGGCAACCAAAAATGAAGTGCCACATGGGCTCTTCAAATCTCAAAACGAGCAACGAATGCGAATAATTGATAAAAGAAGTGCTTAAGTTCCAGTCTAAGTACTCTGCCTTAATAAATCAAAAACTTTTGCGAAGTTATTTACATTTCAGTAAACTGTATTTTTTCCCCTTGTACACTTTTACTTCAGAAAAGCAAGATACTTATTACAAACAATTGCATGATGACATATTATATTATTATACATTGTACTGTTGCTGACAGTAAGTTCTGTTAATTTAAATAATAGTTGTTCACAGCTTAAATTATTATCTTTTTAGTGCTACCTACACCCAGAATTTCCTGGACCTTTCTTGGGACCGAAGCCAGCTGAAAAGAATGAAAGAGAGTTTACGGAAGAACAACTACGAGCCGGCGAAACCATCATTAATCTGCAATATGGAACGAACAAAGGTGCCAATCAAAGTGGAATTAATTTTGGAAATACAAGGCACATGTAATTTCCCAAATTCCAAGGAATCAAATTCTGACATTTGTAAAAATCATTTTAGTTTATTTTTTCCTTTTTTCTGCTTCTGAATGTTCGTAGAAAATAAATTTTTGTAATTGTGAAAATTTGTTATCTTTCATATCAAAAATTAAAAAGTTACTGAAGCCTAAATAAAAGTTTATTTAACCTCTGCTCCAGTCCCTAAGTAGAATACCTGTGATTTTAAAGAAAGAAGAGAGTAATGAAATATAACACAGTTTTGAACTGAACGCTTAGAAGAAATGAATTTCCAACTTTAGCTTTTATGAATTTCAATTCCTCTAAACTCAACGCAGTTAAACTCCGATTTTGCAATTTTCAAGGACCTAACGAAAACCATATCGAAATTGAAAACATCCTCAAATTGCGTATGAACCTTAATTCAATTATAAATGTGATATATATAACAAAATGACTGAATTCCAGTCATTTCTGATTAAGAGCAAAACGTAATTCACCCTTATACACTATCTAGACAAAGCCATGTAAACAGCGAAAAAACGAGGCTTTGGTTGCCAGTTTATCTGAAGACTTTCAGAATATACTTAAAACATTTCATGCAAACTTCATTATATTTGCTAGTCTCTTTATAATTGACATCAAACGAAACTTCTAAATGGATATACAATGTTGTAACAAGATATGCATTTTAAATAAAATTTATTTAAGTGGATTTTTTCTTCTTGAACTTACTTTAAGAAAAATATACAATGCTTCACCAACATTCCTAGGTCTATTTTTGAAATAGTACTTAAAAAATGAATTTAATATCCCCACTAAAAGCCGCACTAGTAGCCGAATTGTTATGACCGCTGAATACTGGAATTTCGACCTGGGTTTGATTCCAGGCAAATGGCTGGCTGTACTTAGTGAGCTTCTTGTACTGTTCGATCTTAAATAAATACGAGCTAATTTCTTCTAAAAAGTCTACGAAGACAGGTAGCCATCGTCTGCTTTACCACATTCTAACTACCCAACCCATACCCAATAAAAACCATTTTTTATATTTTTCTCCTAATAATTAGCTTTCAGATCAAAAAGTAAATGCAGTCATACGCAATAATAATACAACTTATAAGGACATTAGGCATTTTTTTAAGCAGGAGAAATGAAAAATGGGCAAAGTCCTCGCCGGCACTCGAATCACGGATTTCTCGAATACGCGCCGAGTGTGCTGACCACTAAACCATAGCTCTTATACGCTTACATAGTAGCTATTGGCAAATATTAAATTATATATGGGGTATAAACGCCCACAGAAAACTTTTCGACGGATGGAGGGCAAACATTGGAGATAAATAATTACATCAGTAAGTATTTATTTAATTATTTTGGACGAGTTCATTAGTAGATTACAGAATACAGTGAATTACCAGTACAAAAAATACATATAGTGTGCATGCAACTATATACGTACCAATATATAAGCAAATTTTCCCCCGATTGTAGTGGGATGAGTATCTCATTTCTTCCATCCTGCAGACGACTACGGAGTATTGCCCTGCTGTCAGTAACACCAAAAGTTTGGCCAACCATACCTTACATATATTTGTAATATTACGCTTGATCTGGTAACGCTACTTTAGTCCTATAACCCTAACAGAAGTCAAGCGAACTTTCTTTATGTCTGAGATAGAAGTCTTAGGAAGGTTATAAAAACAACCTTTTTATTAAAATAGAAAATAAACCTAAAGCCGAATAATTATACTGCTAGAGCTGGCAGAAACTAACTACGCAGCTCGCAATACCAGAAACACACTCTGTCTCAAGATTCAAAAACCTCAGCTTAAATACACAGAAATAACTAATTAGCATTTTGAAGCGAAAAGGAGAAGTTATAGTAAAGATCGAAATCTAAATAACTGATTAATTAACATAAGATATTCCACATAATAAGCCATTACCATGCTCTTCATACATGTTACGTTTTCGCAACAGTTTATTAAAAAGAATGGGGGAAGAAAAGTGAGATTTCAACTGTTACATTTGATTGGATTGTTATATGGACACATATACAACTCAGGATATGTGTCAAAGCATTTAAGGCTTCCCTGAATAATAGGAATACTTCGTTTTTTAATCTTTCAATTATATTTGCTTTGAATCTGTAATTTAGAATGATTTTTCATACATTGCATCATGTGCGCAATCATAAAAAATACCTGGAACCAGATTGTTTTGATTCTTTACTACAAAATGGCGTATTCGAATACATTTTATTCTTTCCCTCTTTTCTATTTTTATTAATTTACTAAATGTTACGAAAATGCAATATTAGCATAAACCACTGTAAAACAGTAATTGAATAAACTGAGTTATTATATACAGGTAATTGAATATCAGTCTATTTCCGTATCGCTCCTGCATCGCAAAGTTATTTTAGACAGCTGAATAAACATTTATAGAACATTATAAATTAAATGATAATTATTTATCTAGTCTATGGCGGAGAAGAGCCGCTATGAAGATAGTCATACTTGTAGGGAACCTAATTATCTAAAATGTTAAATTCTGGCTCCGTAAAACGTCCAGCGGATTTTTACCGAGTGCTAATCAAAGTCAGGAGAAGATCTGAAACAAACATTTTTATTATTAGTTCTTCAGCCCAACAAATTGCCACAGCTCGTGTAGCAACAGATCTCCATCGCTTGCGAAATCAACAGAACACAATGTTTAAGTAAAGCTAAAATATTTAAAAATGTTATACTCAAAGGCAAAATCCGCCTGTAAGTTTTAGCTAAGGCTCTCGACTCACGCGAGGAAACGCGAGAACCAAATGCTAATGTCAGTTCAAGTCAGTTTAAAAGCTTAATGAAAATATTAGTCATCGGTCCCTGACAAAAGCTCTCTCAGGTTCAAGAACTGAGTTTTTATATATACGTGTGTGTGTGTGTGTGTGTTGTGTGTGTGTGCGTGCGTGCGTGCGCGCGTGCGTGCGTGCGTGCGTGCGTGTGCGTGTGGTGTGTGTGCGTGTGGTGTGTGTGTGTGTGTGTGTTGTGTGTGTGTGTGTGTGTGTAAGCTATAACAAAATATGATAGTTATTTTAAAAAAATAATTGGCGACCTCAAAATTAACATTCTAAATTCGGTGCTCTTCCCCTAAATTCATCTGTTCTCTCAAGTTCGACATCATTCCAAATTACGTAACACTGCTTGAAAAAGGTAACTAAAAGTAAAATTAACCAATCATAGCTTTTGTTTCACATTTGCACCTACGCAGTATAAATTCTGCTTCGCGAGGAACTACGTCCCTTTTTTCCTAACTGCAGCTATGCAAACATATCTGTGCCGCTTATGGTTCCCTGCCTGAAATTACGTCACATCTTTTTACCTGCCCATGAAAGAAATTATCGTAATTGCTATGATTAAAGAGTATATTGTCTACAAGGAATTATTCTAGTGTGCCTGCAAATCTGCAAATAAAGATGATAATTGGCTGAATTTAGTTTGGTATCAACTCTTTCCTCTCGCCGTACCACTCAGCCATCACGACTGCGCTCCTAAAACATTATACTATATATATATATATATATATATATATATACATATACAGGATGTTTCAGCAATTCGGTTACAAACTTTCAAGAAAGATAGAGTATACCTAGTCGATGGAAAATCACATAGCAATGCATGGTCGGAAACGCTTTCCTGGCGCGATACTGACAACACAAAACACAAGAAACAAAGGACACGAACAGGGTGAGAAAACATGTTTATTATGCTTAGAACAGTAGAAACCAAGAAATGAAAACAAAAACAGACAACAATTCTCATCAAAGAAAGAATTAAATTTTACGAAATCGAATTTGCAACCCCGGACGCGTAATGGCAGACTGCACATTCAGTTGAACAATGTTAAACGAATTATGCACACAACGCATGCCCAGAAGAGAATTTGGCGCAATTACGACTTTGGCGTCATTTTTAAGAGGATAAATATGGTATATAGTTGATGTTCTGTTATTTGGACGTAAACAGTTTGGGGTTTTAAAACTTGTTAGGTTGCTTCATTACTTAGGTGTAAATATCAATTGTAAACTCCCTAAATTTTCGTTTAAGAAGGATTACAAAACGGGAAACATTACACGATGTTGTTTATTGATTGTACTTCAGAGGAATAAAAGCAAACGATTATTTACCATGCGTTCCATTCATAAATACTTTAACAACTTGAGGAATATACGTATCTAGTTTAAATTACTGAATTAAAGCCAAAGAAATTATTACAAATAACTGATATTAAATGTAATGTTTATGAACAAAATAAACCGAAATGAAATGAAGCAGAAGCAAGTGCAATAAGCACAAAAAAGTGTCCATAGTATTGTAATCGTAAAGAGTCGCTAAGGCCTACATGACGAACAGGCTTGTGTAGGGTTGTTTATTTTTATTCGCCAGTATTTTCTCCCACGCCAAGGGTATACTATTGAACATGCGCAGTAAGCGAAATTCGTTAACATTGATCAACTGAATGTGCGGTTTGCCATTACGCACCCCGGACCGTCATACAGGTCTCACATCTCTGGTGCATGGAAGATCTGATGTCCTGGAAAATACCTGTGCGTGTTCCGGACTTCCACAGCAGCAGCCACGATGCGTGGAACAAGTTCCTGAGCACTATTAACGGGGGTTTCATATACCAGTGTCTTGATGTACCCCCAGAGCAAGTAATCAATGTAAATGAGGTGTAGCTATCTTGCTGACCAATACACCGGACCACCCCTTCACCGATAGTTAATTTTTAGTTAAAGCAACTTTCTTTCATTCCTCGTTTTATACACACACTTTCCCGCCAGAACGTTAATCAGTTAGAGCTCGTTTATTCAAATTAAGGTAGAAAGAAGTGCTATTTAAGCGAAGCTTTTGGAAAGTGACTTTACAGCGTCTTAGGCTGCTTGAAGGTCACGCTGTTACTTACTAGCGATTTGATTACGTGGCGTTAAGTGCTTCTAGACATTTGGCTTGTTTCTGCCGACTTCTAAGAGTCATAGCCTTCTTGCGCGTTTAAATTATCCTGTGAGCCGTTAGGCTAGTATTATTGCATTTTATTTTTAAGTTCAACATTACTTGTTTGACTTAAGCCAGAAGTTTTGGCTTATGCAAGCCCAAGTGAGGCCGTCTGTGCAATTATACGTGATTGAATAAAGGTTTCTTTACACCCTTCTTCTGACTTTATCTGTTGTTGTCAAGACCTGAGGATAATTCCTGATGCAGTCTTTTGAGATCTCGTTAGTTTATGTTCCCTAACAGAGCGAGACTCTATAAATTTTTATATGTGAATACTATATGCATCTATTAAAATATTCATGCAGTTTCAAAGTACTGGTAAATTATCTCATATTTCGGTATTTAATCAGTGCAAGTTGACCCTAGCTAGAAGTTAGTGCCATTTGATGAAGTGGCTAAATTTCAGGCTTTCGTCATAACATACACATAGGGCGGGCACCAAAGTTGTTGCGTTTGCAGTGGGCGGCAAAAATTTTAGAATTCCGCGTGACATTGAGCAATAAAATTAAGATATGGCAAAATTTTTAGGGTTATCGGGACCGTATTAAGAAATGTATGTAGGTATGTGCGTATATGTATGTGTATGTATACACTCATATGCATACGTACGTATATATGGACATGCATACGTGAACATATGCAGGCCTACATGCACTTCTGAATCCGATCCCAATAACAGAAGAGTACTATTTTTAGAATTTAGGGCATGCACTGGCCAGCAAAATTTAGAAGTTCCAAATTTTTTAGAATTTATGGAAGTACCGGATAGAAGAATCTGGGATCTGCTAATATTGCACAGGATGGCAAAATGCCTAGCACAGGCTACGGATACACAGAGTTTGAAAATAATTATTGCTGGTTTGGCATTATAATAGCATCCTTTAAAAATGTAAAACTGTTTAAAATAAATAGGATAAGGGAATCATTAAGCAGTCTTAAAGAAAATACACAGCAGCATATTATTGTTGAAAATTAAGAAAATCGGATAACAAATCTGATAATAATTATTACAATATATATGAAAACATATTTAAAGCAAAAGAAAGTTATTATAAATGATGAAATTAAGCCAACCTGATACAATTTAAATTCAGTGAATGATATAAAACAGCTATATGAAGTCCAGAATTTCATACATTAAAGTAGAAATCCATAGATACAATTTTAATTTGGATATGGCTGCTTTTTTTTCCCACACGATTTTGACATCATTAAAATTTCTCAAAACTGTTTTGATATGTTGCAACACTGATCATTGCTGTAATCAATAGTATATGTGGAAAACACCTTAATTGTGATACTTTCTATTTTACTATGTAGGGATTTATATTTATTTTGACTAATCAGTTAAGTTTATGCTTTCTTTCCTATAAGCCTTCATTCCCCTAATTGTCAATGCCAGAATATGTAAATTTGGTAGCGCGCGTGAAGGATTGCAATTTCTACCAGTGGGAGAAAATACTTAGCTCTAGAAGGGAAAGTTAGAGAGAGTGGGCAAGTACCAACGCCTTCTTAAACACAAGCCTCCCTACGGAAGGCTCGAAGTTTAGTGACGTCGCAAACTGTTGGCCTTCTCGATGGGGTGCGAAAGATCGCCCCTAAACCAAGGCCATCTAGATGGCATTAGCAAGTAAGGGGCATTTCGCCCTTGGTCGTGAGAAGGCGCGTTAGTGAACCAAGTCTGCTTAATTTAATACTGATATTTTTTTTTTCCTATTTCTATTATGCCTTTAAAGTGCTGTGTACCATTATGCCGAGGAAATTATACTAACGGTCCTAAAGTGTCAGTATATAGATTTCCAAAGCAACAAGATGTATTAAATAGATCGCTAAAATCGATACCGCGAGGAAATTATACCATTTCGAAGTATTCTCGGGTAAGTTAAGCCTAACTTGAAATTTAAATTTATTAAGGTATTTGCTTCTGTATTTAAAAGAATGGATAAGTTAATATTAAGGAATTTCATTTCTATACTATACATTATGCATAATATTGTGTAATCACGTATCAGTTAGTATAATTATGTATCGAATTGTGTGGTTAATAATTATGTATCGAATTGTATGCTAAATATTCCCTTACTTTTTAAAAATCTCCAAATTTTTACTTTTTGATTAATTTTATAACTTGGAACTTTTAACTTCATACGTATATGGCAGAAAATGAAATTATTTAACTTAGTATTTAATATATTTTGATCTTAAAAGTTTTTCTAAAGGAACTGTGAAAGCAATAAATATGCTTATGGTTTTTTAAATTGTAATATAAAGTGCATAGTTTTGTGTAGAATAAGAAATAATTTAGGTTCCTAATGAATGAAAATTCAAATATTATTAAAAGTTATGTCACTAAGAATCCTTTTCTTCCCCCCTCCCTACTGGGAGACAAACACATATGTGCTTGCTATTACTTGTTTTGTTAAAATATAAATTGCATAACTAGAAATCCTACTTTTATTACTTTAAAATTAGTAACTAGGTCTATGTTTACATTTGCGGGGGTTTAGGTCTGTGAATTACATTTTCACGAGAAAGATTTTCAGCGTGTTTCTGAATACTACGATGAAAAAACGGGGAAGAAAATGAAAGTTCCATTAAAACAAGTACGATTGAAAGAAAATGCAGTTCCTTCAATTTTCAGTACTTGCCCCAAATACTTGTCTACCACAAAATCATCTCGTGAAGAGCCGCTGAAGAAAAAAGAGAGAAGGGAAAATGAGCAACTTGAAGTAGCAATATCTAAAAACATAGCAGAACAGCAAGTATATGAAAAGAAATACTGTTATAGCAATCTGAGTGAACTTTCATCATGTTTAAAAAATGTTTTTTAAATGTAGAAATCATAGGGGTATAGCAACCCAGCTTATTACAGAGCGATTATGTAGCGATGAAAAGTATTTGCCATTTGAGACATGTGAAAATGAACACTCGTCCAACAGACTTCTTAAACTTCTTGTGCATGTGGCTACAAATATCTTCCTGAAGAATTACTGTAAAAAATAAATGACTCATTGTCCAAACAAGGTGGAAAGAAAAGAAAAATTCAAACTTTTAATGAGGAAAAAAGATTACTTTAAATTTTATTTTGAGAAACTTCATTTTTGTTCGTGGCATAAAAGCTTAATTGCGTAGATACAGATGCCAGTCAGAGCACAAAACTTTAATGAAAAAAATTTATTTAATGTTAATTTATATGAAAAAAATTTTAAATTTGAATGAAATAAGAATAAGAGCATTTTGAGAATGTTATTAAAATACTTGGTAAATTGACAGCAGAGGAAAATTTATTTAAAAATTGTGAATTTCATTACGGGAAGGAGGGAGGGATGGAGTGTTAATGCAAGGGACGTCCGGTATCCTATTATGTCATAGCACTTTTCCTGACATAATTAGGCTCTACCACGTACACTCTGGTAGCGAGGATTGGAAACCTCGGCCAACACCTTGCTATTTACTAAAAATAAGATAGAATTGTAATTCAACTTGTATATATATGTGTATATAGAATTAGTTTCTTTAATGGAAGGTTTTGTCCTTATAAATCTACCCTGCTAAAATTTAAAAGCTTCTAAAAGTGTTAAGTGACTTAACATATGAATATTATTAGTATGGAGGGAGATTCCAACATTTTCTTACTAATCAAAAGTCAACCAGTACTTTAAAGCATTATTTTAACTGCAAACATACAATATAAGACCATACAAAAATTAATAATATATAATATATTTTGTGCATATGAATATGTTTCCAATGTTATATCCGCGAATGAATTGAAAATATATATTTTCATCTCTCTCTCTCTGTATACATAATATAGATATATAAAATAAAAAATAATAATAGATATCTACATCATTAGAAAATAGCATCCTGTTAGTAAAGCTTTAAAAATATATATACTTTAAAGCCAAGTAGTAGGTGACCAACGGCGATTGTCGGCCGCCAGTTTGTGACGTCACGATCTCGTAGTTGGGCTTCTGTTTAAGAAGGCGTTGCAAGTACTGTACTTCTGTAGCGAGAGCTTCTGATTCTGTATTTATTGCTGACTAAACGTGGCGTAACTCCTATTATTCGGCTGTCACTAGACTTCGACGCGGTATTAGGTAACATGATTCTCTGAGCCCTGGGAAAAATTTTACTGTTCTGTTAATATCTTTGAATTTTAAGTTTAGTTCTTGTTATTTGAGTTGCCGCCCGAGCGAGGTGTAGTTTGTTAGCGTCAAGTCGACACAAATCTTGACAAAATAATCAGTAATATGTATGCCATTGGGTTTTTTTTTATTAGAGATACACCTCTTCTGATATTAGAATTAATAATTTGCTGGACATTTTATGAAATCTAAATTTTTTATGAAACTTTTACATGCAAATAGACATAAGGCATACGAAATAGAGAATGAACTAACTATAAAAAGGAAGCTTAAATCAGCAATACGGAAGCATTTAGAAGCTCAAAATTTCGAAGCAATAAGTTACACATAAGGACAAACTTGAGACACATGAGGACATCTAGTGTAATACCTGAAAACATGATGCTAGTAATCAGAATCTGGTGAAGTAAATAACAATCCAGAAATCAAAACAAAGAATTTATTGAAAAGTATTATCAGCAACTGTAAAAATCGAAGTAAAAAACAGTTATGATAAAAGAATAAAACACGAAAGCAATAAAAATGCAGTAGGCATCATGACATAGACAGCAATTAAGTTGTGACAAAAGAAATTTTCATTTCGAAAACTATCAGTTGCAAAATATATTTAAACAGGAAAGAATTAATTAAATTTTATAACACACCACATCAGTGTAATTATGTTTTTGTCATTTTCTACAACCAAAAATACAGAAAACTTTAAAGAAAAGTTACGATCGATATCGCTCCAAGTACTTCTGATAAAATTAGTGTATAGTTACCTCGTTGCTCTTGAACTTTACAATGAAGGTTTAAACACATAACTAGTTAGTTCCTTTACAAGTGGTTCCTTTAGTCGAGTTAAAAATAAGTATCTTTGGCACAGCATCTGCCTTTAATAATCTTCTATTCGTGAAAAGGCTGGTATGCGAAACATTCTTCTTCGAAATGATCATAATAAATTCTGGTACTGGAGGTTGGATTAAAGTTTTCCCTTTTTATTCTTACAATCCAGCCTTTACACAAATTTTCATCCTTGGGAAACAGATGAAAAGAAATCTTATTTTCTTTAAATTTGTCCTCGATTTTATTATTTGCACAACTGTACGCACAACATCTAGTAAGCATTGTCAACACTCAGAAACTGGAAATGTAAATAGCACTTTAGAAATCAAACTAAAAATAATAAAACTATAACAGAAAAACGATAAACGAATTGTCTGGCAAATCAAGGAAAGAATTCATACATAAATATTAACACTACAAGCATGGTAAAGCAGCGAAAAAAGAGTATCATGAAAATAACAATAAAATATAACAATTACCAAAATTATACACTCTTTTGCAAAAAACTCGAAGCACCAAGAAGGACTTTTGCGATCGTGACAAAATTTGGCATGCAAAAGCAACTTGATCGAGCATGCAAATAGTCAAAGTTTCAAGGCAAATGAACAGGAATTGCGATCATAGCGTGCATTTCTAGTGCGCAATTCGCAAAGTATAAAACCAGTAACACAGGCAGAAAATTTATCTTCTTTTGTTACTACCATTGTATTTCCGCAAAGAAGCAACTAAAGATGCCATTACGACGATATCGAAGACCTTACAGACAACTAAACGACTTCGAATGTCTTGCATTTGGAAATCCCACATTGAACCTGGTCACATTGTAGAGTTGCTGTGTGGTCATACCGAGCAATAGGCGTACCTGCAGCGTACAGACACTGCTGTGCAAAGATGTCGGCAGCAATGGTTACTACAAGGAAATTGCCGACGAAATGAAGGCTCTGGAAGGCCAAGGAGTACAAATGCGAGGCAAGATAGAATGATTGTTAGCCAGGCCCGAACCGCTCCAAAGGTATCATTGTCGACTATTCCACGCATTACCCACGCATTACGTCTATACCTCCCGTGGTACCGTCCACCATCTCACGGCGCTTGTCTGAAGCGGGGTTACGCTCACAGAGGCCTTTAAGACGTTTGTCTTTAACCCCTTAACATCGACGGAGTCGTCTGGAGTGGTGTCGCAGGCGATCATCATGGCTGCCATCAGACTGGCACCGTATAGTGTTCAGCGATGAATCTCGCTTCACTCTTGAAGCAGATGACCACCGTGTTCGTGTCTGGAGAGGACGGGGCCAGCGGTCCCAATCAGCCTTTGTTTTACAAAGACATACAGCTATAACCACTGGTGTGATGGTGTGAGGAGCTATTTCTTATGACAGCGGGTCATCTTTAGTAATCCTCCGTACATCTTTAACAGTTCAACGATATGTTGATACCATCCTGCGGCCGGTTGCATTACCCTTCATGGCATGTCATCCTGGGGCCAATTTCCAACAAGATAATGTCAGGCCACATACCGCTCTCATATCTCCGGACTGTCTCCGTGCGGTTGATGCTCTTCCTTGGCCAGCAAGGTCACCAGATCTTTCACCAGACGAGCATGTCTGGGACATGGTAGGCTGCCAGATTCGGGCACCACAAAATATTGCAGATCTGGAGCGACAACTGATGAATGCCTAGTAGAATATGTCGCAGGATGACATTAGGAACCTCTACCACTCCTTACCTCGACGAATTCAAGCATGCATTGCCGCCAGGGGCGGTTCGACCAACTACTAATTTGAACACTCAATGGGTGATTGTGAGCCGTGAACAGGTACTATGACCTTGATTTTTTAATCATTTTATTATCTGTGTATGAGCTATACACATATTCAATTTCATCAAAAACAACCAGTTCCTTCAGGGTACTTCGATTTTTTTTTTCAAAAGAGTGTATTACCCAAATGAACGAACAGTTAATTAACGGACGGATTAAAGAAGAATGCAAATTTCATGAATAATTAAAAATAAACTAAATTTTCGAATTTTCAATATATCTAACACAGCAGAACAAACTTGTTTGTTTACATTAGTTGTACATATGTCACGTGGCCCATGAGATCACCGGAATATATGTCATTATGTGACCTTTGCAACTAAATAGCTGGCTACTAAAATTACAACAATATGAACAAAACATCCGAGAGATTTGCACAAGACGTACCGTATGTTAGGACATGCTGTACAATATAGTACACGTAGAAAACCATGGGCACCACTGATGCCATCTAGAAGCAGTTAAACGCAACATAACAGACAGCGAATATTTGCTCCTTCTTGGTTCCCATAGAAGGTCTAAATATGATTAAGTCAAGCAGAAAAATGTACTAAAATTAGAGCTTAACCGAATTTGATCAGAGGGGAAATGTAGCAAACCGTGACAGCGCATTATCAGAAAATGCGGCTCACGTTATATTCTGTACGATTTGCTGGCCGCGACACTGCTATTCGTATACGGAAAGTTTGACCACTGCCATGCGAATGGGAATCAATGGACCAAGAAGCGAAAGATGAAGCGATATGCAGGATCACATTGGCCCCAACATGTCAGCGCTTGAAAGGTCAGATATGTTGACTGCATGACCCATTCGGAACGTTCTGCCACATCACGCATTTTAGAATTAGGATATAAAGCCTAGTAGCAAATATGCGTTGTTTGAAGCTTCGTGACTGTTTGAAAGCAGCTATTCGTGACTTTAACAATATAGTGCAATTAATCTGAAGCTACAAAGGTTCAGTTCATGAAACAATGTATGGCACACCTAGACTCGTGAATTACGTGACATTATCTTGCTTTCCCGCACAATGATGGCTGTGTCCGTATGTTTCGGCCGACTGTTAAAGTCTTGACGTATGCATCGCTGTAACAGCCCAACATTGTGAAATATGATGTAATGACTAAATAAGAGTTTCGCAAGCCTCTAATACGCAAATATAGTCATCTGACTAACTGCCTTTAAATCGCATTGGTCTTAAAAATCTACAGTAGTTTCACACTTTTGAGGGTTTCTGTAGAGGTACTTATAAGCAGGACATAAACTCTGGTTTTCAAAATTTTCACATTAGGTAGATTATCTCCAGAAGTGACGAGTAGATTTTAATGAAATTTGGAATAGACATAGATTGATATAATACAAAAAGGAATGTACTACTATAGGATCTTACTCTTTTTGGCCACATAAACTCTACTAGATCCTATTAAAGAATCTTGCGACTTCTCGCACAGGCGTGAAATAATACCAGCACAGAAGAAGGGTGGAAATAACATTTTATTATTCTCAACTATGAACAGAAGGGAACGTACTTCGTGCTTTACAATAACATCGACAACTTGCAGTGGAACTTAAGAATCGTAACACAATAAATTCAAGTCTAAAGAGTAGTGCTGGACTAACACTTTAAGTTAAAGGATAACTAGGTTGACTCAACAACCCACCCGGTGTGATAATTATTTCAATAGCCAAAACGGCATATCAGCAACTCCGCGTACCAGCAAGGTCAGCATGGTAACGTGCGCTGGCTAGAGAAATCACGCTCTGAATAAACTCCAAAATTTACCAGTTTAAATACTCACTTAACTTTTAAATTACTATCCTGGCGAGGAAAGCGAAGGGAAGTTGAGAAGTTCAGGAATCGGTTAGTTGAACTAAGGGAAACCCTGCACTACATAATAACCACGATACTTGCACAGAAATGATTGCGCTTAAGGCTTATCGGCGCTTGAAAGTCGAAGAGATTCCGAGATGAAATAGAACAGGAGGCTAAGAGAGGTTATGTTGCCGCCTCTGACGCTCATACAGTTCACACAACGTTCTTTCCGATATCCCGCAGCAGTCACAAAACCTTTCTCAAAGAAATGGAGGTCCGTGCGCCCGTTCAACATGCGCAGTCCCACATGCTAATGGCACGGACGGTGCGAATAGCCTCTAGAGGCCGTGGTGCGAACCATAACGTTTGGTCGACCACAGGCTATTCGCAACATCTACGTTAGCGCATGCGCACAATCACTTCAGGTGCAAGCATTTTACGCCGATTTCCCGTAAGGTACGTGCATGAGCACAGCTTATTTTGATCAATGATCTTACAAGTTTCTGCTTATCTTTCTTATATGCGATTTCTTTGTTAATTAAATTTTAGTTATTGTTACTGAAATTTACGAGCTATTGTTACCGAAACTGTTATTGGTTTGAACCGAGGGCAGATAAAAAGAAACCTTAAATTGTACGTGTGCGAGATGATACATTTGAAAACAAGACGTATAAGGAAAAACTTGAGATTGAACTAAATTATTTTGTGGATTCAAGAGTTGCCAAACGAGCAGCCTCTGACAAATTACACTCGTGTCCATAAATTAAGGATAATACAAAATCAGGCAAAGGAAGAGTTACAAGCAAAATAAATTTGACTTATTTGTAAAGCTTATTTATTCAACAAAAGGTAAAGAGCAAAAAAAGATGCTATATGTTTGATAGTATTAAAAAAATTAGCGATTTTTTCTCCCTGGAGAAAATTACAAAAAAAACTATTTACAAAAAAAAATATGACATGGTTGGTATGATTGTTAATACATTGTATGTCTCCCAGACGATGCAATACAGTCCGTACAACTTAGGCATTCTGAGTATCAAATTATCGATCTGATCTTGGGGGATATTACACTACTCAAAAAGCAATGCTCTCCGAAGTTCCGGTAGACATATAGGAGGAGGTTGACGGCTGCAACTCGTCGGCCAAGCATGTCCCACACGTGCTCTACTGGATTCAAGTCCGGTGAGAATGCTGGCCAGCCCATACAAGTGATATTCTCCGATTGAAAGCATTCGCTTACGATGTTTGCACGGTGAGGACGGGCGTTGTCATCCATAAACACAAATTGTGCGCCCATGGCGCCCCGAAACAAACGTACATGTTGTTCCAGAATGACGTCCCGATAGATTTGGCTTGTCATGGTTCCAATTTGAACATGCAGGTCAGTTCTGGAAAAAAACGAGCACTCCTGCAGCACCGTAACGGCGTCGTTCAATGACTTTTCTTGGTAGTAACGGGTACCTGGAGCTCTCCATATGAAAGTCCGGCGAGAATCAGACTGCAAGCTAAACCTGGACTCTTCGCAAAACATCACACAAGCCCACTGTTTCGATGTCCACAATGCATGCTCTCTATTCCAGGCTAACCGCAGACGACAGTGAGTTGCTGTAAGTTGAACGCATCTGACAGGTCTACGAGCAATAGACCAATCTGCCCTAAGCGTCTGTACACGGTCTGCCTTGAAATTGTCATACCAGTGGCTGAAGAGAGCTGACGAGACAGGTCTGAGGCTGTGCTCCGCCTGTTTCTTTTGGCAGTAACTGCCAAATACCGGTCCTCATTCGGCGTTGTAACTCTGGGGTGATCTATGCTGTAACGTCTACTCACTTTACCATCATCCTGGAATCGTTGCCAAAGCCTGGAGATGACACTCTGGGCAATTCCAAGTTCGTCTGATACTTCTAGTTGGGTACGCCCACATTCCAGACGGCCGATAATTCTACCACGTAAAAAATCATCCAAATGCGTCCTTTGTGTCATAACTATTCGGTTATTGCACTGAAATGCTTATAAAGCGCCTGCGAACAATTTTACTTCTTTGCCTGTATTCCTTATATATCACTCTCTTACACTCTCGTCATTGTGACGTACCATCGGTGTCATCTGGTTACTTCCTGAAATTTGCATATGATTCTTGAAGATGTGTGTAGTGATTTTAGAGGTGATATATTTATTTTAGAGTTCGATTTCCGCGTGACTCCGAATTATCCTTAATTTATGGGCATGAGTGTAATTGAAGAGGGTGAAGTACCTATAATTCCACAAATTGTACCTATGCAACGTATGAGAGAGAAAATACTAAACATTGAATCTATTCGAAAGTTTTTTCAACCAAATGCTTTCCTGATAATTGAGCAATTAAAAAATACAAACATTTGAATGGGGTGGAAATGCTGTGACTGTTTAGAAGATTTGGAATATAATTGTATTCAATCTGATTTGTGCTTTAATTTTTATAACTGGACTTGTCAAAATATTGTAATTTATTCACCATTCAAATATTGGTTTTGTCCAAACTGTAGATACTTGTCATTTGTTGCAAATTATGTTGATTTGAAACCTTTCTATTATATAATTAAAAGTTACTTAATTTGTAGAATGTATTGTCTGAGTTCTATTTCATATTTTTAGTTTAATTATTTGAAAATAATGTGTGTTAATGGGAACGTTGACATTCAAAGAAAATCCAAATTTCTTTTAAAGCACTAAGTAACAGTGCTTTAAAAGAAATTACTTAAATTAAGTAAGTTCTTATTTATAACACAAACTATTGACATAAAGCTGATTAACAGTTTATGTTCAACAGTTTATGTTTCATAGAATGATTTTACAAATATATGACATTTAATTATTACATATTGTTTTAACCATGCATAACTAATTTAGATCATAATGATTACACATTACTTATATCAATCGCACAGGTCAGCTAGCCAATAATATAATTATGATACAACAATAATATAAACACAATGTAGTAATAATATAAATACAGTGTAGTAATAATATATATAATGTAGCAACAATGAAATATGTGACAGTAAATATGCTAGATAACAATATATAATACGATGAAATAAATATAAATAATGTTGCTAGATTCCAAAATATAATGTAATGCAATCAAATAGATAGTATTCTACCTTAAAATGAAGTAGTATAATCTATAACAAATAAAATAATTAGCTAATAAAGTACAACACACATGGTGTCACTATAAATATTCACCAAAATATGTATAGTGAATATGTAAGAGAATAATTTGCAAGTAATAATTATCAGTTACAAAGACGAAGTCAATCTATATACATGATAATGTTCAGAAAAAGATAAGATCAAATAGGGATTTAATGATGGTTCTAATAGCAAGTGAGAAAGTGTAATTAGTTAAAAAATCTTTAATGTATTGCCAAAAAGGCTGCAGAAATTACTTAAATTCTTTCATTTAACAGAGGAATTTATATGCAAACTTAGACCCTAGTCTTATAGCAATGAACTGTCAAAATTTATTATTCAATACGAAAACTTATTGACAATTATAATGTTTTTATATATGCATCCCTTTTTCAGTGTCCACACATATTTATAGGTTCAAATGACATATTTCAAAGTCAAAGTTATTTATGAAATAAAACCTTATAAAATCTGATAATTCATTTGTGTGTGCAAATTTTTCAATCTAAATCTCTTACATCAAATTATTTTTGCCTTTTAAATTACACCCCATGATTTACTTAAATTTAATTTCTTAATGTGTTTGTACTAATATTCCAAAGTTCTTTGAAATATTTTTGTATATTGAAAATGACGAGTATTTCCATAGAAAAATTAAACAAGCATAATAAATTGTTGATAACCAGTATTATATGATTAATAGTTCATTTAATAGTTGATTCTATCGCTTTTAACTTATTTCACGTCTAAATTTTCTATGCAGGAATACTCAGTCTAATTTTATTACCTTTTCTCAGACGAAAAATTTCAAAGAGGAATAAGTTAAAAACTTGATTGTGAAAAGCACATCTTTGAATCTAAATGTATTATAAGAAGTACAAAAAATGTAAACAAGATCTTAGCCCTTCCCCCCCAAACCAGTCATTTAAACTATTTCAACCGTTCAGGAAAACGATAAACATTGCGAATGTAAAAATCTGCCCTTTTTTATATATACATAAATAAAAGAAATGTGTTCCTTCTTTTTATATACATATAAAAAAGAAAGGAACACATTTCCCTTCCTAATCTTTTGAAATCCGCCAAGTTTCAAAAGATTAAAGAATAATAAACTATGCCAACGTAGTAACCCGCCTTAAAAAAAAATGCGCATGCGTGGTTAATGTTGGTGCGAGAATAGCGAATAGCCTATCGCACCGATGGTGCAAATAGCATCGGCCTCGAGCATGATATCTGTGCAGACCATCAAACATTCGCTGCAATACTGATACATTTCTCAGATATTCGAGGACAGGTAGCAAGTAACTAGATTTCTCCAGATAAAAATACGCGAAGAATCAGTGATTAAGCTGAATCGAGACTCATCTGTGAAAAGAAATTCCCGCATTGATTACTTGGTCAGAAATCGATGGTCTCTGTACTGTGTTAAATGGGCTGCCTTGTGCGCAGAAGTGAAAGGAAGCAAACCCTTCTTGCAGACAGACGATATTTTAGATTTCTACGTTCCCCTTTTCAGGAGTGAGGTTAGCCATCAATAACTTTTTATGGATGAGAACGTTTGTCCACACAGGGCTAATCTTGTAGATGATTTTTTCTGGAAAGTAAGGTTCTTAAATGGATGGACTTGTCCACCAGGTATCCAGATATAAAATCTATAGAACGCGCCAGGAACGCTCTTCAAGGGCATTTACAGCTTTTTTCCCCCTCCTAGAAATAGGATCGACTACTACAGGAACTCAAAAACTGCTTCATTTCCAGTATGAAGTCACATTGTGAAAGTTGTATGACTGTAAGGAAGGACTATATCCTTTCAAGCCTTTTTTGTTTGGCCTTGCATTAATGTTATCTTACTTTTGAACCTCAGTGTACGATCCCACATAGCACACAACTTTAAGGTCCTAAGCGGTGATTGTCGCATTGCTGCTGTGTGTATTCCCACTTCGCCAGATAGTGTCATCCAGGTGCCACCGTATACCACAAGTATCTTCTTTAACGGCTGCAGCTTTTTATAACCTTCTAATTTTCAATATTTACATAAAAATACATTTCTATAATGAGATACATAGCAGTTTATATAAATTTTGTGTGTAAACAATCGAAAATTTAACATAGTTGTTAAGTACACTACAATGCTTAAACTTCATAATTTTGGTAGTATATGGTAATATTTAACAAAATTCCAGATTAAATAAATAGCTTGATATGTAGCATTTACATTGCTTGAAGGAAACAAAATTTTGCACATTCTTTTCTAAAGTATGCATTTTGCACATTGTTTCCTGATAACAGTTTTGGTTGATAAACGAGTTCAAAAGTGAATAATAAGAAAAAGCTAGTTCATTAGGAGACTTTCTATGATAGGAATTTGACAGAAGTTAGAAGAATTTTGCATATTCATTTGATTTATATGAAGGTACTAAGCGCCTGTTGAGGGCAGTCCTTTATGAGTTTATCGCTTTTTCATGCCATATAGTCAGTAATGGAGACAATGTTTTTACGATGATGAGCTGACTTTAAAAGCATTCTTAAAAATGTGCTATTGTTGGGGGTGTGCTTGAAATATTGCTTGGTTTTCTTATATGCATTGAAATTGTAAGGTTGCAGTTGAAGACATAATGTTCCGCCGTCTCTCCACAAATAAACAAGTCTGTTTGTGTAATTCTACGTTTAAAGAAGTACGAAGGAAAGGGGCCATGTCCAGTTATAAACCAGGCTATTTGACGTTCTTCAAATTTTATGACTATGTATAAATCTCGATAGATTATATAACATCTTTATTTACTAAGTTTCACTCCTATTTTTATTCTCGCCTCCGAACGCGGTGTATTTAGTAACATACACCTCTTGTTCTATCAATTTAATGGCCTCTGATATAATGTTTAATTATTGGTTAGACCTCTTAGTAGTGAAGCCAGAAGCAAAGATAGGATCCAAGAAGTACAGCATCTTCTGCCCTGGGGAGCAGAATACCACCAATTCTGCCATTGTTGTAGTTCTATTGTATTGCATTGTTCTTTTAAGATTGGAGATGGACCGTGGAATGGAGATAAAAGTTGCATCGATTCCTATTGCTGCTTCTTTTGCGAGTACGTAGGCTTCCTCGTTCCCAGTGAGACCTGTAGGAGCTTTAATCCAATGAAGATGCAAATAGGTGTGCGGATATTTTGAAACTGCTTTTCTGATTTGATATATTAGATTTTTCTTTTGCGTTGGGCCTGCTATTGCATATAGTGCTGAAATATAGTCTGTAAATATATTGGTTCTATCTAGGTTATTGGAGGTGGTGTAAGTTATAGCTTTGAGAATAGTAAATAATTCGGCTTGATAAATATTGTTTTCTATTCAGAGTTTGAAGTTTTGTTCATTGGGTGCATAATCGAGATTTGTAAATTTTTATTGCACAACCTTTCCCTTCTTCTAATCCAGATTCTTCTGTGAAAATCGTGGGGAAATTGCCGCTGGCTGCTTTATTGGAGAAGTCTTTTAAATGTGAAACGAATATTTTCCATTATGCTGGGATGCAGTTCATATGGATTTGTTAATATTTCATAATTTGCAGCTAAATGTAAATTTTCTTCGTATTTATAGTTTGCTCTTTAGTTGTGAGACTGTTGAGATCGCCAGTTCTTTTGTAGCTCTGATGAAAGGTCGAACTGTGTTAGTTAAGATACATAAAGCCATGTTGGAAGTAGTTCTATAGCTTCTGCTTTGGCAAAGTAGGAAAGGACGTTGAATGCTTGCAATTCTTTTCTTTTTCCTTCAGTCATCGGAGATGCCCAGATTGAAGCCCCATATGTTGCTCATTTTTTCAATAACTGTGTTGTACATTATTTTTTGAATGAAAGGTTTTAAGGTCTATTGAAGGCCTTGCATTTTCCTTAAGTTGTTGGCTATAGTGTTAGTTTTTCTGTGAATATATTTGAGATATCCTATAAAATTTAGTTTGGTACCTATAATAATGCGGAAGTATTTATGATGTTTGACTATTTCCAGTTTTTTCTTATTAATAAGAAATCAAGGGAGACGTATGATGCTTTGATCTGGTTTATTAAAGATGAGAGCTTTGGATTTTTCCTCTGAGATTGAGAGTGTTTAGTACATAGCTTTTGTTTAGTTCATAGAACATTGAATACTTTTCGAAGCTTCATTTGTGTTATCTTCGAGTTGTTGTCTTCATTTTTCAGAAATTATTAGAGCTAAATCAACTGCGAATGCTAAGCATGATGTTGAAGTTGGCCATGGGTATGAAATAATTTTGTTAAAACATAAATTCCAAAAGTCGGAGCTGAGACAAGAACCTTGTGGTCATTCCCTTTCTTGTATTCTTTCTATAATTCTGTTGGTGGTGATAATTATACTTTTTCTATCCTGAAAATAATTTTGAAAGATCTTGAATACATTCTTGGGTCACTATACTGTTTTGAGGGTGTTCAAGACTTCTGGCCACCATAGCAAATCGAAGACTTTTTTTAAGACGAGGCAAAAATAAATTGTTTGCTTTATTTCTTTTAATTTTATTAAGGGCTTCAGAAATAGTTTGTGATGTACTTTTATCAGGTGTAAAACCATATTGCGATTCGTTTATGAAATTTATAGATGTTAGGTGGTGACGCATGTGGTTTGCCAAAGCTCTTTCAAAGACTTTGCCTATTGCTGGTAGAAGATTAGTCGGGCGGTATGAGCCGGGTTCTTTTGGATATTGCGCTTTCTTGTGAAATAAGATGATTTATTCAACTTTGAAATTTGTAGGAAAAGGTCGAGTTCTGTGTATTTATTGAAGAGGTTAAGAAATAAGGATGGAAAATGGTGATGTATAATTTTATTCAGGATGTTATTTATTACGTCAGGACCTAGGGCTTTCTTTTTTTAAAGTTTGTGGGTTATACTTGATAATTCAGATTTAGAGAGTATAATGTCATCTTCGGTGTTTGGTATTTGCATATTAGATCTAATAATGGCTTGAAGATCTGTAGCTTCCTGATGGATATCTTTTAAGAAAACTGCTCCTATTATTTCTTGTATTGCATAAGTTGTAGAGTTTTCATGGGAAAGGTTATCCAGGGATCTTAAAGGAATGTGTATTTGACTAGGTTTAAATAAATTGTTGCAGCATATTTTTATAAGGTACCATATGGGTTGTTGTTTGTTGCTGCAATAACTCTGCCAACATTTTATTTTTGCTTCATTTCTTTCGTTTTTGTAAAGGGCTCTTTGTTTGGCGTATAGTTGGTAGGCAATGTTTCTACTTTCTTCAGTATTAGCGATTTTCATTCTTCTTTTTACAGCTTCTTCTGTCTACTAATTCTGAATGATTTAGTCCACCAGTTGCTTTTCATGTTTATTGAGGCTGCTTTATTGTTTGAAATGGATTTGACTGTGGTGTTGGATGAGGTTTATGAGTTTCGTAACTGTTGTATTAAGTCTTTCTTTGAATTGTTCATTAATAATTTTTTATTCCGATTCTTTAAGATCATGTTTGATAGCTTTTATGAACCTTTTGCCACTTGTGTTCGTTATGTGGAATCGTTTTCTTGAGCAGGAATCAAAGGTAAAATTGATTTCAAAGGTAATTGGAATATGATCGGAAATATCAATATCTTCTTGAACTGTCCAATTTTGAAATAAAGGAACTAATTTTTGTAGTGTCTATTGTAAGACTGGGATGACCACTTCCACTTACTGTTTCAAAAGTAGGTGGTGCAGATGAATCGTTTATGACTGTAAGGTTATAGGAACTAATTAAATCTCCTACTTCATTACCTCTTTGGTCATCATTAATGTAACCCCAACCCCAGGTTTGACTTTGTGCATTAAAATCTCCACCAATTATGTGTAGAGACTAATTAAATTTTTCTATTAATTTGGAGAGAGGTTCTAAGAGAACTGAGAGATTTTCATAGAGAGATGATTAGCCTGAGGTGATAATAATTCTTTTTTTCTGTGTTTATTGAAAATGAGACAATGTCTCTGCTTGAGTAAATGATTGAAAGAATCCAGTTTGGGTTTAGACAAATAATTGGAATTCTATTGTTTTCTTCAGATGTTGCTTGAGCTTGAAATAAGTTCCAAGATAATGGTACGCCTGCAACTTAACCTTTTATACAGTAAGGTTCTTGTAATAAGATTAGGTCAAAGGAATTTTCTGATACGTAATTTTCGAGTTTAGCTCTTTGCAAGCTTATTTGGAGAACTTTTATTGGTTGATTTTGGTGGCGTTTTTTAATAGGGTCGTTGCTGGTTGTTGCGATGTCGAATTTATTGGTGGGTAGTTACTTAGCATATTAATTAATGGCGTGTGCAGGAAAGTTGCCATAATCAGTTCCTGATTTTATTTTCTGTCTTCTGCTGGTATGCGGAGTAGTTTGGCGAGAATGTTGTATGATTGGTGTAGAAGTTAGTGTTATTAACTGAGTTATTTAAGTT
Source organism: Stegodyphus mimosarum (assembly GCA_000611955.2). NCBI lineage: Eukaryota > Metazoa > Arthropoda > Arachnida > Araneae > Eresidae > Stegodyphus > Stegodyphus mimosarum. The sequence goes on from KK121822.1 coordinate 201,437, forward strand.
CACACTTGATTCAGTGTTTTATTTTGGAGGTGCATTCTTGAGAGAAGTGGTTGTCTCCACAATAGGGACAATAGGGGCGCACTTTGCATTGATTACTACTGTGGCCAAATTCTTGGCAATTAAAACATCGTTTAATGCCCAGGTACTCTCTGATGCGGCAGGATCGCCATTTGATTTAGATAGTCTTCGTATTTATGCAAATGTTGAAAGTACGTTGTCAACAATCAATAACCCATCTCCCATGGTTCTCATTTCTGTCAGAAAGCTTGAAAAGAGGTGCGAAACCTTCTTTATTGCAATTGGTTTGATCTGCAATTATTATCCCCAACAAACAGTACGTTCTTCTTTTGAATTTGAGAATGCTTGTTTCAAATATTTCTCCAACTAAACACATCTCAGAAATGGTTGCATACAGATTGGTATGATAAAGACCATCAGCAACAGATGAACTCTAGAAGCCTCATCGACTACACCATCCCAGCTGTCATTCAGAGTCTATTTTACACTATACCAAGCCATGAAACAGCAGTTTTTGTTGCCCAAGGCGTCTAATTTACTTTAAACCTTAATCTCTTCATCCTGATATTATAAGGTATTTTTATGTAAAATATATTTAGCTTTATAAGACTTTCTCCTTTAAGACCCTGCAATTTTAATTACCAGCAGTTAAATAAAGTGTGAAAGATGTAATTGACAACACTCATTGTGATAATCAGGAAAATAAAATGATCTATCAGAGTTTGAGTCATCTCGGATGCTTACCTTGTAGCAAAGATTTCAAAAGCAGTGGTGTTCACTGAATTTTCAAAGACGCCAAATCTTAAAATAGTATTCAGAGTATTTCGCAGAATTATTTCAAATTCGTACGGCCTATTAAGCGTCACGGTCATCCAAAAAGTGCTATGGAACGCAGACAACGAGCTCTCTGAAAAAGCTTGCTAAGAACAAAATTTACAGCCTATAACAACTGAAGGATTTATTCAATATGTCCATTCTGAAACAGCACCAGGTACTTCTATATGCAGATAATTGCAGAAAATTCATTTAAATACCCGCAGGGCAAACAGAAAACCACTCGCTTCTAAGAACGGTAAGTAAACTCGGCTTTTAGGATATTTCATTTAGAACCAAGTAAACTTCATGGTTGAACATATCACATTACACACCGCTTTGCACTGACGGCACATCAATGGGGTATGAGAGAAGCCTCGTGAAGCAAGGAACCCAGCTTGCTTTTGTGCATACAGTTCAGCGGTTTGTCAGAGGTTGACCATCATCGTTGAAGGTGCACGTATAATCATGGTCTCGAATGCTTTCTGACATGGAACAAGCCCAGTAACATTGCTAGATCACAGTGCGAACTCAAAAGCTCTTCTGAATATTGAAGAGGGTTCATAAACAATAAATGCGCTTCCTGTCCCACAAAAATTGTGCAGAAGTCATTTCAGTAGCAACTCAGTAATTCACTTGGGAGTCAGTGTATGAATTCGAACATTGTAAAAAACATATGGGTAACAGTAGAAAACGTTATCCAAAACAGACTGCACTTCCATCCAATCAGAGATCTGAAAGTAAGTCTCCTGCGTACCTAATGTTCTTTGAATGCAGATCCCAAGCCCATTCTCGTATTCTCTGAAATCCAGGCTACCAGACGTAAGTTATTAATTAAGGTTTTCAGTTCACTGGCTTATATGCGAAAAAAACAGGTTAGCTTCCTAGGATTTCTGAAGATACTTCCCATATGCAGCATAACTCATTTTGAGGGGGAAAAACACATTTGAATGAATTTTGGATAAGTTTGCTAGAAGAATATCTGAACTTATCAAAACAAGCTACTCATATTTTACTTCCTTTAGCTATAACATACTTGAGTGAGCGAGGTTTCTCACATTACACTGCAACACAATCCAAATACAAAAACCAAATTGATGTTAATCCTGATATAAGAATTCAGGTTTTTAAAGTTACCCCTGGCAGTAAAAGAATTTGCAAATTGAAGACTTAAACACATCGAAGTAACTGAAAACTAAATCTCTTAATTTTTTATATTATTTGTTTCCTTCAATTAGTTTTGTAGGTCAAGTTTTGCAAAATTAAAAACTGAAAAACATTTCTTTTATAGGCATGATACAAAAATTGGAATAAATGTTTATTTTTTATCTAATACAGATATATTTTCATTTATTACAACAACAAAAATTATTCTAGTGTTCCTTAAAAATTTCAGAACTTAAAATATGTTCCAAGATTAGAAACGTTTGAGAAACATTGATCTAAATTGTTTCTTTTACATTTTCACTGCAATGGTAGATAAGCATCGGAACTATATTAAAGTGCTTTTCAGAGATTTTCCACTGCAGTGGTAGTTAAGTATAGAAACCCTATTATACTTTTACAAATTATTTTAAGTTTACCTTTCAAATCAAAACCAATCACTTAATATCACAAAATGTCTAGTACATTCCAAAGATTTGAACCACATTATTCTGTAACAAATTATTATAAAATAATGTCACTTAAACAAATTATTCATTCCCAATTTCAGATTAAGAAAGGTCTGATCTGAAATCTCAGCTTTCTGCTTAGTTCTAGAAACATATTATAGACTTATGAAATTGCAACATTAATAAATTTTATTTTTGCATCTTAATATTCAGCTCTAATGTATTTTATACAGTTTATTTATTTCTAATAGCAATATTTTTCTGCTTTTCTTTTGCATACTTAATTGAAGAATTATGCTCCTAGGTTTTAGGATAGAAAGCACTGTTAAATTCTCTGCATTCTTTAAATTAAAATAAAAAAATTATAACCATCATTGCAATTTTCTAACTAATGCAACAAGAGCTTTAAAATATTTTGCATGCAACTTTCTAAAAATACAATAATTTATGTTCTCCTTTTTGTAAATCAATCCTTTCTTGCATTATTTTATGTGTTAATGTATACAAATTCTCCCCTTCTGATGTCCATTTTTATTTTATAATACTACACTTTTAAACTATGAAGCCATTAACTTTTGACAAAACATCTAATTAAATGCGTGAAATTAAATTATCTATTCAGATTTTGAGATAACTGATTTGCTCAAGGAACAACACTTACATGTTAACAAGGAATAGGACTTACATGCTAGTTCTGCTTTCATGCTATTTTATATCCTCTAATTTTTTTATTTTTATTTATTTTTTTTTTGCTAATTTAAGTGCTGCTTTCATGATATTTTATATCCTCTAAGGTGTATTTTAAGCAAGCAAATTTTAATTTTAACAATCGAGTACAATTTCATGAATTCTAAAATAAAACACAGCAAAGAAATACATATATCTGGCCTATAGTTACGTGATTTATGTTGTTAATGGCTGAATAATTCTGCAATACTTTTAAAATTAGCAAAATATTAGAAAAAATTATTAAATTGGAAAGAATAGTGGGATTATTAATCAAATAATTTATGCTTGAACACAAAACTTAAAAGTTGTATTGTGTAAATGTATACATATATATGTATACATACTCTTTGAGATAGCCATAATCTTTAACATATAATATAATCATAATCATATAATATATAAAAAGAAGTTTATATTTTGTTGAAGTTTTGCATATTGTTTTCAGCTAGCATCAATTTTCATGCAAAAAGTTTTACATATGCTTGAATATGGTAAAAATTAACATTACGTTAATAAACAATTTTCAGGAAAAGACTCAAAAAAAGAAAAGAAAGAAAGATGTGTTCAGGGTAGAAACTCTAATTTTTTTCCCACCTTAAATTAGTTTAGGGATTTAACTTGAAAACATTACATTATTTTATTCTAAATTCTTTAGATCAAAGTCACATGACTATAACAGCATTTCAGTATGATGCATAAATGCAATACCAACTTCTGATTTTGCAAACAAAAAAAAGGGAAAAGAATTTTTACGTATTTCAGTAGAATTTCAAAGTACTTTTGGTCTCACATTCATTGAGGAATTTAGGCAGATTTAAAATTCTTTCTACTCTGGTTTTTCATAATCACTACAAGTATGGTTATGATGATTGTGTTTTAGTTCTTTTTAGATTTTGCTTGCACAGCTCATGCAAGAATCATTGTGGATATATAGTACTCAGTAGGTATGGGAAATGCTCAGATTAATACCTCATACTTTATAATCAACATCATAAATAAAAAGAAAATTTAAAATTTACTGCAAATACAAAGCCAAAAACATGCATACTTACTTTCTTTGCTTGTTGCCATAATGCAAATATAGATTTTAATATTGCAAAATAGAAAATGTGTACAAAACTTTATATTAAATATGCTAAGTTCACATTGTTTCTACATACATACCTCTTTTTCACAAGTGCTGACAGAGGATTAAATTTCAAGATATTAGCATATAGATCTCCAGGATTTCAGTATTTGTTAATTAGTGTCTCTAAACAAGCTATCTAACTGTGTACAGTATAAAATAATATGCACAACAACCAGACTGTATCGAGGATGGTACAGAATCTTCATACATGCAAATCTTGGACATGTCTGGGTTCAGCAAAGATTATGGCTACCTCAAAGACCTCATTAGCTTATTTAACACACATTCAATAAAACTGTTTTGAATTCCACCACAGATTCAAAAAGGAACAGTACCTTTATCCATTTAATCTCATGCACATCTAGTTTCAAAATGTATGATTGTCTCAAATTAGTTTATTTGACATATATTCAATAACACTGTTTTTTACTACAGTGCAAAACAGTTTTATTGACTATGTGTGAAAAATTTCAATCGAAATGAGAAAAAAGTTTTCCATAAGAGTCAACTTTAACATCTTTAAAAATTTTCAGACCAGTAAACATTCCTAGTATACCTCAGGCAAGTATAATGAGAAATCCTATGAATACACTGCAAATATGAACTGAATAAATCAATGTAATACTTACGTCCAGTATTGAAATCCACATTACTATCTGTATAGCTAGAATGTGGAAGTTAACTGGTACAGTACTCAGAAGCTGAATACTTATCTTATTGCACGAATACCCACTTCTTTACTGACTATCCAATTCTTCTACAGAAACTCATATAAAGATATCCTAACCAATTTTGTGATATTTTTGAGGTTACTAAATTAAAATTAATCTGAAATAATAAACAGATTTTTTTTAGAAGCATCTTATTAGAAAACTGCTTGAAAAACATTCATGTATTAGAAAAGGAATTTGCTTTTTACAGACACAATAATCCAAATTTGATCAAATATTCAGAAATAAGTTTTCTCTACTCGGTTGCAGATATTTTCATAATTTTTTTGTAATCTTAACAGAAATTAACCAGTTGATCATACTTATCATGAAATAATTTCAAACCTGTTTTATGTTCATGGCATTGAAAATTATTCAACATCTGAAGCTATAATAGAAATTTTTTTATGCTCAGTATATGACACAATAATTTCATTTGTAAAATAAACATCAAAGGAGCATATTTTTAATTAGTATTGGCCTAAGATTTGAAATGAAGTTTTTCCCTTCAGATTTAATCTATGTATAATATGTATTTTGGGTAATTTTATATGTTTTTTTTAAATACACACTGCAAATGAAATTTAAAAATTAATGCACAACAAATATGAGTATACTAAAAAAATAGAATTTTGTTTCATCAAAAAATATCACAGTATTATAAATATCTGCTATGATAACACAGGCATTCCCAGAGACAACGCTAAACCAGTACTGCCAGTATGGCAATTGTTAGAATTTTTAAAGTTTTCTGTGCCAGATGTTAAAGGCATTAATTTTATTATAAGCCAGTAGTAAAAAAATAAATAAAAACACAGGCATAGATTTAAGATAGAAATACTCAAATATGATTATCTATGCATTTACAAGCAGCAGTTGGTGAGAAGTGATAATGTAGGTGCAGACACATAATGTGTTTTATTATTTTATTTAAAAATATCCATACTTTTGAATTTCTTCCACTGACTTTTGTTAAGTTCAAACATGCATAAAACTGAAAGCTTGGTCTGCATCCCATAGCGACCTCAGCATAAGTTTGTAAATATTTTGCTCATTCAGAATTTGTCACTATACAATTTACTTAAAAATATGTTACCTCTTCATTCTGAATGTGAAGAAAAAAAATTCTTCATGATTAATCATAAAAAAGATACTTCTAAGACACCTTTGACTGCCAATCAAAATTTTCAAAAGTTTCATCAACAGGGAAATCAGAATTGAAAACCAACATTAAACTAGTTTTTCCCTAACAAATCAATGTCAATTTAACCCGGGAGGGCGTGCGCTGAACACGAGAACGTGCATGGGGTGTCAGCACACCCCAAGCAATTAAATGACGTAAAATGAAATATATTACTAAAATTCAGTAAAAGAATGCATTCTATGCTAATTGCAACATTTATTATATAAAACAGCTTAAAATAATGTTAATTTTAAAATTAATAATAGATAAACCTAGCCTGCTAAAAAGTACTTACTTTTTTTTAGATGACTAGAAATCATTGATTTCTATGAGAATTTTTTTAACTTGTGAATGCAATTATAATCCAAATTCTTCAGAATAATGTGTTATATAATTAATTTTAAAATCAATTAGGCTCAAGAGGTATTAGCTATTTTGTAGTTTATACATGAAGCTTCTATTTCAGTGCTCTTGACATATATTATTTTTACACTTCAAACATACAGTTTTGATTTTCTGTCTCTTTTCCTTGACCATATGCAACATCCTCCGGTAACATGATTGTCTTTTCTTGGTTTGTGGTTCATCAAGAGAATCTTTGTTGTGTTTCTTCTGTTTCTGTCGTGATTTCAAATGAGGATCTCAAAGTGCAAAGGCCAGGTTCCATGCAACGACGGCTGAAGCCACATGTTTAGATATATATGTACTCCCAGGCAATTTTTTTATGATATTATGCGATGGCATGTGTCTTTAAACTCTCTCTTCAAAGGTTCTTTCTGCCATTTTGTTATTTTATCTTTTACTATAAAATACTCAATTTGATTACAAGGAAAGTCTTCTGAAGAGTCGCACTCTTCTGATCCAGACTGATGATCACTAAATATATCTTCACTATCTGAGTCTCCTAATTCTTATTCTGTAGAATCTTCATCCGACGAAACCTCATCCGATAATTTTTGAAGTCCTTTCATTTCTTTGTTTGAGGAAATTTTGAATCAAATGAGGAAAAGACCGACCAGGACGACTTAAACACGCCATGGCTCACACTGAAAATTAGCAACAAGAAAGCGTACTTGGGGTGTTGGTATGCCCAAACTGTCTTTAAACCACAATAAAAGCTCGGAATTTGCTGTTTTTACTCGGGACGTATAGAACAAGACCTTGGAGACAGCTACTGATGGACTTAAAACAGTTTCAGATTATAGGGGAAGATTTCCGGCGATTTTATTTTAGCGTGGGGTGTTGAACACTTCACGCGCGTCTTCCCGGGTTAAGCTTGCATTCCTAATTTTTATTACAAATATACATCAAAATTAATTTAATAAAAAATAAAATATTATACTTAACATTAAATCTTTCTGCATACACACAGAATACAGAAAGTAACAGTAGTAGCCCAAACCAGTGAAAAGAGACTGTTGTTTGAATGGTTCAAATGTGGCTCCATTATAAGTAAGTAAATCTCTAATCTTTTCTGAAGTATATAAGAGCCTGATTATTTATGAGTTCTAACCATGGGAATTTCCTTGTTATTAGGCAAATTAGGAAACAGTACAAAGTTGCAAACCAAAATCTTTAAGATAATAAAAAATGGCTAATAAATTTAATAAGCTAATAAATGGATTTTGGCTATTCAAAAACTTCAGTAATTGGCTACTTATCTCCCTAATGCACACAAAAGCTTAATACATTCTGTAACTTTCAAAGGTATAGTAAAATGAATATAAGCTTAATGCTGAATATTTTATTTATTGCATACATGGATAATAAGTACCTATTTTTCTCCAAGTGTGCTTGCTCTCAGTAAAAACTAGATAGAGTTTATACAATACCATACAATTCAAATACATGTTTACAGGATAGTAATATATTCAGGAATTTTGTAAGAAGATTTTGTAAGCTTTGTGATAAGGATTTTTTCCTAAAAATGGATTGTGGATGTAATGAGTGGAGTTGCTGCTGAATACTCTTAATATGAAGTGTTCAGAATGACTACTGATGACAGTAGATGTGGTATTCTAAGTGTGATCCTAATAGTGAAATTTTTCCACCTTTAAGGTCAGTTGAAGTAACAGACCATCAAAAAGCAGACTTGCTAATATTTTAAATTCTCCATCATACAGAATTTTAATCATTTGGAAACTAACTGTAAGCAAAAATTAATTACTCAGTATGTAAATTTTGCCTGAAACTTGAGTTGACTATGAAACGTTACCAATTTTTTTACTTATAAAATGTTATTGGTAATAAAATTGTTAATACATTAATTCAAATGGTATTATAGAGATGTGTAAAACAGAAACATCCCAAGTATTGCATTTAAAGTTAGGCATATATCAATGTTACACTCGGTTGGTTTTACATAAAAACATTATGCATTTTGGGAAAGATGCACATCCTTGAAAGACTCAATGTCCGTCTCTCTTCAACCGCATAATTTTTCTGTAAAACCTTTCAATCTGAGATTGAATTTTGACTAATTATATATATCACACGAATTTTTTAGGCAATTCAAACGGCGCCAAAAAAAGGGGCAGTTCTATACCTTCCATTCTACTGGGCTGACTGACAAAATTAAAATTGTGTTTTTCATGTCGCGAAAACGCGACTTTCGGATATGTATTAGACTTACATATGGTGTTGTACTAATAGAGGTATTTTTGATTAAATCTGACTTTTTCTGAAATGACATGCCAATTTCTTTCCATATTTCGACTCTATGGCTCAAATTATGACAAATTATGAAATTTTGTAAAAATCGCACATGTAGTTTTTAAAAACGTAGCTCTCAAAATTTTAGCTCCTCAATGTTAATTCAATTTGACATATATTTATTAATATCTCTTTTTATATTAAACTTACTTGATTCCTTCTTTCAAATTTCGAAATTTAGATTCATTCCAAACAAAATTCGCCCATCTTTTTATTTATTTTTAAAATTGATATTTTTCAATAATTTTTATAATTTTTTCGAAAAAAATTTTGAATTATAATCTGTAAAATTTTTACCATCATCTTAAAGTAGACGTATTTCTAAGCATACCTACAAAAAAGTAAGTTTTTTATTCAAAATTTCCTAAACTACACATGAATTTATATACTTGGGCGCTTTGAAATTTGGCACATTTGTTAAAAGCGATAATAACGAAAATGTGGTTTATGCACTGTGTTAAAATTATTTGAAAGTAAGAACGATGTGACTTTTTTTCCAATCTTCTGCAATGAAAAATGAAAAGGAAAGTAGGTTGCTATAAATTAAGAAGTTCGCCAAGTAAATTATTCTTGGTGAAAACTGAAAAAAATACGCCAAGGAAAATTTTTGAATTTCTTCGTAAATTTCGCAACAAATTTTACAAAATTTAATATTTAGGCATAATTTGAGTCGTAGAATCGAAATATGAAAAAAAAAAAAAAAGGCATCTCATTTCTAAAAAAGTCCGATTTTGTGTCAAAATTCCTGTATTAGAATGATGCCATATATAAATCTAATATATATCCTAAGTCGCGCTTTCAAGCATGAAAAACGCAATTTGAATTTCGTCAATCGTCCCAGTACAACAGGAGATATAAAACTGTCCCTTTTTTAGTCCAAAGGGGCTTTGTCCCTGAAGGACTATTGATTTCGTTTTGCGATTTTGCGTTGATTTACTATAAATGTCCGATTCCCTTTTCAAACTGTTGCCACTAAATGTTATCGCCCTGTACTATATTAAAAAAAATTAAATAATGAAGAATCTGCATAAATGTATGCATATTTCTCCAAATGTGATAAAACAACGATACCTAGAGCCATCCAATTTTGAAAAGATACGCTCATTTTAAAATTATTTTGGGATATTGCTGTTGAATTGAATTTTATGGTTTAAGTGCGAAGAACATGATATTTAATAAATAAAGGTAACACAAAACGTTAAAAAAAAGCTCCTTTGGAAGTAATTTAAAATCTGAAACCTTAGATTTTTTTTCGCTTATTTTATTTATTAATTTATTTTTTTGCAGCGTACATATTACTAATATGCACACAAAAAATATATTTTCAGTGCAGTTAAACTTCTCTGAACATACAGATTTACTTAATGAATGTGTAAATGTCGGCTTTCTTTGCATAGCATTTTTGCTTTGCAATCTCATAGCACAATAGTTTTTAACTTATGTAGTACATACTAATAAACAAATTTTTGCTTTGCAACTTTATGGGACACTTAGTTTAAGTGCTCAGAAAGTACTTAATACAGTTTTTAACACATCGTCAATTTAATTTTTGAATTAATTTTTACATCTAGAGTTCTGAAACTAAAATCATGGTACTTTGTTAGTATATTTAATAGAACAGACACTGCTCTGATGTTAAAGGTAAGATACATAAGTACAAAACTGATTTCTACTGACAAACTAGACAGCAAACTTACTCAATAGTGGTGTGTTTTTAGGCTGGCATAGTCGGAAAAATCACAATGAATGATGCGGCATAATGCTTTATTAGACTCTATACAACATAATATCTGGTATATAAAGCTTATTTCAAAGAAAAGAAAACAATTTCAAAAAATATTTTATATATAAGTAGCATATAAAAATGACATGTAAAATAATTTACATCATTTTAAATTCTAAAAATAAGCTTTACATTTCTTATACATATATATATCTATATGGAATTTAGGTGACATAATATGGAAAAAAATTATACATTAAATTACTATTACGCAAATTACATTAAATTACGCAAACATATATGCATGTTAATAAACACATGTATGTTAATGGTTAGAAATATGATGTATTATTTATAATAAATACTAATTTAATATAACACATTTCCAGTCATTAAATTATCACAAAACATGCATCAGTGATTGTTAAAAGGCAGAAATGTACATCCCAAGATATTACTTTCCCTAGGATAATATCACAATTTTTTATTACATAAATTGTATCAATATTAAAAAAATAGCATTCTCTAATGACAGCAGAAAATTCAAATATATATACCTCACTAAAAGTCATTTGCGTTTTTTAAGTTCTTCAAAGCGTTTTGCTAAATCATCAAAATCAACATCGTTATCTTCATTATTTGCATTCTCTAACTCAGGCAACACAGTGTCTGGAACAGGAGGCAACTCAGGAAGAGTATCCACTGGAAATTTTGTTCTTGGTTTTGGGACAGGAGCTACTGGTAAGGTATTAACTGGTGGTGGTTTTTCTCCAAATACACTGTCATATGATGGTACAGGCCCATCAAAATTAAAGCCAATATTATTAGGATTTGCAGCAGGTGCTGTATAAGGGCCACTTGGTTGTACTGAAGGAACAGGAGGTATATCTGAGGTACCCTTTCCAGATGGCTAAAACAATTACAAATTATTATCAATGGATTACAAATTTAGAAATGTGTACACCTGCATATTTAATATGCATGTTACATTTTACACATTCAATTCAACAAAATAAACTGTTGCTTTAAACAGAATATAAATGCAAAAAACATTCAATTCTGTCCCTATATCAATTTAAAGAACAATCTGTATAACAGTAATGAAACAAACGTCTAAAACACACATGGGCCATCATTACCTTTGTGCTGGTTGCAACTTAACACTATTTATTAAATACTCATTTAGCTCTAGTTATTAAATACTGATTTTTGTGCCAAAGTAAGTACAAGTGAAACTGGTTCGCTAATGCAACACTTTTATAATAACATTATTAAATATCTCAACAAAATGTACATGTATGTTTAATACAATGCACACACATGCTCAACAGAAACAGCAACATACTTGCAGCAAAGAATATGTATTGTTAATAAGGAAAATTTCTCCGCAATAGAAGTGGCTAGAATGTAGAGGGAAACAGGAACGCATGCACGAAATTGCTGTTGCCAAAGCTCGAAACCAGTGTCGAAGTTTGAAGCTCACGTTGTCAAGAGTTCATAAAACGAATATCATTTAAAATTTCTTTAAACTTTAAAATGAAAGAAAATATATTTTCGCGCAAGTAAATTAATTAATGAATTAATTATTGTGAGCCAAAAAAAAGTACCAAAACCCAAATTTAAATTATTGCAAAAAGTCAAAGAAGAAACGTTTTGTCGAAGAATGTTTCTTCTTAACACGTATTCCTCAATTTTTTTGTACACATCGTGGAGGGAAATTCTTGCCACCAGGTTCCGTCGCCAAGTCCCTTGGTGAATTTTCCCTCCACCCTCCGCTTTCTAGCACCGTAATAGCAAATTGGTTTACATTATGTCTATGAAACCTTTCCTTCTTTACATAAATGTTCTTTGCTTGCAGTGAGAACTTATGACTGAAGTTAGAATTTCAGAAAATTTTGTGCTTTCCATTACAGATGCTGATCACATACTCTGCTTTTTCACAAATCTTTCGAATTGGGAGCAACGTTTGCTGTAACAATTCCCTCTCACTACCTTTAGTAGACATCCACTTTGCAATCAGCTGTTGTGCTTATTGTGTCTGAATGCAAGGAACCTTGGCTACTTAAATCCAGTTCCTAATTTATCGTCCTCCTGTGCAAACTCATACAGCTACCAGTATCATTCATTAGTAGCCAAATTAACATTATGCCCTTTAAATCACCCCTAGAAAGATTTCAGCTTGTGGCTTTAGACCAAGGGTGGGCATTAAGTCGATCTATAATGAATTGAACTTAAAATTGAAAGGAAAAAATCAAACTACAAACTATAGTAGAATTGAATGGATTTGTTAATGCTTTCATGAGCAAGTTAAGTCTAATATCTTCTCAGGTGATGAAAAATGAACAAGTAAATTTCAAAAATATTTCTGACAAATTGTTTAAAAATGCAGATACATTAAACAAAGAGAAATATTATGATGAAATAATAAAACTTCACTCCGAACTTGAAACATGTTTTCAAGAATTTACTAGACCAAGTATTGCATTTATGTGTTACCCATTTAGCAATGTTGATATGGAAGAAATAACTGAAATTATATATTCTCTATCTCTTGAGGAAAATGAAGTTTTTCTTCTTCAAAATGACATAATTTTAAAGCATGTAGTTCAAAACCTAAGAATAATTTTTGGAATCTAATAGATGAAGTAAAGCAGGACTTTATTTATCCCTGGAAGTAAAGTATCCTAATTTAACCCGCCGGAAGGCGCATGGGGTGTATTATACCCCACCCCTACAAAATAGTGGAATATTTCCAACATGTGAAACCGCAATTTTGTGCCCCTTTCTGTAGCTGAGTTTCTAGTAGTGTAAGACCTTCTGATCCGGTTTACTGTTGCATATGTGCTTCAGAAAAAGATTTATTGGCATTTGTTGGAACTGGGGTATGACACACCCCCACGCACCTGTCCACGTAAGTGTTTTCCTGACGGAATATTTATTTCAGAAATTAAATTCTAGAGTATAACAATAAGTATTTCTACTCGCAAGGGATTTTAAAGTAGCTAAAATTATATTTTTAAAGATTTTTTAGTGCATTATGGGAAAAAGAATGAGTCCCTTTGAATTAGAGATGCAACGGCTGCGAGATTTATTAGAAACTGTTGGAAGTGATGAAGATTGCATTTCGGAAATTGAAAGTGATACTGACATTGAAATATTTAGTGAACATAATACAGATACAGAAGAAGATGATGAACTGGATAATACTAAAGATGATGATGATTCTGATGATTTTGTTGGAAAAGATGGAAAAACGGTGTGGAAAAAAAAGAAAGTTTGGTAAAACAGGACCTTTAATTGAAGCAAGAAATGTTACTGATCCCTTTAGTAGTTGGAATATTCTTATTGATAATAGTATATTGTCAATAATTGTAGAATGTACGAATTTATATATTTCTGAGATAGTTTTACATTATAAACGTGAAAGAGATGCAAAACCTACTGACGTGGTCGAGATAAAAGCAGTTATAGGACTTTTATATTTATGTGGTCTTCACAAGTCATTGCATCTCAATGTAAAGGACCTTCGGGCTACTGACGGTACAGGTATTGAAATTTTTCACACAACAGTGCCCTATAAGCGATTTTTATTTCTTTTACGTTGCATGCGTTTCGACAAATTGCTAGACAGGCCACAGAGAAAACTCTTTGATAAATTAGCCGCAATTAGATATTTCTTTGAAAAATTTATTTCAAATTGCAAAGATTCTTATAATTTAGGTGTGTACGTCACTATTGCTGAGAAACTTGAACCCTGTTGGGGCCGATGCGGGTTCCAGCAATATATGCCGAACAAACCAGCAAAATACGGAATCAAGATTTTTGCACTGGTAGACTCAAGAACTTTTTATACTTCTAATATGGAAATATACTGCGGTACACAGCCAGATTTTCCCTTCAAGGTCAATACTAATCCATCTGGCGTTGTGAAAAGATTAATTCAACCACTGCATAAATCTAGCAGAAACATTACTACAGATAACTGGTATACGAGTTACCCACTAGCTGAGAATCTACTAAAAGAAAAGCTGACACTTGTAGGAACAATGCGGAAAAACAAAATTGAAATTCCTCCTACTTTTGTTACTTCTAAGGGAAGGGAAATATTTTCTACACTTTTTGGTTTTGAAAAAGATAAAACATTAATTTCATTAATTTCTAAAAAAGGAAAAACTGTTCTTATGCTTTCAACATTACATAACGATGATGCTATAGATGATACTACTGTAGAAAAGAAAAAGCCAGAAATGATATGTTTTTATAATATGACTAAGAGAGCAGTGGATACGGTAGACGAAATGGCAGCAAGTTATTCAGTTGCCAGAATAACAAGGAGATGGCCAATGGTAATTTTTTTTTCTGCTCTGAATATTGCTGCAATAAATGCTCGAATCATATTGCTTTCAACTGCTAATCCACCAACCAGATATAGAAGCAGACACCTGTTTTTGAAGGACTTAGCATTAGAACTAATTAAAAATCGTATTGAACAAAGATCAGATATCAATACGTTAGCGAGAAATTTACGTACTGCGTGCAAAAGAAGAGCAGAAGTTTCTACGAATAATTCAAACGAATCTATGAAATTCGAAATAACTAAATATAAAAGATGTGGTGAATGTCCTCGAGCTAAGGATAGAAAAACTCGAATGAGATGTATAAAATGTGAAATCTTTCTTTGCCAAGAACATATTAATGTATTATGTTCAAAGCGTAACCAGATAAAATAAGCATTGTGCATTAGAGATGCAACAAAACTTAAAGGTATGATGTCTGTTTTGTTATTATTTTCATTTATTTTTATTTTAACTCTATAAGCTTAATATTAGAAATTAATTTTTGGTAACCTAAGGTTTATTCACGTATAATAAATAAGAAAACTGATTTAAAACTAAATAAAACCTTTTTTTAATCTTATTTTAAATATTGGGGTATGTGAAACCCCATGCGCCCGCTCAAGTAACTTTTCTTGGTGCGCCTTCCGCCGGGTTAAAAAGAGCTGCATTTTATTTAACATCATTCTTTGGCTTTATCTACCTGTGTGAATCTACATTTTCAACAATGAATACAATTCAGACAACATATCATTTCCAACTCTTAGAATATCACTCAGAATACAGTGCAAGATTAGCAGTTAGTAAATATATACCAAGATATTCAAGATTGGTGGACAGTATGCAGACTAAGTCTTTTACTAAATATGACTACGAGAATTAATTTTATACGAAAATGATTTATTTTTTACTGTATTTTGAATTGTTTGACAAGAAATGCATCATTTGGAATTATTATATTTGTTGCTATTAATTATTATTATGTTTGTATCCTGTATTTTGCTTTAAACACGGATTTAAAAGAGTAAGTTTTTTTAGGTAGGGTTAGATAGGTAAGTATATATTCCGTATTTATAATTAAGTTATAATAACTATTGTAGATCATATTTTTAGGTCACCAAACCTAAGCCACTGGGTTAATCGCAACACCTTGAAAAAATTGGAAGTAGCCTGTACCCTGGAAAAGTCTGCCCACACCTGCTTTAGACAGTTTTAATAGCTACAAGTAATGATAATGGCCTCACCACCTCTAGTTATTTAATTGTAGAGATTATATAACCATGGAAAGGCACAACTTTTAGGAATTACTAAGAAATTTCCTGTTAAACATCTTCATAATTACTGTATGTTCCATTCAGTTACTATGACAAATTTTAACAATCATAACCTTTAGAGACAAAATTTCATATATAATTATACCGCAAATATAACTTACGTGCATACAAATGTGTGGCAAAAAAATTCAATGACACTATGCATGAATAAACTGATACCCTTAAAGATTAATTACGCTGAACTATTTAAGCCACAAATTTTATTAATTTTCTTTCAAAGGTTAAGTCTTTATGAACAGATATACTGTTTGTTTACTGACACAACAGATGTACTGAAACAAAAGTACTTATCTCAGTAATCTTCCAACTTATATGAGAAAGATATTCATTTTTGAAATAGGAATATTCAAAAT
Source organism: Stegodyphus mimosarum (assembly GCA_000611955.2). Lineage (NCBI taxonomy): Eukaryota > Metazoa > Arthropoda > Arachnida > Araneae > Eresidae > Stegodyphus > Stegodyphus mimosarum. Next base: position 218,088 of record KK121822.1, read on the forward strand.
ATTTTTAATCACTGTTCAATGTTTGGCTAAGTTTAACTGGTCCTACTCTGCTCCAATTCAAAGGTTATTTCCATTTTTCACATAAAAACATATATCTTTGTGAAAACTGCAGCTAGATTGGTCTTCTATATGCATATAACAGAATACATCAGATACATCAGTTTCCTCTTTGTGGAGCATTTTTATGAAAGATATTTTGACTGCTTTAGCAAATGCATTAAGTGTAAATTAAATATTATTTAAAAAATTTCTTGTTGAATAGCTTTCAGATTTCAATAAATTCATACTGTACACATTACCATTCAAAATTAATAGAAGTTTAAAATAGCAGCTTAACTTACATTTCAGCATTTGTAAAAATCTAAAATTCATTTATATTTAAGGGGGGAAAATTGTAGCTATTATCAGTAATCCATCATATATTTTTAGCAGATACAGTCAAAATCACTGTAACTGCATCATGCAAGATTTCACCTAAGCAACCCAAAATTTTACCAAGATTTTTGAAAATCAATCATTCATTTTTGCATAATGTTAATAGATCTGCAAAATCAAAACCAGTATTGTTTTTCATTATAATACACAACCAATTAAGATGAGTACAAAACTTCTAAACATAAGATGAGATCAATCACATTTTTAATCTTTCAAATCTAGAAACACTTTAATTACAAGTGTCAAATAAAATGCTCGGCCATAATGATAACTTCTTTGATTTGCCCAACAATTATGAAAATTCTTAAGTGTTTTATAATTAAAGAGACAATTACGAAAATCCTTAAGTGCTTTATAATTAAAGAGAAGTTTAATTATATTTATGAAATATGTTTAATTGATAATGGCTTTTATGACCTGAAAATAACAAATACAATTAAATTTTTGGTTATTCACAACATAAAATGAAATTATTCTACTACAGAATAATAATAATAATGATTTGCAACCCTTCAGCTCAACTGGAAGCACTGCATGTTCTATTTTTTAAAAATGTTGTTCTATTTTTCTCACAATACTTTAAATTCAGATTTGTCTTTTTTAATATTAAATATTTCAATTCCAGGAAAAAACATAGGAAATTTATAGCAAGAATAAAGCAAATAATATCAAATAATCCTGGAAAGAACAGAATTTCAAAATTAAAACACCTTAAAATACCACCAAATTCTCCTATCTTGCTATATACTGATTGTTAAAAATGCTTTAAGATCTTATTAAAATACCATTTGTCAAGTAGTCCTAGTGTCCTGTTTAATCTCTGACACTCCTAACTATCTAGCATGGCAAACTTGCCTAATCTGTGATAACCATTCAAAAACGAATTGATGGAAAAACAAACAAGTAATAAATATTTTGTATCTTCATAAATTTGCAAAAATGGAAATCCAAACAAAAGAAAAAGTGCTAAAGTATTGCCACAGAAATAAGATCCACATCATAAGAGCAAATATCCTTTTATTTCACACTAGGAAAAATGTAAAAAAGGAAAATAGTAACTTTATTCAAAAGTACACTGAAGAACTTCTCTATGTGCATTACTGATATCAGATGGCCCTTATTGAAACATATACAAAAAATCTGTCAATAATATTGATAGGATAGTTATAATGAACATTAGATACACTAAACAAAAATCTAAATTATGTTTAAAAACTTTTAAATTTCATAAATTTTAATACACTACAGTTTATTGAACTGACAAAGCAAAATAGGGGGGCAAATATAAAACACTGAAAAAAGTAACATTTTAAAATACCAAGAATC
>KK121822.1:219933-255966 GCA_000611955.2 Stegodyphus mimosarum
ACTTTTCATAAATAATTATACTTTGGCAAAGATAAACTTAATATAGCTAATATAAGAAAGTCAATCTGTGGCTTTTAGCTTTATAAGTATTTAACTATGAAGAATAGTTAGTAGAAATATGCACAATTAAATCAAGTATGTACATTTTCATAGCATTTTTTTCTTTACCCAGTCTCATATTTTAGCACCGCTCTTATCTACACTATCATAGCTGTAGTGTTTATATTTTCATATCTATTACGTCTACCCCATCAAGATTAAAACTTCCTGAAGTTAATATTTTTAATTTCTGTTTCATACTTTTTATGGAAGATGCTGATGTACGAAATCCGAAATCTGGAATTTTTGCAACTTTGGCGCTTCCAGAATTCGGAAATTTCAGGATTTTAGATCATTAGTTTAAATCTACTAAGATGACACATAGATATAGCAACACTGGGGCTTCACATTGTTTAGGTAACACAGAAAACTACTAATACCCCACATGGGAGGCACTAAAGCAGGTGTAACCAGTGTGGCTGCAATGGGTCTCAAAATTTAAGCGTGGCAAATTTTTAGAATTTAGAAAAACACCAAGCAGCAAATATTACGGATGGAAGAATTTTTAGAATTGAGGAAAGGCACTGGGCAGTAGATTTTAGCGACACGAAAATTTTTATAAATTTGGACCCATGAAAATTGCACTGAACAACAAAATGTGTAGTGCTAGCCCTGCCCCTCCTACACCCACTCAAGGGCCAAAAGTGCAATCCAAGCCAACATCAATACGTCAATCAATGCATTGTTATCAGCCATTGTGGAACTCCCTAGCCCGCATGTGTTGGAAGTGAATTTGTAAAAGAGGGGGAATTTTTTTAATTTTATTTATTTACCACATGTATATGCGATGTTGTGTTTTTTCCAGATGATCAGATCAACTCACTCTTTAGTCATAGCTAAGAAGACTGTTGCTTAGATGATGATTGATGTAAAAATCACAACTGGTTTGATGATTAAAACATCGTTTTTTATTTTCTAAGGGAACAATTATTCAGAAATACATTTTTGTTAAAAATGGAACAACATCAGGAGTGCTAAACAACCCCCACAATTTCTATGCATGAAGTTTATATTTTTAACAATACAGAAGAAAGGTGAAGTAAGAGACAAGGTTTACTCAAGCAACAACAGGCGAGGAAAAGCAATGCATACTACCTTCAGTCATATTTATAGCCGGAAAGTCTTTGTATTACTACTGAGCAGTGATTAGGCTAAAGATGTTGCAGTGCATAGAAATCATGGGAAAAAGTGATGTAATATGTGGCAAAGGGATGCAAAATAGTAGAAAGTGAACCTTTGAAGCAGGAAGGATGTGTTTAATTAAAATTTATGAATTTGAAGGTTAAGTTTAACACTTAGTGGTGGTGCCGAGGCCATTCCAAATACAATTCATATAAGATCCTTCTGGACATTGGATGCCCAGATTTCAGACTTTATATTGCATAAATAATTTTAATTATTAACTTATAATCATTAACAATTCTAATAAATTTTAACAAACAGTTCTGGATTTTAAAATGCATAATGAACTATTGAAATCTATCAGAAGCACTAAAATTGCTGAGTAAATCTTGTATCTTATTTCCTTGAGATAAAATAATCTCTCTCAGAACATAATAAAAGTCTCAGCAGAAACTTGTTACAATAACACACTTCACATTTATCGTAATAAGTAACAGTTTCTGCAAAAGGAAGACTTCAGAAATAACTAACACAACTGCAGTGAATAAAAAGCTATTTGTAAACTCATTTCACGCATGTATTCATGTTCCCAAATAACTATTAACCAAAAAGTTAATTATCATTATGAGGAAATTATGGCTATTTCACTGCTTATTATAAACCAATTTAACTGTATAATATACAAAATATATTTCAAGCATAATACTACTTGAATTTAAACACAACTGATACTCAGTTTAAGCTACCATTATAAGTATGTATTTGGAACATTACTCACTTTTACTGAACCTAGTAGTAAAAGGGGTTTGTTTGTATTTTGTCTGTGTGTAAGTATTTAGGGACCTACTATACACAGATTGGATTCCTTTTTTCAGTCTTATTACATCACTAGTTCAGTTACATACTGGTGTGAGTTAAGCTCATCAAAAAGCATTTAAATCTCACAGTTCTTTAAAAAAACTGGAATAAAAATAGTGCAGGTCTGAAAGAGGTTAAAAATTTCATGAGAATAAAAGTAATTCAAGGCTAGTTAAAAATATAAATGTAATGTTTTCACAACATAGTCAGTAATACATTGAGGAAAATGTTATATTTTGCTCTTACTGAGTGAAATTTCCTACTTATAATGGACTCAAGCACATTGTCATATATTTAAGACAATTTTCCAGAGACTAGCTCTAATTTAATTCAATTAATGATGCAAATTTATCAAAAATGATAACTCTTTTACCGTTTAGAATAATAGATATGAACATCATAGCTATAAAGTATACAGCAATTCATTCATTCCTGGTTTTCTATGGCTTGCAATACTTGAATGATTATCTCGGAAAGGCGAGAACAATACTTCACTATAATACATTATCCTAAATTTAACATAAAACTAGCAGAAAAAGAGTTCTTCATATGTATAAAATCTTGTACTTCACAAGTTTTAAATTTTCATCAACAGATCAAAAGATTTAATGAATTACTAGAAAGAAGAAATTTAATATTTATAAGCATAAATATCAAGATGAACGAAAAAAACATTCTCACAAAACGGCAGTTTTTGATGAAATTAACAAAATTAATATCTCATATAACTATAATACAGTTATACATCCTTAGTTTTTGATGATTCTACAAAAACAGCTCTGAAAAATACCTGAACATATAACAGCAAGTAAGCAATACTAATATTTTGCTATAGTTCAACAGTTTTTCCACAAGTAGATTAAAAGTAGGTTTACAAAAAGAAAAATAATTCAGAGAAACTGTGAAGATATGAAATTTTACAGATTAATTAAAATAAATCTAAAAATGAATTCCATATAAGAGGCATATGAGATTTCTGGCAACTGTTGCCTTTTTTAAATGATGGTAAAAAACTATATATAGCTATGAAACTACCTTTAAATCGGTTTTATAAGTTGAACAGATATAGTTTATGCGTATTAAAAGAGGGCCGTATGTAAATAATATAGAAATCAAGGTTGAAGTAAGAAAAAGTGGGGAGGGAGAGGTTCTAGTGCAAAAAAATGGGAATTTCGGTTTCAGAAACAAGATGTTTTAACGTCATGTTAAAATTAATCTAAATTTACTTAAATTCATTCTAAAATGCATGACTGAAATTACTGAACTATTTGAAATGTGATTCTGATATAAAATATAGCAATATTTAATTAGTCTAAATTTTCAGTTAATTTCATTTTGCAATTTTTTTCCACTTTTCTACTGAGAAAACCCTGAGTATGGAAGAAAAGCTTTTACTTAGTAAACTACTTTTGGTACTTAAATGCAAACACCTTACTTGAATTATCAAACTTTAGCAACCATGTACATAGAAATTCTTCAAGTAACCATGAAGTTTGAAAAAGCAACATCACTATTCCTGTATCTGCGCTTTATACTGTATTACAAGTTCTAAGGTATTTTAAAACCAAATCGTAATTTCTACTCTTAAACTACTCAGTTTTAATACATATGCTTGCTGGATTTGCTTGCACGTGAAATCAGAAGGTTTAACTCTCTGGAGGAATACAATATTTTGCAGCAAAGTCTAGCATTTTCAAATTCATGTCATATGGCAGCACTGGAGCAAATAATAAGTTAAATTCTCCTTCAAAGAGAAATGGCTGACAAGACTGTAACAGACTCAAATAGTTATATATGAGATATCTGAAGAAAAGAAAATAATTCGTGGAAAAAGTCTAACGACTGAAACAGATGAAAATCTGTTTACATAGTGCTAGACATGTTTTGCTGCTGCAGTAGATTTGGGGAGGAATCTGCCAGTGAACCAAAGAAACATTTTTGGCTACATTTTCTGACAAAAGTGCAGCTATGTGAATGCAGAAAATAAGGTACTATTCTGTTAACAGGACCGGATTCAGAAATGTATATGTGCATGAATGTATGAAGATGTGTTTCATGTATGCATGTATATACGTAAGTATGAATGTGTGTATGTATATACATATACACCCATACATACATACACATATGCATACATTCACACATTTCTGAATCCTGTTCCGATAACAGAACAGCACCAAACATAAATTAAAATGTTAAAAACAAGTTCTGGATATGAAACTGAAAAACAAGAATCTACATTTTTAAATGTAGAATGGTTAATCATTTATACAACTTTAGTGATCCTGGAATTGCATATATATATAACATGAGAAAGATTATGAGAATTCGCAAAATGGCATTAATAAGAAGCATAGGGGAATAGCCGATCGCAAACTGGAGTTATATTTAGCAAAAGTTATATGATGCCATGATTAGGTCACTAAAGGAAATAATTGCTTTGAATCTATTCTTAAAGCAATCACTATGAAATCTGCTCTAGAACAAAAAAAAGGGTTTATTAACTTTTTTTAAATAAATACCTAATTAAAACTAAAATGTCTATGTTATAATATGTATGTATGAAATAAATATTTTTTTAGTAATTATAAATCATCATACTTCTGTAAAAAGTCACCAAGGTGGTTACACTAATACAAAAGTACCTTGCTTTTAAATAAAATCAAGAGTTAATGCACATATCATGTGGATAAACTTACTAACATATGATTTATTTATTAAAACAAAAACACATATTAACTGCGTTAAACACGCATTACATTTTCTTAAAATTTCTACAAATTTTTATGAAAATGTAACGTGTTAAAACCCATAAAATTTAACATATAACCATTTATATTAATAAACCATTAACCATAAAATTTCTAAAATTTAATATGAAAAATTATACTGAAAAGGTGCAGGAATGGAATTTATACTGTTTAAGTTACATTAATTTAACCCTCTGAGTTACATGGCTTATTTATTCTGTTCATGAAGGTGTGTATTTAAACAGCATTTACTAGCTAAATTTGTATAATTACTTATTTTAATGTCCATTTTTCATAAACTTCCCTTCATTGAGATGATACTTACATCATTAAAGAAAGTAATAATGCAAAATGTTTTTAATTATAAGCTAATATACATACAGCAACAAAAAATCTCATGACTAGATAAAGCCAGTCATGTCACTCAGAGGGTTCATAAATTTCGATTATTTGCGGGAAAGATACCACTGGATTAAAAACCAGGAGATTTAATAATCTACCAGCAGACTAAAATAATGATGAAAACCCAGCTAGGTGCCTCCAGGTTTTAGCAACAGAGTTGGCAGCTATGTAATAAGAAATGACAAATGCCTTTAATGAGACTTATGAGCAAGAAATCTTTCCAGTCTCCCTTTACAATACACAGAAGTGAACTTATACTTTATTGCTAAAGTCCTAATGTACAGGCCACAACCTAAACTAGCCAACAAGTATACTTACCATTAACATCAGTTTCAGACACTACTAAGAGTTTGTACAAACAATCGATTCTCATTGCATGAGGAAGTGAGGAAGACTTGAAAAATACCAACTGAACAAGAGAAAGGAAAGAAGAAAGAAATGAGAAATATTTCAGAACTTACATTGGGTGCAGGATAATTAAATGGCTTTGGTAAGTCAGGCTGCGGATACTGAATACCAGGATACATGGACTTTTCGTTTGAAGGTAGATGTGTGACAAAACCAGGCTCTGGGGGTTTTGCTTCATCATTCAAATCAATTAAAGGAATATTAACAGTAGCTTCCCGAGCTTCCTCATTTTCTTCCAACACTTCAGCATCAGGTTCATAAGGCACATTATGGCTTCTAGCAATTTCTAAAATGAAATTTCAAAGCATAGTTCTAAAATACTTGCACATAATTACTAAATGCTTTCCGACAAGCTATTTTATTTGGTTAAGAACTAACTTAGATTTTAAGAAAGCAATTTGTCTCACCTATTAAATATTTTTCAACTAAAATTTTTGGAGGAGCTTGCACACTAAGTTTATGCACTAATTTTTCATTTACGGAGTTCAGTGCATTTTCTCTTGCTGCTAAAGCATACGGCTTGCCATATTTCACTGCCAGCTGGTCAGCAATTACCTTCAGCTCAGCTACATCAGTCTGCAAACGTGGAGCAGCCCAGATCAAACTCGATATTGCTTCTGCTAAACCTTCATCTAGAGTTCTTATGTTAGATGAAAGGGAGGAAAAAAGCTTCATTTAAATATCTTATTTTCAAAAGCATTTTTTTATTAAACATATGTAGTATATTATATTAAATCTAAAATAATACAGTAAAATGATATAGAAATCAAGGTTGAAGTAAGAAAAATTGGGGGGGGAGAGGGTCTAGTGCAAAAAACTGGGAATTTTAGCAAACAGTTTTGGGTTTTAGAATGCATGATGAATTATTAAAATTTTATCAAAAATACTAAAATTGCTGAGCAAACCTCATACCTTATTTCCTTGAGATAAAATAATCTCTCTCAGAACATAATAAAAGTCTCAGCAGAAACTTGTTACAATAAAACACTTTACATTAATACGTGACAGTTTCTGCTAAAGGAAAACTTCAGAAATAACTAACACAACTGCAGTGAATAAAAAGCCATTTGTAAACTCATTTTATGCATGTATATAACTATGTAATGCATACTATGCATGTGCCTACATGTACATAAAACCACTTTCGGACATTCTGATGATTTAACTAAATAATTAGAACCTGTAAGATACAAAAACGATATTCAACCACTATCGGTACTTGCATATTATCGCAACCAACTTACTATAAGTCGCCAAAATCTGGCAACATATGCATAACAGTTCTTTAGGTAACCATACCCATTGTAAAATGCAATCCCAAACTTCACTGAATCATCTTTATTTCTCTAAAAAATCACCAAACTGCCCCAAGGTGACTGACTGCATTAATACATAAGTATCCTATTACCTAACATGAAGTGTCAATGTTGCTTTTCTTTGCCTATGTTAATAATGCTATCTTTTAAACAATTTATATTCGCTAGCCACGAAAAAAAAATCTAATGTAAAACAAGTATTTCTGTAAGTATTAACTGGTTAATTATTCATGTGAAACTGGAAACATTTCACTCATTCATGCACACTAATTATCACATATACATTATAATCTAGATATTTTTTGATTATTCACAGATACTCTCTCAAATGTCACCAAGTGAATACAAGAAAGACAACAGCCATTTTCAAAAACGGTGGCATACTTAGAATTACATAAAGCAGCAACCAATTAACAAAATTAAAAATACAAAAAACATCCATACTTCAAAAAACATTTTATTCCATTATTTTCCTGAAGTACACAGCGATTTATTTTTTCTTCAAAAAACAGAGAATTGCAGAAACTTGACACTGCACAAGCAGGCAGTTCTCAGCACATGCTCTGTTTAGTGATCTGCTAGTCCTTCTAAAAACATCAGGGAACTGCACAAATTTTGGAACTGCATATGCTGTTGTTTTCCTATGTATACAGTGATCAGTTTTTACTTAAAAAAACATCAGAGAATTGCAAAATTTCAGCATCAGCATGCGAATTTTTATAAATAACATTCAATCATTTACGAAATAAAATTACACAGAATGTGATTTTTTTCATTCTATACTGTTAGGGAAAAAACCATATTTTTGAAGAAACCCAATCCTTTCTTAATCAACAGCCAGTGAATTCCAAAGTCCCATTATGATTCCTTATAAGAAAAACAAATGCACTTAATGCAAAAAAAATAAAACACTAATGACCCTTGAATTTGAAGGTGGGAACATGGCCTTTGATGGAAATTGGGACTTGTCTGCTGTGTGCACATACATACCTTGGCTACCGCACAAATACATCTTGGCGATGTCATGGATTATCTGTTTTAATAACATAGCATACTGCCTCATGAATACTTTTCAGCTGGGTATGGATAATTAGAAAACACCCAAATTTGGATTGAGGTTTTCTCCTCAAAATTCAGAGTAGTTTGAACACATCTAAGACACAAAATAAAAATAAATTTTTTTTCTGACAGCAGCAGCTACTGTTATATTCATGTTACTTGTTCTTAATCTATAATTAAGTTCATTACAACAGACTAACACGCAACAACGTTTATTCTAATTATCCAAAACATTACTTCAGTTCAGTTCAACCAGCAACTAGTGTGTTGCCACATGTATGTAACATCTCCCCTCTTTTGGAAGAGTCATAAGAATCAATGCATTACATAATTCATATATTTGGATGGACGATAAACATTACGACCACTTCTTGTTTTATATACACAATCACGATTAATATTATTGCTATCATCCTGATGGTGAGGATCATTATGTAGTTTTGGATGTTCACTACTGATATTTTCCTCATTCTCCTTACCTAGATCATAATAGTCTAATGTCACTAAATTCTTCTCATTTTTAGTTTTTCTTAAATGGAATTTATTCCGTCTAATTACCCTATTATCTTTTGTTCTAATCCAATATGATCTAGGAGTTGAATGCTTTTTTAAAACTATAGCAGGCTCCCATTTATTTTCCCATCTCAACATCACCTTTTCCCCTGGAATAAATTCAGGTCTTTCCCTTGCATGCTTATCATAATAAATTTTAGCCTGTTTCTGCTTACTACTCAGCTTTTCTCTATATTGATCTTGTACAGTTGGTTTCAATTCTGTTTGTGTAATTGGTAATCGTGTTCTTAAATTCCTACATAATAGCAATTGACTTGGTGATAAATTTATACCTGGAATTGGAGTATTTCTATATTCCAGTAAAGCCTCATTTAATTTCTCTAATCCTGCTTTTCTAAATAAACTCTTAGCAATACCTACCAATTTTTCTGCAAATCCATTAGATTTAGGATATCGAGGACTGCTGGTGATTATGTCAAATCCCCAATCCCTAGCGAAACTCTTCATTTTCCAACTATTAAATGGTACATTATCACAAATTAAAGTTTTAGGTATTCCATGTGTTGCAAATATCGATTTCAATTTACTAGTAACTTCCACTGCACTTTTATTTTTTAGAGGAATTATGTCTACCCATTTAGTTAAGTAACAGCCTATTACTAGGTAACTTTTCCCTGCATACTCACATATATCAGCACCAACCTTTTCATACGGTAAACTGGGAATTTCATGAGAAACAAGAGGTTCCTTTACTGTTTGAGGCCTGAACCTATCACAAATTAGGCATTTTGAAATCATATTCTCAATGTCACTGTTGATTCCTGGCCAAAATAGTACTTGTCGAGCCCTAGCTTTTGATTTTTCAATCCCACAGTGAGCTTCATGCAATAATGTTAACATACACTTCCTTAATGCAACAGGTACTACAATTCGATTATTAAAAAATACTAAATCTTGTTCAACACTCAACTCATTTTTACATTTAAAATAAGATCTTGCTTCCTTAGGAATTTTATCAACACTCAAAGGCCATCCATTTTTCCAATACTCTTTCACTAACATTAACCCTTTATCTTCTAATGTAGCTTTCTGAAATTCCCTTTTCTTACTCTCAGACATTTGCAGCTGTTTTGTTAGTGTATGAACAATCTCTGTCATATCCATGTTTTCATTTGTGTGTGTATCAATAAAGGAACGTGACAGTAAGTCTGCAATATACATATATTTCCCAGGCAAATATTTAAGTTTTAAGTTATATTTTAAGAGCTTAATTTTTATCCTTTGCAATCTGTTTGACAACACATTAGCAATATTTTTGTTCATAATTGAAACTAGTGGTTTATGATCAGTAAGCACTTCTACCTCTCTACCATAAATGTAATAGTGAAATTTATTAACAGCAAATAAAATACTAAGAAATTCTTTCTCAATCTGAGCATAATTTTTTTCTGCATTATTTAAACTCCTAGACGAAAAAGCAATTGGTTGCCCATTCTGCAATAAGCAGCAACCTAACCCATCTTTAGAACTATCTGCCTGTATAGTGATAGGTTTACTGCTATCAAATATTCCTAACACAGGTGCATTGGAAATTAATTCTTTTAATTCCTTGAATGCTTTAGAATGTAGCTGTAACCACTGCCATCCTACTTTGTTTTTCAAAAGTTCCCTTAATATGGCTGTTTTCTCAGAAAAATGTGGTACAAATTTCCTCAAATAATTACACATTCCCAAAACACGCTGTAATTCATGCTTATTCTGAGGTTCCTGTAACTCAGTAATGGCTTTAATTCGATCAGGATCAGGTCGCATGCCTGATGCATTAAATAAATGACCTAAATATTTAACCTCACTAACCCTATATTGAAGTTTTTGCTTATTGAATTTAATATTAAGTTTTTTAGCTCTGTTGATGACCTCTGTTAAAATTTTATCATGTTCTTGTACAGTACTGGCAGCAATGAGGATGTCATCGAAATAGACCAATACACCTGGTATATTACCAAAATTTTCAAGATTGCGTTTCTGAAAAATTTCAGGTGCACAGGAAATACCCATTGGAAGCCTTAAGAATTTGTAGCATCCAAATGGTGTGCTAAAAGTGCAAAGATCACTACTATCCTCATCTAATGCTATTTGAAAAAACCCATCTTTTAAGTCTAAAACAGAGTAAATTGATTTATTACATAGCTTTGGTAAAATCTCCTCAATTGTTGGAATCAGCACATGTTCTCTTTTTATAGCTTTGTTAAGATCTTGAGGATCAAGGCATATTCTTAAGGATCCATTAGCTTTTTCAATTATTACTAGATTGCTAACCCAGTTCAAAGGTTGATCAACTTTTGCAATAATGCCCTGTCTCTCTAATTCACTTAATTTTAATTCAAGTTTAGGTTTTAAACTAAGTGGTACTCTACGTGGTGGTCTCACTACAGGAGCTATCTGATCATCAACTACAATTTTACACAATCCACTAAATTTTCCCACACCTTCAAACACTTCTGAATTATTAATAACAAATTGATCTTTAGATGGAGGTAAAACAATTGTATACTGATCCAACTTACCTTTATTTGATATTTCAACCTTATTTATAAACTGAATCAAATTAAGTTTAACACACGCATCAATTCCTAATAATGGACGGATATGCTTACTAGAAACAATTAAAAACTCTAGAGTATGATCTTCACCATCTGAGGAACATTGCAACATTAATGACCCATCAGGTTTAACCTTGGACCCCCCAAATGCTTCTAATACAACATTACACTTGTTTAAAATAAGATTAGAGTTCTTAGCACTCAGTATTTTGTAAATTTTCACAGGTAAAACGTTCACTTCAGAACCTGTGTCCAACTTAAAATTCACATTTGTCCCTTCGACAAATATAGTCTTAGTCCACTCTTTTGTAGACGATGTTGAGCACACACTTTTAGTTCTTTGAACATTTATGGAATTCACGAAGAATTCATCATCAGATTCACTATTTACATCTGCATTATTATGCTGAGAAACATTTTGGACTTGCTTCAGTCTGCACATAGTCGAAAAGTGATTTAGTTTGCCACAATTAAAGCATTTTTTCCCATATGCCGGACATTGTCCATTAACATGATGTCTGTTGCATTTCTTACATAAGAACGTCTCAGTATTTGCAGCGTCATCACGCCATCCTCTCTGCTTCCTCACTGCTACGGCTGCATTGGCTCCTCCTGCCTGATGTTGTTTCACTTTCCCTCTAGTTACACTGTCAACATTGTGTTCTCTTAAGGTTTGAGCACGAGCTTTGCTCAATTCAGCTGCTTTCCCTAATTCAACTGCTTTTTCCAAACTCAAATTATTTTCTCGTAGCATCCTCTCCTGTAAACTGGCATCTGATACTCCAAGGACAATGCGATCACGTATGACAGAGTCACTCTGCTCACCAAATTCGCAAGATTTTACAAGTTTTTTCAGATCAGTCACGAAGCAATCAAAAAGTTCCCCTTCTCCTTGTGTTCTCTTATTGAATAAAAATCTTTCCACCACAACATTTGTTCTAGGCGTCGTAAAAGCTTCAAACCTTTCAAGCACTTTCTCATAGTTGGCCTGATCTCCTGCAAGATTGAGCGTGTTGAACACTTCAACTGCTTCCTCACCAGCGGCATTTAAAAATAAAGCAACTTTCACATCTGAATCTTTTGAATCATTTCCTGAAGCTTTCATATAAATCTGGAACAGCTGTTTGAATCTGCGCCAGTTTTCGGCCACATTGCCGTCGAAACTTAAGCCTTGCGGTGGACGACAAAATTCCATCTTGCGTCTGCTGAGAGGAAAAACAACCAAAGGGATTGCCTAGCAATTAGTTGTAATATTATTCCACACGACTACGCCATGTTATATTCATGTTACTTGTTCTTAATCTATAATTAAGTTCATTACAACAGACTAACACGCAACAACGTTTATTCTAATTATCCAAAACATTACTTCAGTTCAGTTCAACCAGCAACTAGTGTGTTGCCACATGTATGTAACAGCTACACCCAATGAATTTACTTTGGCTATTTGTACTTTTGCTCCTTATAGAAAAAGTAAAATCAATGACAAGGTGCTTGAAGTTTGTTAAAATTTAAAAATAAATATCAGCCTTCTATTCATGATTAATATAAAATCAATTTAATATGCAATCAACTTCATTAAATATTTATTTAGATTCTTAGCATACCTAAAATTTTTAAAATGAATGCAGTAACTATAAAAAGACACTAATTTATTTAAAACTCATGTCCTCTGGCAGCATTCGGTGTAAACCAAAGACAAATTACACAATGAAAACTATTTCATGAAAAGAACTAAATTACAATACATTATGTTACCTTTTCTTCAAATTCATAAAACTAAGTTACTATGTACAAAATCTCTTAACATAAGAATAATCACTTACATTTCTGATAGCAACTTAAGTAAAATATTAATCAAATTATTTTTTTTTCATTAAATGCCTTGTTATAACTCACTTGTTTTTTAAATTAAAAAACAATTTTCACTTTAATACTGGAGTAATACAATCAAAAACAACAATAAACAATAATAGATTTTAATTTTTCACATGCCTATACAAACCACTAAATCAATGTTTGTATTTGAAATACCAAGATATCCGAAATTTCAGAAAAATTATCTGCACATATTTAAAATATACAAGATTAAAAGTTTGACAACTCAATAGATTCAGAATGTATATTATTAAAAACACAAAATAAACAATTTGTAAGAAAGCATATTACACTCATACTTAAAAGGTTAGAAAATTAATAGACATAAAAAAATTATAACAAAATTAAGATCTTTTTTTAACTTACATGATTACTACAATTTCTGAGTAAAAAAATATAAAAAATGATATTTTGAAAATGCAAATATCTATACTTTGAAAGTTGTAGAACTCGAAAACAACCAATTTATGCAGAAAATATTCAGAGGTATCTTTCAACTATATGTGTATTACAGATATGCTCTAGTTATTTTTTCACATATACAGTTACATTTTAATAAATCACAACTACAAGAAGCAGAAAACAATTTCTAGTAGTCTGGAATTCAAGTTAACATGACTTTTAGCAAATTGCACTTGAAAAGCACCAATGAATTTACACAAATATATTTCAAAAACAAAAATAAAAATTACTGGAGCATTAATGATGATAATTACTTTTGCTGTATATAAAACATGTAAAGAGATAAAAGCTTCATTTTAATGGGTTGAAATCATACAATGCTGAAGAATCTGTATGATTTCAATCCACTAAATGAAAAAACAATAAAAGTAAAAGAAACAATGGAAGTAAGCAAAAGTCTTGCACATTATTTTTTATTCCAGTAAAGATGGTGTAGAAATGTCAATGCAAACACTGTAACGAAAATATTTCTTAAATTTATTATCTTCAAATTTCTAAAATACATATATATATATATTTTTAGAATAAACATGTGGAGTTTAAAGCAACTGAATTTTTCTTTATCTTAAACAAAAATATGCACACTAAAATAAGTTGCAATTTTGTAAAAGATGCAATTTTAAATACTCTCACAACAGGCTAATTGATTAATTGATATTACCATAATGAATTTCTGATTTTCCAAGAAAGAAATGCACAGAAAAATTTAATGATTGAATATTTAAACTAGACAAGTAACAGAAATTCTGTTATCAAGAAAAGCCATTAATGTTTAATGCATTTCATCAAGTGAACATATTCAGTCAACTTATCCACACACTTTTGAACAGATTAAATAACTGAAAGTTCTATAGTATTCTTTAGATGTAGTAGATTCAGAATGCTGCAGTTACTCACACATTCACTGAAGTGAGAAATGTTTAGGTGGTATAAAATTTACAAGTAACACTTTGATTTCTTTTGTACCATGTGTTAATTCTTTCAGTACAAAGAAAAATGACACTAATTTTATTGAAAAAGTTTTCTTCCACCTACCAAACTGCAGTAGTACCATTACCTTTAGTAACCCTCTGACCGGCACAGGTTTTTGGATCTCTCATGAGGACCTGTATTTAAGCAGCATTTATTAACTAAATTTGTACAATTACTTATTTTAGTCTCTATTTTCATAAATGTACATTCATTAAGATGACATTTATGTTACTTAAGAAAGCAAAATATCTTAAATTATAAGCTAATATATACCAAGTGACAAAAAATCTCATGAATGCATAAACACAATTGCTAGCATGTCTTGTCTAATATTGTTAGTCTTCCTGATCAATAACAGTCAGAGAGATCAAAATTACCGGATTTGAACTTGGAAAACCATCTTTGGCATTTACGAATATCTAATGCACATGGATAAACATCGCAAATGTTTTTGGTTGCAGCTGTTGCCTTGCGAAACTCAAAAAGCATACAATGTCGGATATGCTCTTCTGGTATTTGGCTGGCCATTTCACCAAAAATTGAAAAAAAAAAAAAAGAAGAAGAAGAAAAAAAGTTTAATATTGAATTATTTAGAAGTGAGCAAGTCACAATAACCTTAAAATGACTTTGACATACCTCCGAGATACACAATACACAATGAGCTGACAAATTACAATCAAATATCGACAAACACAGAAACAACATTAGTTTGCGGTCCCCCTGTTACATACTAGCACATTCAATACCCATATATTTTTATCAGCAAGCCTTGCAAGATAGTGGTAAAAACCAGATGGGAAAAGTACAGATATTTTATTACAGATTAACTCATCAGAATTACAAGCATCAATATAGCCTTTACAGATTATCTATGAGGATAAATCTGGCAGTATTATATCACTGGAATTTATTTCACTTGTTTTTATATTTGAAATACATTCCTCTTCAGGAAAAAGTAAATAAATATATAACAGATTAATAAAAATGTACAGCAAAAATAAATTTCCCATTCTTGATCTCATTTTCCCTCATACACGCCAGACTCTTAAGACAATTTTTTGCTATGAAGTATAACTTTTTTGTGATGCTCATTATGTGACCTGGGCACAGTTTATTGCAAAAGGTCAAAGTACAGGGTGAATTATCATCAAATCTTTCAACATTTTAATGCATCATTATGCCATAATGTGGTTACATACCTCAGTGTGCAGCGAAAGAAAGTTTAAAACAATTATCAGTAACAGAAATGCAGACTATCAAAGTTTTCCATGATCCTTCTTAACATGCCACTTCTCCATACTGTCCACCAAGTCTTGATATGGCAAATGTCTATCCTGTAATCTAATTTGATCCATGTTCACTTTGCTGCTGCCTAGTGTATTTTAGCAACTGCACTTATAATGTGTTTGCTGCACTGCACTATGCAGTTCGATCCTAATTTTCAGACAGAACACACCAGGCAGGTCTGACAGTGTTCCACTACTCTTACCCTACCACCAACCTCTTGAGAGGACTTTCGGCTCTCTATGTCTTTTGAGTGCCCCCTTGCTACAAAAACATTATATGCTTACAAACATCCATGTCTTTTCTGCGATTCGAACACAGGCTCATTGGTACAGCAGTCAGCATCACTAACCACTATGCTGTCAGGGCAGCTAAATATTGAGGCAACTGGACAAAGTACTGTTAAAGCTTTAGAAGGCTACTTATGGCAATTTTAAAACAATTTGTAATCTGCCTATATACAGTGTCTTAGCTGCTAATATATAAATATTAATTTCCAATGGCTAGGCAAAAAGTTACAAAGAACTAAAATCTTATAAACAGAGGTTACAAACAGTAGAACTAAATAAAAAAGACCACAGTCATTGCCTAACGAGCATTCTTGCCTCCCAGTATCTCGACTCTTCTGTAAGACCACGAAGAGCATCACATCAAAGCAGGTGATACCTGCCCATTTGTTCTCCAGAATCTGAAAATAATTCAACAAATTGACTGGCTACATGTCCGCGGTAATCCAAGCACCCAAACCTGTTTGCTCCCCTAAATCACGAAGATTGATGCCAAATAAATTCTTCCTCTGAAGCTAAGTCTCTAGCACATCATCTAAAATCCAATCTGTAAGTCTTTAACCACAACATCTAAAATCCGTGTCAATGGCTCAATGGAACTGAAGCAATACATTGCTACAACTATCATTAGTGGCTAAATAGCACATTTCAATAAATATGAAGCAATGCACAACTATTATCATGCAGCTATACAGCATGGACGAGATGCATAGAGTAAAGGGAAGATAATTAGATGTCACAAAAGGGTTGAATACTTTTACTATCAAGAATCTGCAAGACCTCTGAATATCTTTAATTCAACTATTATTACTTATGTTACAGTATCTCCTTCCATTGCAAAGTAGCAATACATTACAATGTTCGAGATTATTACGACCCATACAGAATCATGACTGGCTAATCGCTGTAACGTATTTCCCAAAATTTTATGCAAAAAGACATAACAACATCCTTTACGCAAAATTTTCATAAAAGCAAATACAACTCTATAGAAATTCATACAGATTGAATTGGAATTTTTATATAGCTCTATCAGTCTCTAAAAAAAGAATTTTCGTAAGTGATGACCATTAGAAAGTATTAAATTAACGTCTTACTTCATTTGCTGAATGAGACCAAATCGGGCTAGCAAAAGATCACAGTACATTTCGACAACTTCCATTGCTTCGACCAGGTAATCTTCTCGGATAATGTGCTCTACACGAATTTTCGAACGCTCAATTTTTCCATTTGCGATATAATCAGCAATTTCTCGCCTTGCTTTCTGAGCTAACTCAGTTTTTTTCTTTTCCATCAATTTTAATCTACTAATTGCTAACCTTAAATTCGTTTTTAATTTCCCATAATTACATCCAGTTGACATCATTTTGAGACAGCTTACAATCAGTAGAAGTTATGTCCCGCTTCTGAAAATATGCATATGAAAAATAATTACTTTCGTTAATTGCATTACAGGCATGCAATCCTTCTTGTCATTATATTTGAACCTCGACGTTTATCAATAGAAGATTGCGCAACACTACAACACCATTATGAGATGTTATTCACAGACACAATCCATAACATTTTCTTGTCTTCCTAACAGAGCAAAAGTAATAAATGAAATAAAGGAATAGATACCCTGCATGATATCGCATGATCTTATACCTTTATTCTTGCATATTTTTGCTCTGATACTGGAGTATCTGTATGCCTAGAAAACAACATTTTGAAAAACTGCAAAATAATGCTACATTGCGAAATATCATCATTTTAAAACAATTTGTAATCTGCCTATGTGCAGAATTTTAACTGCTAGACTTCATGAATATATAATATTTAATTTCATGTTTTTGGATATATAGATTTTTATACATTTTTTTAGAAATAATTTGAGTCCAGTGGCGTACCCAACGGAAGTTACAAAGAGCATATGCAACCTCGAAATTTTTTCTTGTAACCAAACTTGATAAAAAAAAATTAAAGCGCCATTTTCCCCCAATTTTCTCGTTAAAGGAAGTCTTTTGGGATTCCCTTATCCCCTAGTTCTTCTCTTATCGGTAGAGATCACATATGACTGCTTGGTTAACGTTTATCCAAATTATTCCCTAAATGATGGATGAACATGTATTGCAGTAGTCAAACTAATGCATGCTGAGCTTGGAAGTTTATTGAATATGGGTAAAGAAGTTACTATTCACATTTGTTAAAAACGCACTGTGAGAACTCCTTGTGTATGTCAGTAAAATGATTCAAATTTAACACTTTGAGAAACAAGTTCTCGAAATCTGATTTTATACTGTTTGAATAACCTGCTGGAGCGAAAGTTATGTATTTACATTTCTGACAGATTACACAGGTTACAAAGTATTCTCTTCTAATACGCTGTAATTTCGGGTACACACAGCTTCTCTCAGCCTTTGAATAGGGAAATGTGTGGTGAAATTGGGTTATCATGTAATTGACACAATATTGCCAAAGGCAAAACAGTTGGAATAACTGGCCGAATTCTGGCCGAATACCTGGCCGAAAATAATTCCGAATTTTTATTTACAGTTTCCCTGTAAAATAAAATTTTATCAATGATCTCAGAATGTTCAGCTCTACATTACACTCCGTTTTCATTTATTGAGTGAAAAATTTTAGAACCTTTTAAATATGTTAAGATTTGTTTGACTCTGAATCTTTTTGTAATTCCGTAATTAATGTTTCTCTTGAATCTGAGACAGTAGATGTTAAATGTCACAATTTATTCCATTTCCGCTTTCTAGATAACGCGTCAGCGACTTTCTTTTATTGCGTAGAATCTGTACGGTTCTGACCTACATAGTTGATTTTCTCCTACCTCTATTTCATCAAGCCGATCTATATCTGCTTTTGGCAAAGGTACCGGTTCATTTTTTCTTTGCGTCATGTTTAAAGTTATAGAATTGTCATTAAAATCGAATTTATATTTAACCTTTTGTAAGAAATAGACACCTAAAATTACACTAACTTGCAATCTTTTGAATACTAAAAAGAGCGGATATTCTTCGGAGAACAGCCTTCGTTTCGCTAACTTGGCTCCTTGAAAGATGTGGGCGACATTTCATTATGCCAACGGAAGTAAACATCATATGAGGAATAGGAGCTACGGAGAAAAGGAAAATATATGGGAAAAAGCAGGATTAAAACGTGTTTGTATTTGTTTGGTAACTCATTTTTAACTTTAATATGCGATGTTAAACTTTCCAAGATTTTACGTTCAGTGCCTTGGGTGGCGACTACCTCCATACCAGTCACTTCAAACACCTTGTACTTCCGAAAATATTTATAGAAAAATCGAGCTGAGACAAAACTTTTCTCGCTCCCTGAATCAATTAATTCTTTGGCTTGTGTACAATTCAACAATATTTGTACACAAGAAAGTACTAGATTTTTCACTACAATTGTATTTACTTCCCCCCTAGAGAATGTTTCAGAAACTTTGAGCGTACGACTTCTACTCAGTGAAGTATCCTCTTCCTGACGGCCAGACGGTATACTGGTGGTTAGGAGAGCCGATTTGCGATAGCAAAGGTCCCGGGCTCGAATCTCGGAGAAGGGATTAATATAAAATGGTCTGTCCCTTCATAGAGGGTAACTGTGACCGCTTATTAGGTGCCTCCACAATAAAATGGCTACCACTTTTGCCTTAGGAATGGCCAATGCCGTTATAGGCAAGTGCCCGCCACTGGAAAAAAAAAATTTGTCCTCTTCCTCGCTTTTGGCGTACGACTTCTACTCAGTGAACTATCCTTTTCCTTGCTGTTTTGACAAGCAGTATTTGAGCTTGTACTCGAAACTTCTTAAATCGTTCTCCATTCTTCTGGGGAAATGCTGCGCGAAAATGTTTCTCTGTTTCGCCGGTATTCATTATCGGAATTCTACTTTAGTACTTCATAGCCAGCGGATTTCTAATTTCAATAAAATCTTGTTTTAAAATTTTGGAGTAATCACATCCAAAATTTTATTTTCATTCTCACTGGGATACAACAATCTAAAATTTCAATTTTTTATAATGAATTTTGTCAGTTCTTCGTCCTTCATTAGAGATCTACAGTGTGGTTCATTTCCTAATTTTACTTAATTGCGTACAGGGAAAAATGCACTTAACACGGTCTGTCTGAAATTTTCCTAAGAGTGTGTCGGTAAACCGACAGGACCAACTAGAGCTCTACCAATATTCTTCTATCAACTTAAAGCTTGACCTTTTAGTGCTGATGCTGCTATCAATGATTTCTGGGATTTGGGTACTCTATACAGCGAAAAATGAGTCTCTAAATTTTCAAAAAACAAAAATGTGCAACCAAACCCGATCCATCAAAACTTACGTTTGGCTTTACGGTTGCTCTAATAACCTTTAGCAATTTACCGAAACCATCTAATGGGTCATTTGCTTGTCTAGGATCAATTCTAGCTGGAGCTAAAGCATTTCTCTCTAGTCCAGGAGTTTCACTTGTAGCTTGAGCCATTTTATTAACCAATACAAAATAACTTAAAAATACAGTAAAATTTTTTACACCCAATTATTTCACTAAACTCGTAAAAACAGTTTCAAAACATATTAATTTTTCAATTTTCTTTCAAAGCTTAGCACAAATTTAACTTTACTGCTAGTTTATTCACAAAACCTTGAGCACCAGTATTTTCGAAAACGCTGGGGAACAATTCAGAATACATTGGGCGACAATAAGTTCAAAACATATTGGGGCTCAATATGGCACTTTTTGTTTTGGGTTCGCTTTATTTTGTTTGAATTAATATGTTGTTCGCTTTATTATTACGCCTTGGGTTCGTTTTATTATGTTTGGATACAGCTAGTTCTATGGAATCTAATTACAAAGTGTTACTAAGTTCCTTTTTCCCGAGGTATCGAGATGAAACGGATAACTGTAGGCAGACCAAGACACAACAGCATTTAACATTAAATTTTTATTGAGTCTCTTCTTAAGGATAACAAACGAAAATACAAAGATAAGAGTCTACATGAAGAAACTAAAATTCACAAAGAAAATCCTACGAGGAACCGCAATTCATTGCTTTTTATTAAACTAGACATAAAATCTTTAGCTTACCAGTTGGACAGGACTTTTCTCCGTCGTCACGTGTCAACGTGAATAATCAACGACAAATGCTTTCAGTGGTTCCATTCGTATAATCTGCCACGCTTATGAGCAGACTCGGCTGCCGTTCTTTAGGTAGATTTCAGCTTAGGTGGGATCAGACGTAAGACTTAAAACAACTGCAGGCTACCTCCGACTGATTAACAGATTGTGTAAGGTTTTAGTTAAACTAACAAAGTTTTATTTTAAGTTTCCTTTTTCTATCTCTCTCATTTCAACTTCCCGTTAGAATAAGCGCGCGTTTCAGCTTTATGCTAATTTGAAGTGGAGCGCCAAGTACTATTTAACGGAAGGTAGAAACCTTTCAGTGTGAGAGAGTTTTAGTCTCAGACCGCGGTTACTCTATTCGACGTTCGCCTGACTAGATAGCATTTAAATTCTAAGCCATAGCGCTTTTACGCGATTGCTTATTGAAGTAATTCCAAGTGCGTCAGTATTAGTTAAATCTTGCTACGCATCATTTAGTTTAGAGGCCAACCTCGCGTTATAGCTCTGTGAGCAACGACTATTTACTTTCTATTTAACTTTAGTTTAAATTATTTGATTGTTCATTTTAGACCCAAGTGCGGTCTCTACTTTCTGTATCCCTCCCGAGTTGGGAAGTGGTTGTAAATAATTGTGATTTAATAAAAGAGGATTTTAAATCCCTTTAAAGTGCAGTTCTTCTACCATTTAATCACAATATTCTACCACAGAACATAGCTGCATTCAGCTACCTGTTCCAGATCAGGATTTAAGGAGTTCACGAAGATGTTTTCCAAGAATATGCACCGAACACTCAGTCCTGGCAACTGACCGACTATCGGTTCCTGTTAACTGACTAACTGAAATCCCTAAGCGCTTCTGAAAATCTGCATAACCCTCTGGGCGGAACGAGCTCCTGACCAAGTTCGAAGTGATAGAAAAATATACAAATTGTTAAAATCTGATAAAGAACAACTTTGTTGCATGTTTTGCTGCAGCTAACTCTTAATTTATTACTTAATTAAATGTTCTGCAGCTACTTTAATCGGGTAACAAACAGTGCTACGAATAAATTATTTCACTTTCTGCTCAAGAAATATATTCGATTCATCAGTGGATAAACTATATCTAAACTGAGTTTAATTTCTCCACACTTCCCAATTCGTGACTCATTTGTGTGAGGTACTAAACTTTCTACCACACGTCAACAGCAAAATGATATTCACATGATAAAAGTGGTGACCACTTAAAACACAACCTACTTTCCCACATGAAAACAAATTAGTAGCATAGAAACGAATTTTTTAATTTTATCACTCTTCAAGTGATGTCAAGATAAAACCTTCCATACCTGTCAATATCAACAAAATAATAATATTACTCAATTGCCAGAATAACGGCAACAGTTACTATAAAGACACAATTTTGTCGCCATTCTGAAACACATAACTTTAATCGTAATAAACCTTATGTGAACACGAAAAAGATATCGACGGGACAAAAGTAGCGCTCACTTAAAACATCTCACTTTTTTACACAGTTAGGAGTACAGAAGTGAATTTTTCAATATTCAAGTGATATCAGGGTAAAACAGTCTCTACATATCAATAACCAGGAAAAATAATAACAACAAATTCCTAGAATAAAGGTTGCAGCTGTTATAATCCTACAGTTTTGTTGGCATTCTGAAACACACAATTGTAATCACGATGAAACGTTTTACCACGTGTGACACACCAAAATGATATTCATATGATAAAAGCAGTAGCCACTTAAAACGAAACCCGTACACTTTTTTAGACAGCAAAGAATTAGAAATGAGTTTTTCAATATTATAACTTTTCAAGTGATCTCTAAGTAAAAAAAAACCTTCTGTGCCTATCAGTATCAACAAAATAATAACACTAACCAACTCCTAGCATAATGGCAACAGTTATTACAAACCTACAGTTTTGTCGGCGATCGAAAACATATAATTGTTATCTTGATAAAACATTTTACCATGTATGAACACCAAAATGATATCGACGGGATAAAAGCAGTGTCCACTTAAAACATAACCCACTTTTTTACACGAGAACAGATTAGGAGTATAACAATGCATTTTTCAATATTATCACTTTTCTTGTGATCTGAAGGTAAAGCAGCCTGTACATATAAATATCAATAAAAAATAGTAATAACCTATTCCCAGCGCAAAGTTAGCAGTTATAAGCATACAGTCTTATCCGCATCCTGAAACATATAACTGTAATCATGAAATGATATTCAAGTGATAAGTGATAAAAGTAGTAGCCACTTAAAATACAACTGATAAATACTGGTACAAATCCTTAGTGTTTAATGATTTAATTGGTAACAAATATACCCCATCTTTAAAAGATGATAATAAGCTACATATCATGAAAACATAAGCAGTTGTAGCTGCTTATTCACAGTTGTAGGCCATGCTGCACAAATTCCCTCTTTTAAAATCAAAACATGAATTTTAAATGTCACGACAACAACACTTTCATCCATCATAATAATTATAGTTTTATCATTTTATGCTAGATCCTCAAGAAATTTATAATAATATTTATCGTATTTTTGTCTAACATACCCTAAAAAGCATCATTAAATTGCTCCGTAAAGGAATTAACAGAGTAATTGGAAAAAATTCGGTGGGTAGTACGAGAGTGAGGAATAGCAATTTAATTTGAATGGAAGAAAAATTTATATGCATATGGAGAGATCGAGTTCAACAAACTACAAAAAATGAGTAAATCTGGAGTAGATCTATATTTCTCTTTGTTCATATTCAGTTTATTTACTTGCTCATAAAGGAAGTTTATTTCAGATTCTTTTTCAGGTAATACGATTTTCAATTTTGAAGACATATCATTCACAATTCGTGTACAGTTCTGAATATATTCTTCATTTTGAAAGTTATGAGATAGGCTTTCCAACTTCCTTTAGCATTTCTAGTGACACATTTATGTTACTAAACTTAAAAGAAAAAAAAGGAAGATTTCAGAATTCCTGAAGCTGGGTTCTTATAATAACAATTAACATAGTAAAATTTTCAGTATGTAAGGCAGTCCAAAATTTTTCTAAAATTTTATATTCTAGGCATATGTTGAATTTTTTAACGTTTTCAAACCATCATTTGCCCTCGTACTTTTCTTTTCATTTTAAATTTTCTTCCATTATTTTCTCCCTGTATTATTTTTTATACATGAGCTTTTTCTCTTTTCATGTGACGCCTGATGTAGAATTTGATGATATGTAGGATGGGCCATCTTGAGACTGGTAGGAAACAGATTCCTTTTTCAAACATGCCCGAGAAATTGGAGTTTTAATCAAGTTGTGCTGATTTTTCATCTACTATTTCTATTTCTCGAAGCACTTTATCTCCTCGAAAATGCAATTCACACACATATAAAACAAGACATTTTAAAATTAAACTTGTGGTTGGTACAGTAGTTACATATATGTTAACATTTAGTAACAGAAGTCTACGAGCCGTATGATTTAAATGAGTACTTTGATAACTAAATAATAATTAAAATGCCAGTTATATAATTCAATTAAATACATAATTTTAAAGCAATTTTGTAAATGTCTAGAAAGCTCATCGTGATTATTACAGTTTTATTCACATTTAAAGAAATTTATAAGATTGGGAAATAACAGGGTGTAACAAACACTGAGCATTGAACGCAATCAATAATCTTAAATACATTAATACCACACTTATATACATCACTATGGAGAATTTTAAATGAAACATATTTTCATTATTTATCAGCTCCTTGTCTTTGGCAAATAAATTACGACTAGTTCTGAGTAATTAAGAAATCTGCTTGCAAAATATGTTAGAAGATATTAATAAATTGTTGGTTTTTATATAACTAACAAATCTTTAAAATATTCCTGTGATGTGAGATTATAATTCGTTCATATTTGTCTTTATCCAAATAAGGAATAAGAAAAATTTAATATTATAATTTTGATGATTAAAATTTTTACTTTTGTGGGAAAATGTTTCGTTGAACTGGTTAAAACCGATGAGACTAAAACGTAAAACTATAAACGTCTTATAAATAGAGCACAGTTTAATAACGAAAACATTAACATAGCAAATAAATGAATAAAAATTATAAAAAAAAATTGATGAAACTTAAGAAAACAAAAAATGCAACAGAATCTAACTTACTTTTATACTTAGTAGGCTGAAAGTCATAAACGATCGCAGACATCTTATCAATTTACATCTGAGTTCAGACTCACTTCTTCTTATTCCACTTTGTGAAGCTTGGCTTTTTTGTGAAGCTTGGCTACCCTTCGGCGCCTTGTTTTCCTACGCATGCGCAATGCAACTTCCAAAGAAAAAATAAGAGTGCGGACGCATTCTCTCCACTCCAGAGAGAATGTCAGTGGCGTAATTATTCTTATCTTGCTATATAAGTAATTAAGAATTCTGAATGCATTTGATGATAAAGTTTCCTAAAATTCGTATCGCCAGGGTTTCTCATTGCAATGAACCAACAAATCAGCCAAAAGATATATATCTCCCAGTGTCATTTTTTTAACATTGCGCCTCTGGCTTCCTGGTGTTTTTTACAGTGAATAATAGCATGCTCCGTGATGTCGATCACTAAACACTTATCTCAGTAGGGAGAGTCCAATCTTCGGTATCTCTACTGGAGCAGTTTTGTATTTAGCAACTGCAGTCCTGCTTTGCTAATCGTAGTCTTCATTGCTCTACTGATGTTCAGTCCTTTGTTCCACTCTTGAAAAACATCGCAATAACCAAATCTACGCCCTATATTGGAAGTAAGCCAGCTATTAACTTGTTCGTATTTGATGGCCCCTGCGAGGAAACTACGCTCATCTTCTACTGAAAGACCGTTTTCCTTTTGGGCAATTTGTCCTCTTATCATCTTGTCAACATATTTGTTCAGTCCTACGCCTTTATGGCCCGGAACCCAGACGATATCGAGAGTGCGAAAAGCTTTCATTATACCATACAACTTTAGAATGAGGGAATTTGACTTCCTATGAACACTGTGTATAGCTTTAGCTACCGACATGCTATCCGTGAGGATAATGACTTTATCGCTTGTATTTAGCTTATCTATGAGCTTCCAGACGCCCCAAGCCATGGCAGAGAAGATAGAGTTCTTGCTGTCGATACGCTGGTTAACAATCACTGCTTCTCTGCCCGTTGCTGCAATCCCGAGTCCGGTGCTGGATTTGGAAGCGTCTGTTGCGAAAACCTTGTAACCTCTTTTAATATAATAATCGATTAAGAGACCTTGAACACTGTTGCACCTCCCTGTTTGGAATATGTTTGCTCTGAAAATCATACTCGTTCATTTTTATTCTGAAATTAACTTCTTCAGAAAAGGTCTGCTCATTGGTGAAACTGATAATGCTATTAATATCTAAATTAAGTTTGGTGAGCTCGTCTTTGATATTCTGACTAATGGGTTTCCGCTATCTTCCCCACTTATATTTGCAATTTTGTAAACACGTAAACACGTTTGTAAACACAAATTTGCTGCTATCGGAGATGCCATGGAGCAATATTTTTTATTAGGAATTTTGTAGCAGCTACCCGCATCCTAATTTGTAAGGTGAATTCACCAGCTTCTACGTAGAGGAGTAGTATAAGGGTGCTGATCAGAGCCCCCATAGCAAGTCTTAAAGCATGATTACAGAGTGTGCTTAGGTTTTTTATATTGGTATTCGATGTGGACGTGAGAAGGGAGCTACCGTATTCAATCCTTCCCCTTATAGTCGCATTAGCGATTTTAATTAGATCAGGTATCCTCGCGCCCCACCTTGGGGTGGCTACAAACTTAAATGCATTTAGCATCCCTTCCAATTTGGGGATGATTTTACTTACATGAGTATTCCAGCTTAGCTTGTTATCAAACCACAATCCTAAGATTTTGTGCTCATTATCCATTTGGATATTGATACCATTTAGCTTAAAAAAACCCATTTCTCTTCCATTCATTCCTCCAAAGTAGATGGATTTGCTTTCGGCTTTTTGCTTTTTGGATTTGCTTTTTGGCGACATGCTTAAATTCCATTCATTAGCCGAGACTTGCATCTTGACCACGACACTTTGCAGTTTACTGAGTACCTTGGGGTGAAAGCTGTCTGCACAGTAGAGAAATATATCATCTGCATACACAAAACATTGAACATCAGGTGGAATGAGGTCATAGATGTTGTGCATAAAAATAATGAAAAATATCGGAGATAAAATACATCCCTGTGGGACGCCGCGCGCTATCTCGTAGCTTTCCGACAGAGCTCCTCTCCTCTTTACTCTTATAGTTCTCTTATTTAAAAGATTTTTAAACCACAATATTCTGTTCCCCTTGACTCCTAATTGCATAATTTTATAAAGCAGACCGTCAATCCAAATTGAGTCAAATGAGGCTTTAAGATCAAGCTCAACCAGCTGAATAACTTTACCTTTATTCCTATGATGCAAGATTTTGCTATAGATTTTGTTAAGCATGCAACTTCTATTAGGGAGGAAACTATAATGCTGCTCTGACAGTTTCCCTCTCTCCTGAATTTTTGCGAGCAGCCTATTTAGCACCATTTTTCCCTTTACCTTGGCCAAGGTTTGTATCAGAGAAATTGGTCTGTGGGCAGAAATCTCGGAGCTGTCCGCTTCAGGATTTAAAAAAGGAATCACCACTGCCTCTTTCCACTTCTTGGGAATCTATCCCGGGTACCACGAGTTATTACAAGCCTCCAGTAGGATGCATTTGCTATCGTCGTCTAAAGATGTAATGGCAGTTCTTGTGAGTCCGCCCTGCTCTGGGGTTGAGTTTTTGAGGTTCTTAATGGTTTTACCAAATTCAGCTATGGAGAATGGTCTATTGAAGCTGCTGTAAATTCAAGGGCAGGTGTTTGCGGTTAGAGGCCTTTGCGGAATGTTCAGCAAACATGTCGCATTGTTCTTCGGCGATCCGAACAACGTTTCCAGGCCGATTTAGAATATTGTGCGACGACTGATATGGAATATCGTCTTTGCGAAGGTTCCTTAATACTCTGAAGATGTTTCCATCCTGTTGGCATGCTTGCATATAGTCTTCCAATGCTGCCTCTTTTTGGCTTTTATGGCTCTTTTTAGGTTAGCATTCCACTTCTTACAAGAGATCCAGAATTTCTTAGAAAAGTAAATTCTGGCTAATCTGAGATATTTGCGTTTTTGTCCCAAATTAAAGTTGCATTCAGTGTTCCACCATGGGCAGTTACCACGTTGTTTAACCACCTTAGTCACGTTCTGATTTTTTGCTTTACTCAAGATATTACTGATGTTTTTTCTAAATTCCTTTCCTCTGGGAGCAGAGAACTGATATCGTTTTTACTATGTGAACTATAATTCTTCCAACTGCAGAATTTGAAGATCCTCTTATTGCCCACAACCGGGACACATATCATAATTGGGTAGTGATCACTGCTAAACGGGTCTTTAATAGTCTTCCAGTTCGCTGAACCATACAAGTCAGCTGGACATAGAGCGAGATCTGTGCAGGATTCTGCCCCTCTTGGACTCACATGTGTAGGACACCCGTTGTTTAGTATGCAAAGATTGTTGTTATTGCACCATCTCAACAAAGCTTTACCCCCTGTAGAAAATTTGCTCGAGTCCCATGCAGGGTTATGACTGTTGAAGTCGCCTAAAATTAAGTATCTGTCTGGTAATGTAGCCAGCACGCTGTCCCAATCCTGCTGGCAGAACTGGCCGTTAGGGAGATAGACATTAAAAATTGATAAAACAAAACCATTTGCACTGATGTCAAATCTCATTATTTCCTCCTGCAATTTTATAGCTATTATCCTGTACCAGGAGCTATTTTGATAGCTATTATGAGCTATTCTGATAGCTATGAGTGGGGGCTTCGGTGCGAGCTATTTCTGTCTTTTCGGTAAATAATCATGTTTAGTAAACGAAAAATATCTAAGTTTGAAAGCCAGGTCTCCTGGACAACTAAAATATCACAGTGAAATTCTTTTCTGTGAACAACAAAGTCTCTCTTATTGGAGATGCTCCTCTCATTTCAAGAACAAATAATCGGCCCCATCGAGCTGGATGAAAAACAAAACTGGAAAACGGAAAGAGAAAAATAAAGTAAAGTGGAAAAATTAAAGTTTTCCCACTAATCTTTTCCAGTTTTTTTAAGTTTATTGTGTTTTCTTTGGTAGCAAGCCTCTAGGAATGCAGGGGGAATTTTAGTAAAAGATTTCGCTAACTTGCTTCTCGCAGAATCTGTTGCTATGCTTGACGAGTGTAAGTCCTCTGCACTAGCTAATTCAAGAGCACGTTTAACACTCTGCTCGTCTTTAATTAATTCCAACAGTTCACTTAGCTTGATATCAAATTTTTCTTGCATTTTTACAATCGTTGTTTCATATGTTTCAGCATGTTCTAAAAAAATTCTTTTCAAAATTTGCGGCTTGTTTTTTTTAAAGCAGCTTAAAATGTGTCCTGAAGAGTTGCGATTAATGGTGTTACCACCTTCAGAATTTCCTCCTTTGCCAAACTTGGCGACTATTTTCCAGCCACTTTTGCATAGGTCAGTTTGCTTTCAGGAATTCTTTTTGTTTCTGCAATAGGGACGTGATAGGCTGCAGTATATTTAAGGATCTTGCTCTCTTCTTTATACTTCGGACAATTCTTTGAGGTGGCTTCGTGATCATTGTTACATAAAGCACACTTGACTAGCTGGCTTTGACAGTGCTCTTTTTTGTGGTTATCGCCACATCTGCTACACTTAATTTGGTCGCTACAATTCTTTATTCCATGATGAAATGTGAAATAACCGATAGATTCTGTAATTTTTTTCAAAAATCGAAACAAATAACCTTTTATAGACACTGACTTTCGATATGTATTTCAAAGAAGACGAAAAGCTTCAAGTTGCAGATAACTAAAAGAAACATATTCTTGAAATATTTTCAAAAGGGTATACTGCTAAAAAGAGAATATTCCAACCGATTTCTTAAATATAACTCTAATTTGTAAAGAAAGTAAAACAATTAGGTTGTAATCTAAGAAGAAATAATCTATTATCTTCTATTATCTAGTTTCTGAATTTCAAATTGTGATAGAAAAGGAAATAATTGATTAAGAAATATACCAGATTTACTGTGAATATTTCATTGGATGGATATTCTAAAAAGCAATAACAGGTTTTTTTAGATTAACAACAGAATTTATGAGAGGTCTGCTGAGATCTCTTATGTCAGATAAAATCTGCTGATTACTGTGTTTAAAAATTTTATTCTGTTCGAAAAATTAACGATTTTAACATTAAAGATTTTATTTCACTGCTAGAGTTTTCCTACTTATCTTTGTAATTATTAGTTTTCTTATCGTTACGGTATTAATAAACAGACACACACTTTTACCTTCAATACTTTTCTTTGAATTCTGAGCAGGGCAATGCTTTTGCATTCTGGTAGCCAAACTTTCGATAGGGATGTTCTCAAAAGCGACCACCTCGACAGAAGACCAAAGTCGTCTGGAACCGTAGTTATTTGTCTTACGGAGTTTTCAGTGTATTTAGAAATTAGAAAGAAAAAGGGGGGGATGAAGAAAGAAAAAAAAAGCTAAAAAAAAGAAGAAAAGAAAAAGAAAAAAAAGGAGGAGAGGGGTTATTTTCTTTCTTTCTTTCTTTTCCCCCCATGGTGACTCTCCCTTTTCTTTCTCTTTCTTCTCTTTCACGTTCCTTACCACCCCCTTTCTTCTTCGAGTAGCTTTTCAAAAATTTTTTTTGCTAATTTTAAAAGGGATATTAATTTATAGAACGCCATAAATTTGAAAGCATTTTAATGCATTGAAAAACGAGCTAGAGATCATATGATTTGCTTCACGGCATTAAAAATATTTCTTCTAGCGTGTAAATACTGAAAAACTTAAAAACATATTAAACAAGTGATGAAACACATTAATTTAATGTGAAGACGAACATAGCTACTGCAGTTTTTCAATTTCTCGAATATAAAGCATCACAGAATTCTGAATAACATAACACAGTTTAAGAGATAATCTATTTTCTTGCTGGTACATGCACTTAACTCCTATTCTAATTGGGAAAAAGGAGGCATTTTATGCTATATTTACATTAAGCTGTCTTAAGCGAAACTTTTGAGGAGTGCACGACCTTTGAATTATAAACAGAGCAATAGCTTCAAAGTATGCTTTTTAATTTTGTTGTTTAGCCTTCTGAGGAGCAGATAAGATAAATTTGCTGCCCCAAGCATTAAAAAACATTTCCATCTTAAACCGTATTATTGCCTGCTAGTTTAGTGAGAAGGTAAGTAGGCTGATTTCATTGTATGCCGTGTATTAAAAAATTATTAATAAATAATTGCATCTGCATTTAACAGCTTAACATCTGTTATTCGTGTTTAGAACTGTATTATTATTATTATTACAGTGCTGGAAGTTCTCATAATGATTACTTTAAATACGTAAATGCTTCCTCGGGATTAGATGCAATTCTTTCTTCATTTTAAACAGTGACATTTTCTTTTAAAACATGTTTACACCGTATATGTGCATTGGTTTCAGAGTACGCAGGAATCTCCAACAGGAGCAGCAAGATGCAAGATTAAAGTAATATTTTTTTTGTCCTACCATTCGATATATTTATTAGGAAAAGCATTGTATTATAGGGTAGGATTATAGGAAAACCCCTATATATATGTATGTATGTGTAGGATAGTCTATAAGCCAAGTAATGTAGTATTGTAGCCGCTTTTAAATAAGCTAAGCACCATTAGAGATATTTTAAAAACCTAAATCTAATGAAAAGTACTTTTTAAATTAAACACGAGCAGAGAGATTGACACTCGATTCTGACAATTTTTTGGGCATTTGTGAAAAGTTAATGTGCAAAATTTCCTCCACAGTATTTATACAAAGGTTTTACTAAGGATTCGAATTTTTCTTGCTAGCACGTTTTTAACGCAGCAAGAATTTTTTTCCGTTATGTTTCACTTATGATAAAACTTAATATCTCTTATACCCCGCTTTCAATTATAAAATACTATTAATTTATTTATTGAGTTTGGAGATATCTACTACAGGAAACAAGAAAAAATAACTGCAAATTTTCTGAGATTCGAAACACGAATCCTTCAGTTGCTCCGATTGCTAAAGCAGCTCTTCCAGTTGATGTTATTATTAACGCAAGAACGCGCATGACAGAATGCAATAATTCTTTACAGTAACTTAAAAATTCTGCAATTCTGCAGCAGTTGCTGAAAAATTGGAGAAAGTATTAAAAATTAGGATGTTACTGCCCTAAGAAATTTTACTTAATTATATAGGGTAACAAATCAGGAGATTCATTGCATCAAGCTAAGTACTGAAAGTATGGCTGCAAAATATTTTACAACTATTTATCAACTGATCTGAAATTTTGATTTCTTATTTTGGCTGCAAAAATAGATAATATATTCCGAAGTCTTTCAATAAATTTCTATCTTCCGTTAGCAAGATCGTGGAATGGAACACATCCTAAAGCAATGTGCCCATATTCCCTAAATAGAGCGACTTGGTCTTTTTGTTTCTTGTTTTTCTTTCTTTCTTTTCTTTTCTTCTTTTATTGCCGAAATTGTGTTCGTAACTACTTGTATAGCAAAATACTGAAATGTGTCTCCTTGGAAAAGGAACGAAAGAGTTAAAAACCGTTCTGCAAAAAAGTCCTCAATGTATAATAGATTACACCTTATACCAAAAATAAATAAATAAATAAAATAAAAAAAAAGAAAGAAAAGCCTGAAAGGTTTCAGATTTTAAATTACGTCCAAAGGGGAGATTTTGTAACATTTTGTGTGTTACTTTTATTTATTAAATATCATGTTCTTCGCACTCAAACCATAAAATTCAGTTCAAGAGCAATATTGCAAAATAATTTTAAAATGAGCATATCTTTAGAATTTTTGATACACAGTCTCACGTGCTGGAGATAAAAATGTTTTTACTGCACAACGTTGTCATTGCTCGCATTGAAATCCTTGAGTTTGTTAATCAAAAATTCATTATGTTTTACAAAATATGAAATTGATGATAAAACGAATTCCAAATTTCAAATTTAGGCTTCCAGATGCCCATATTCGGGTGGAAACGCGCAATATTCAAAATTTGATGGCTCTAGGTACCGTTGTTTTATCACAGGGCGAGAAACATATATGCATTTATGCAGATTCTTCATTATTTAATTTCTTTAAATATAATACAGGGCGATAATATTTGGCGGCAACAATTTGAAAAGTGAAACAACGCTTTTGGTGAATCAACGCAAAATGCCAAAACGAAAAATTAATAGTCCTTCTGAGCAAATTGCCTCTTTGGACGTTTTTTTTTTTTAAAAAAAAGAAGGGTCAGCCCCGTTCTACTGGACCGACTGTCGAAATTTAGCTTGCGTTTTCCATGTCTGAAAAGCGCGTCTAATCTATATATACATATTAGATTTACATATAGTATTATTCTATCATAGGTATTTTGACACAAAATAGAACTTTTTCTTAAATAACATACCGATGTTTTTCCATACTTCGATTCTACGACTCAAATCATGGCTAGATATTAAATTTTGTAATTTTTGGTCAGAAATTTACGGAGGAATTTAAAAATTTATCTTGGCGCATTTTTTCCACTTTGTGCCAAGAATAATTCACTTGGCAAAATTCTTAATTTAAAGTAACGTAGTTACTTTCCTTTTTTTCATTGATGCATGAACGGAAAAAAAAGGTCCATCGTTAGTTTTTTCAAAAAATTTTAACAAATTGCGTAAACCACATTTTCGTTATTATCGCTTATAATAAATACGCGTATTTCAAAACGCGTCAAAATGTAAATTCACGTATGTCTTAGAACATTTTTAATAAAAAGTTCTAATTGTTTGCAGGTATGCTTTGAAATACATCTACTTTAGGATGATGGCAAACATTTATAGATTATAATTCAAAATTGTTTTCGAAAAACGCATAAAAAGTATTTAAAAATGCAAGTTAAAAAAATAAATCATAGAAAATGGACGAATTAGTTCCAGTCGTAACCGGATGTAAATATTCCGTTTTGTTTAAGCTGATTAAACATTTCAACAAGCCAACATGAATAAATTAGCCTCTACACGCAGGCTTTTTACTAGAAAACAAGCGTTAGGAAGTCCAGCAAGCAAAAGAAGTAGAAAGAAAGTGTAATGTGCTCCAGGTTTTCGAGACAAGACGAAATCTTAGTTCAGAGTGGGTTAGTTTAGATACTGGTACAATTTGATGGGCTAATTAATAACGCTCTGAAATTATTATTGGCTGGTTGAGTTTCAGTTCAAAAAAAAGTCTACATATTCAGCATTATATAAAAATCATATGACATAGATTAAGCGGGAAATGACTCAGTTTAAAGAGGTTTATTATAAACGATTACTATTTTAGGACAGAAACGGGAAATATCCAAATAAAATTAGAATGTTAAGAAAGAATCGCAAATGAAAGTTAATATTTTGATTTATATATTTTAAGTCACATATTCCTCCCCTCATCAGAAAGGCTTAGCGATAGAACTACGTCTTACCAAAACTAGGTCTTTAAAGAAATAGCGTTAGCAAAAGCAGATAAACATTACAATATGGGAAATATATGTTATGAGATTTTGAATTGAATAATCGTTTTTTAAACAATTGCAAAATATAAATTTTGAATATAATACTTCTGAAAATAAATGCAATTTTTACAGTCCTACTGATATTTCAATATTTCAGTTCAGTTTAAAAAAGTTCGTATTTTTTAGACTCCGAATTTAAATTCTTTCGGGAAGGCTTTTCAAAACGTTTCGTAGGGTATCACAAACACAAAAATTTTATATACACATTAATGCTCTTGAGGGCCGGTGTCGCAGTAGTACCACAGGTTCGGGGTTCGATCCCCGGGCTGAGAAAGGCTGACTCAGCCTTTCATTGTTTGAGTGGGTCGATAAAATGTAAGGAGGTTAGAATAGATGACAAAATGGGTACCAAGTTCGTTTGGGGACTAAACACCGAGGGTCCTGCGACAAGCTGACCGCTTGTCCAGGGCATATATGCACCCCAGGGGCCTACGGTCAAGAAAGCAAATATCAGGGCGCTGTAGAGTCTCTAAGGGCTGTTGCGCCACTGAGTGCAGTTCAGTTTATTAATGATCTTGATTAATTATGACAAATATAAAAATTCGTAACATTAATTTTTTAATTCATAAATTACATTTTAGCATCACAAATGTACTCTTCTTTTTTAAATAACAATTCATTTTCATTTATATTTGTTTCTCTTTTATTATCCTAATTCATTAAATTGAAAGGCTCCGCGGTTCTTCAAAATTCTTTCTCTGTAAATAATTCTCTCTATTATATATCTCTGTGTGTGTATATATATATCTAAAATTATTCGTTACCTAGAGGCCTCTTTTTATTCTTTAATTCTAATTAATTCTTGTTTTGTTTTGTTTTGTAATACTTTTCTTCCACGCGTAGGGAAAAGGGGCGTCTAATTGAGACGATTTAGATTAATATAGGAAGATGTAAGAGATATTAAGAGTTTGTCAATTAATTGACGCGGTATTGTCTCAATTAGTCGTCAGTTGAAACGCGTGGAAGTAATATTTCAGCGAAAGGGACACAGTTCTTTTCCCCTGACGAGACAACTATGCAACTCTCGCTGAGATATTACCATTTTCTATTGTATACTTTGTTTTTATTGCAACTTCAGCTTTTCCCAATTTTGCACATAAATTACAATTTTCTAAGCATTATTTGAGTTGTATTTTCATGTGAATCTTTACTTAGGATTCTAAGTTTTAATTGTATTTAATGTGTAATTTTAGCACTAACGTGCTTCTTCGAATAGGATTTCAGAGGGTTTAGGATGTACTAT
>KK121822.1:256048-271605 GCA_000611955.2 Stegodyphus mimosarum
TGTATGTGTGTAAGATAAAAGATGTGTAAATCAACTTTATAATTTAATTTAGTAATAGCCTTTTAATTCCTTTTTCTTAATTTGGTTATTTTCTCTGTATTCTAAAAATAATAATAACATTCCTGAACTGCGCGATTTCTAAATTAATCTACGCCACAAAGCTTGCGTAACGCTGATTACATAGTTATTTCGGAACCTAAACTCTGAGAACTGAAACCTTTTTAACGTAATCCAAAATCTTCCTCTTTGGTGAGCTGCCATATTGGATAAATGTTTACTTCGCTTGTATCTCTATTGCTGCTTGGACGCCATTTCATTTCGTTGTGCTCTTTTCCTATCGCAATAGTATTCAAAAATGTAAATGTTCTTAAAATAGGCACGATTAGGGTGCCAAGTGAATTGTGCCCTCAAATGTGAATTTAAATGAAAATGGAATTTAATGTGACTCAAGTGTCTATTCATTATGGGCTAGCATTCTACGCAATTAGAATTCTAGCTCTTTAATATGCCATCTACGTGGTTCGCCAAGCAACATTGCTGATACGTCTTTTACTCTTTTTTTATCATATACATATATGTATATGAAATAAAAATTAAAAGCATATTAATATATCATATTTAGATGCAGCGAGTTTAGTTTAGTTTATTGATGACCTTCATGAATTATGACAAACATCAAAATCTATAACACTAATTTTCGAATTTATAAATTATATTTTAGCAACGTAAATGTACTCTTCTTACTGAAATCATAATTCATTTTCATTTATATTTCTTTCTCTTTTATTACCATAATTCATCAAATTATCTTACCTCAATTAGATCAAATTACCTCAATTAACTTACTTCATCCTTTGAATCTCTATTCTAAAATTAGGTTATTTCGTCTTTCTTTGTTAAAAACAGCGACTGCTTAGAATAAATGTCTCTGAGTTGCGTCATTTCAAAATTAGTCCATCTCGTAAATTCTTCCATAATGCTAATGATGGACTTATACATAAGCCTTCAACTAATAATAATTTCAAATTCGGGCCGAAATCTTTAAATTAGCCAATGGTTACTAATCTGAACTGAAGCTATACTATTCTGAACTGAAACTACATCCCTGTGAATTGAGCTTTTGATTAAAATGCCATTTGCTTGTCGTCCGCTACTCTTTCTTCATATACTATATTTAAAAAGTTTAATGCAGTTTATAAGGCATTTCGCCTGCCTTCTTAGCATACATTCGTGGTGTAATGACCAGCACACCCACCGCGTATTCGAGAGGTCCGTGGTTCGAGTCCCTGCCAGGGCATTTTCTAATTTTTCATCTTTCCTGCTTTTTCAAAAAATACCTAATGTTTCTACAGTGGCACCCGAACTAAAAAAGATGGTGGATGATGAATCTCCACCACCAGAATTTGGCGTTTGGGTCCCCTAATCCCCAGTCGCCTATTAAAAGGTAGACTATATAAGATAATTCTTCCGCCTTCTTAGCATGCCTTTGTGGTGTAATGGCCAGCAGACTTGGCGCGTATTCAAGAGGTACGTGGTTCGAGTCCCGGCGAGGGCATTGCTCATTTTTCATCTCTCCTGCTTTAAAAAAATACCTGATGTCTCTACAAATTCTTTAAGAACAGGCCAAAGATGGGGCTTGGTATATGTTAATCGACATCTCGGAAGCGAAGATTGCCGGAAATGTTTCTTTCGAGGCCAAGCTGACGCTAGTTAGCAGGTCTGACAGCAATTTTGTTGGTGACTATACTATTCGCTATTATTCTTACATTAGACTCCATCCTGAAAGACATATTTGATTATTATGGCTGTCTTGAGCATTACTCATGATTAAAACAAATACTTTCACAGTCGTATAGTGTAAATTACTGTCTTATATTATTCTGTAGTCCTAGTCAATTCCATTAAATTCTGGCTAGCATTATTTAAAAAAATTAGAAAAAAAAAAGTTATCATTGCCTTAATTTTGGGAAAAAAAAATAGGATACATATTTGTAGGCGAAGAAAGAGTGGGGGAAAAAAACAACTTTCTGGTTTACTGATCTGTTTTTAAAATCAAATTCATTATGCGAACCCAGAAATTCAGTTGAGTTATATAGTATTCACTAAAGGTCTGGAAGATAAGGACATTGATGTTTTTCTCATGCATTGATTAAAACAGCGATATCACAAGAGAGAGTCCTTGATCAGTCTTCGACTAAATTTCAAGAGTTTTCAAATTATAATGCAGATTGGTAAGGCTGTTGTTCAAGATTTTATTTTTATTACTGCGAGGTTACCTTTTTGGCTCTGAAGTAGCTGCATGTTTTAGTACATAAGCATACTAGAGCTCTTAATGAAACTCTTTTGCAGATAATCTGGTAAAGTCTATTATTATTAAATTAATTTTATGTTCCCAATAAAAATTAATTTCGTTAAAAGTTTGTTTATTTCCGCAAGTGCCTGGAAGTCCATCAATTTATCACATATTTCCAATTTGATTAATTGGGATTCAAGATTATTATTATCAAAGTTACGAAATGTCGAATGTAAGTTGCATAAAAGCTTTTCTTTGTTAAATAAAAATGTAAAGACTGTTACATTTCTTCCAAGAGAGGAACGGGAAAAACAACTTATGTCCTTACCGGAAATCGAATTACCGATCTTCCAGTTGTCAGCTGGATAAGATAAGTACACCACCACAAAAGCAAGCGTGATATGCTGTGATTTTGGCTCTTTTTTTATTTATTTATTTGCATTTATGTTTTGCGTAATTCTGGTGTTTTTATATTTATTTATTTTCATTTATATTTTGCGTAATTCTGGTGTTTTTTATAATTTTTCACGTGGAACTGGGATCGCTGCTTTCAGTGGACTCAGTTTTGAAGATATGTGTACCTTTTTTACGAGTTGTAAAGAAAATAGTAAACATTATTGCTAAGCTTAGCTTATCGGCAACGCTGCCGGCATGACGGCAGCTGACGAGGATGCTTTTTTAGGCTTCTGAGAACTGTTGCGGATCATTTGACATTGCATTAATTGCGAAAAGCAATCTAAATGCTCAGGTGAGGGAGAAAGCAAAAATTGCTCTTGGTGAATTAAAACTTTGAATTGTGAAAAAGTTTGAATGTTTTAACGTTGAAAATTGTAGCCAGGCAGCCAAAACACATTAGCTGTAGGAAACATTATTCCGAGATTGTGGCGCCACCTGTTGGCCATTTTGAAAGTAAAAATTTCTGAATTTAGTACTGTTAATGAATCAGTTAATGAATCAACCGACTCTAATTGCTCAGCCGAAGATGCTAAAGGACTGGTCAGAGCTGAAGTCAGTCCAAGAAAAGCAAGGGTTGGTGTCAGAGATAAAATGTATTGGTCACAAGGTACTTGTAAAGTGCTTTTCAGAAGAAGATAAAAAACGGTTTGAAGAAGTTTTATTAAACAAACCTAGTTTTACTTCTGCTTCTGCTAACAATAGAAATCCGACTGTCCTTCTAAAAAATGTTCCAAACAATATCAGTGAGACAGAATTAATAAATGCGCTAAAAGAGCAGACACCTGAATTAGATGAGTTAAGGGAAGTATGGGAGCAACAGAAGTGATATTGTGTTGAAGAAATTTAGAGATGGAAGGCATATTGTAATCGAAACGAAAGCAGCTTATCGCACCAAATTCTTAAATATTAAGTCCTTAAGAATAAACTGTTAATTTGCGTAAAATGGAAGATTTTGTTGTTTTAAATCGTTGTTTTAAATGTTTTTCAATCAGTCATAATGCGTATGAGTAGCAGAAATTCGCTAACCTGTGTCAGGAGTATGGGAGAACTTAATAGTATGGATTCGAATAGTAAATCACATATTTGGTTTAGTACCTTCACAGTTTAAATTTGTGTGAGTTTCTGAGCACCTGGCATTTTTTTGTCGTTAATGAAGATTGTGGATCCACTTTTTT
The DNA here is from genome assembly GCA_000611955.2 of Stegodyphus mimosarum. Taxonomy (NCBI): domain Eukaryota; kingdom Metazoa; phylum Arthropoda; class Arachnida; order Araneae; family Eresidae; genus Stegodyphus; species Stegodyphus mimosarum. Next base: position 259,973 of record KK121822.1, read on the forward strand.
GTTGTACACAGGGATTTAGCTATATTGATGTAAGTTGTTGAATGGAATCTTCTTCAGAATATCCAAAACTAATGTATTCCTGAGATTTAAGTTTTGTCCGATCATAAGATGAATTTCTTTTGAAATTTTTATGTCATATGTGCGATATATTTTAAAATTTGCTTGCAAAATTGTACTTTCCTAGAGGTGTTAAACAACACTGTTGTAAAATGTCCAATTTAATTACTTCTGCTGCAGATCATTCCATCCCATTGAAGAAATCTCGTTTACATAACGTTTCATGGTAGCCAACCGAGATCGATTGTATGCGGAAACGGTTAAATGCAGCTAGTTAGAGATAGGAAAGAAACGAAAACGTAATTTTGAGAGATATTTCCAAGAACAGTTATTTGCAAATAAGGCTAATAAATAAACTCAGTAACTAAATAAGTAAAACATACGTCTAAGTAAACTTAATTTCTGGAACTGAACTGTCGTCAGGGCAAGTTACTTCTTCTTTTGAGGCTACAATAGATGCCATTTTACAATGGTCATTTCCTCTTGATAGCTTAGTTCACAATCAGGTTCCGCTCTGTGATGACTTCTTATGATGTAGGACATGATTTTCCATATCCCATATCTAAAGTTGATGATGTTATTAAGGGCTTAAAATTAGATGAAACTCCTGGACCGGACAGAATCACAAAAGTAATGATTCGGAATCTTCGCGATGTTTGTCTGTCTATGTTATATAAATTAATAAAAGCTTATCTGGATCAGAAACATACTCCAGCGGCGTGGAAAAAGCTAGAATTGTGATTATTCCTAAAATGCTGAAGTTATACGGTCTAGTATTAAAAATACGAGCCTTCAGATGTATTAGATGAATCAACCTTCTGTCATACTTAAGTAAATAAAAACAAAACTTTATAAACAGATTGAATTGGCTGTTAGGAAGCAGAAATAGATGAGGATCAATATGGCTGTATGCCTCAGAGTTCAGCTGAAGATACTCTTCTTCGCTTATGTGACATAGTAAAATAAAAAAACAACTATGCCACGATTTTGATACTTCTGTATATAAAGCGGCTTCTGACAATGGCTGGTGACCAGGGATAATAAATTTATTGAAACGTGCTAATGTGCCTATGAACATCTAACGGACCAAGAATTCTTTGCACACTCGCAATGTAGGACTTCCTGTATGTAATATTACGAAGAATATAGTTTTGAAAAGGGCTGTCCTCAAGTATCAGTCTGTGGACTCTTTTTGTGGAATCTTACAATTAATGATCTTTAGTATGAATTATCTGCTTTTCAAAATTGTTTTAAATTTGCTCTTGCGGATGATCTGCTTTAATTGTTCTGGGCAAAAATTTCGTTGATGCTTGTTCTTTATCTCAAGATTTACTCGCTGCTGTTTTTCAGTGGTCTAAATTTAACAAATTGCAGTTCAACCTTCTCAAAAGCAAAGTTATGACGGTACATAAAAAGATGAATACTGAATGCAGAGTATGTTTATCACTTGGAAACATTTCTATAGAAGAATTTACTCAAATAAAGTATTTAGGAGTTATCTTGGATAACAAATTTCATATTTACAATATCATATTTCCCATCAGAAAATGCGATTAAGTATTATTAGGATTATTGAAAATTTCTAAAAACACTTATGTAGTCAAAACACATGTTCGCAAATTGATCTATGGGTAAGAAATAGTGCCAATTTCTTGCTTTATATCAAGAGTTTGGAACGATTCTTTACTGCATGAGGTGTTTTTCTCTCCTTCTTAGTATGACTTCGTGGTGTAGTGGTCAGCACGCTCGGCGCATATTCAAGAGATCCATGGTTGGATTCCCGGCGAGAGCATTGCTTATTTCTTCAGTTTCTTGACATTAAAAAAATCCTAATAAATCTACAGTGGCACCCGAACTAAAAAAGGTGGTGAAAGATGACTCTCCACCACCAGGATTTGACGATTGGTTCCCCTAGTCCCAAGTCGCCCTTTAAATGGGAGAATATATAAGATATTTCTCCCGCCTTCTTAGCACGCCTTTGTGGTGTAGTGGTCAGCACGCTCGGCGCGTATTCGAGAAGTCCGTGGTTCGAATCCCGGCGATAGCATTGCTCATTTTTCATCTCTTCTGCTTTCTAACAGTACCTAATGTTTCTACAACTGAAAAAAAGTAAACCGCGAGCTTCTAAAATTCAAAGAAGATTTCTGTTAAGAATTGTTCACTACTACAAGTTACGAGACACATTTTACTGTCGGCGGTGTTCTTCCCACAGGTATTGAAATTATGAGCAATATTGCGATGAAGGAAAGCATTTGCAGGCAAACCTCATCAAATTTTCTTGACGGCACTCTTCTAATTTCTTCTTTGGAGCTTCCTTTTAATAGGAATCCTATACCAGATATTGGCTACTCCGATGCTATTCTTGAGGAGAACAAATTAATTTGCTATACAGACGGAAGCAAAATGAATGATACGGTTGGCTTTGCTTTTATTGTTTAGGAAAATAAACATGAAAAGACTTACGAAAGGAAATAAGCAAGAAGAGAAAGAGGAAATAAGAAAGAAACGGTACAAAATTAGGGATAACTGCTTTGTTTTTCAGACTGAATTGCTATATTTAAGCCTTGCTGTTAAATGGATTCAAAATTCTTACAGTGGTTTGAACTCAATGCACGTTTTAATAGGTACTGATTCTCTTTCATAGCTACAATTACCACAGAAAATTAATGTTTCAGAGAAACTTGCCGTTGAAATTCAGGTTATTATTATGACCTTGCAAGATCTTGATGTCGACATTAATTTTTCTTATATTCGTGAACATTGTGGAAATTCTCGAAATGAGAAAGCTCATGCTTTAGCAAAGCTTCCCATTGATTTAAATCTCTGGGTTTCTCTTTCTCACTGGAAGCGCTTTTATCGAAATGATGCTATCTGTATTTGGAACAGAGAATGTCTGGTCTCATCAAAATTCCAATGGACCAAAAGGTTTCTTCCTACAATTTTGACACAGGATAAAAGTTGATCAGTTTCCAACAGATTTTAAAGTAACTAAATTTTTGAGTGAACATGGCAATTTTAAGAGCTATTTAAAATGAGTTGGTCTTGCTTCAAGTGCTTTGTGTAGCTGAAGTAGCGGCGATGAAGATGTATTAACCATATTCTTCTTGAGTGCCTTCACTATGTTCAGTAGAGGAAGATACTTGAGGTAAATTTGAAGTACCTGTCTGTATCTTAGCCACCACATTTTTCTGAGATTTTTCAGACTTAAAGAGACAATTTCTGCTTTGCGGAACTTGATTCTAAATACAAATTAATGAGTGCTCTTTATTTTATTACTTTTATTTTATTTTGCTTACTACTTTTATTTTTTATGATTTTCCCTCATCTGCAGTGCTATTGTATGTTTGTTTATTTATTTTGTTAGTTCTATAACTTACTTGTGTAAGCCTTGTAGAACACAAACAGTTAAAATTAGAGTTAACCCCCCCCAAAAAAAGAAGGTAAATGAGGGTGGAAAGGTAACAAAGACAAGAAGCAAATACTTTGCAATTTGTTTGTTTCGCAGAAAAAACTGTTGAGAAAGTGTGCTGCGTTGACGAAAATGGTATCGCGTCGTTCAAAGCAAGAGTTTTACTGAATGTGGGGTATGTAATAAAACGAAAAACGAGAAAGACATGAATACCGGAAGTTTTCTTAAATATATCGTGCTTTTATAATAATCCGTTATGCAAACAAAATTAAGCCTTCTGGCTTACACTAACGCCATTTACAATATTAGAAGTTCTATCTTCTTTTTTAAATATTTACTACAAATTAAGCTTTATTGGCCTATTTACTGACAATTGTTTGGAAAACGTCTTTATTGAGCTGTTCTTATACGGAACTCGATCTATTAAAGTATAAAGTTTCAGTTTTCCGTGATAGTTTTAAGAAATTTTATTACAATGAATTTATTACTGCTCTTTAAGCTTATTTTTGTCTTTTTCTAAATTCTCTGGCTTAATGACAGGTTCAATTATTCAATTTTTGATTCAAAAGAGGACGGATTATCTTGCTTATCAGCAAAGAATTATTGTAATTGCTTCAAAACTCTTCCGGCCTACTAGCGGCAGAGTAGTAAAATCGCAGAACACTGGTAGTTCGAGCCAGGTTCAAATTTGGTGAATGGGCTGGCTGGATGGGAGTTTCAATAGTTTTCTCTATGTGTAATGCGAATATGAGCCAATTTCCCTTTAAAAATCTTCACAATAATATCTGTCTCGTGCTTTGCCTTTATCCAAATAATCTAGTCGTGTGTGACCTCGGGAGTTTATGGTCTCACTGCCCACCGTTTCTAAAAGCGTGACTCCTCTCCAAAATCACTGAAACGTTTTTTATTTATTCAATTTTGTCTTTTTCGGTGTCCTGAGATTATTAAAAATTTATTAGTTTACGTTTTGATGTATCTGATACTTTTGTTTCATTTTTGATATTTTTTATTTTGTGTTTTTACACGGTTTTTGTGTCTTTTATTTTGTGTTTATACTGAGGCTGTTCACACATTGTTTAGACGACTTTGCTTTGCTGTAAAAAAATCTTCCTTTCGAAAAAAAAGTTTTTTAAATGCAACTATATTTTTGAAAGTATACATTATCGTCTACTACTTGACAGTTTTGTTTTCATGCAAAACGTCGCTTTAAAGAAGAAATGGATGAAAGGCTATGTTTATGTTCTTTCCGAAGAAAATTGTTCGTATCTAATTATTAGAAAATGCTGTGAAAGCCATGTTTTTTCGATATCTAAAGCTACTGTATGTAACGATGTCAATAACAAAGGAAAAAAAGTCAAAATTTAGCTTCAAGTGAAAAAACTGTTCCAAATGCATATCCAAGGAGAAAACGGAATGTTTGAAATGTTGAAAAAGTAAGATATTTAATATTAAAAGAAAATCCGCCAAGTCAAAGATGGCAAAATTCAGTTGCAAAATCATTAAAATGCTTAGCGTCAACTGTAAACAAACTGACTGACTGCGATTTGAATCTTGAAAAGGTGAAAAAACATAAGGTGCATCGTCTTTCTCCGCGACATATCGCTGAACGCGATGCAGAATTCTTTATGAGAAACATTTATCCGGACAAAAATGGAAAAATATTGTCACGGTTCATCTATTGGGTTTACTTAAATGGCTGCAATAGAAAGAGATCCATTTGTTATCATTAAAGGGTAGAAAAATATCTTAAAACATGGTTCAAGGAATCTAAAGAAAGTTTTTCTTAAGGAATTTATGATTGTTGCTGGGTTTTCATATAAAGGAAAACTAAAAGTAAAGAAATGAAGAAAAATGTTAAGATCAATTCCACATATTATCAAAAACATATTTTATACCCACTTTTCAAATATAAAATACCTTTTGCTTACGCACAGTGTGATCAATCAATAGAACTGGATCAAGACAAAGCAAGTGTAGACACGTGAAAATCTAGTGTTAATTTCCTGGAAAAAAAAAAAAGATCAAGAAGCGAGTATCAAGGCCGTACCTTTCATTCAGATTCCTACTAAATCTCCTGATCTGTCACCGATGTATTTTTGCGTTTTGGACTTTTAAAAAGCAGGTTGTCCAAACGCCGACCTACAACATCCTTAGACTTTGGAAATCTATTCGTGAGCAATGGGATGAAATACCTCTTTCGATACTATAAAAAGGCTTAATTGTCTTAGAAATTACGATGTAGAAAGATAGTGAAGAATAAGTGTTATCAAATAGAGCATATAAAACATAAAAATTTTAGGTAAAATATTTCTGTAATTACAACGAAAATCGTCTATAAAATGGGCGAACAGCCTCTATACACGTTATTCGTACATTTTTTTTGAAGCATAAAAAAAGACATTGTATATGTGGAAAAAAGATTGGTTTGGAATCTAAAATATCAGAAAAAATGCTTTTAAAAAATTTGAAAATCTTCGTTTTAAGCTTATTATTATTTCAACAAAACGCACCTGTAAATATGTAAATATGCAATGAAAACGTGTTAAAGTAAATCAGCATTTGAAATGAAAATATTTCTTCATGAAAAAGTAAATAAATAAATAAGAATGCTTTTTACAACAAGATTCTATTCATTTTGACTTTCAGACAATAACGACACATACGATTTCGTACGGGATGCTGTCACCAGAAATGCTGCGGACATCGTCTACTTTGTCTAAATGAAATTCCTTCTCTGAACTCTTGACGAAAATTAGCTCGAATCTCCCTGGTCCTGACGTTTCTTGAAAGAATTCAGTTATTTATCCTTGTGTTCGTATTTTGGTTAGGCTTCATATAATTCTTTATATTTCGCACTGAAATTTCCAAGCTCATATCTCACTGGGGTAATGTTTGACGAAACGATTACCCAATTTTCCGGCCAATTCCGGATCTTCGTTTATTAAGTGTACATTTCGAGCTGGATCATTTTCTTCATTATCATCGCGTTCTGTGAGATAAGGATTCTCAAGATCAACTTCTAAAGTTTCATCTTCGCCTAGGGCTTTGTCGGCTAGCAATTCATCAATATCTCCCAACGATCGATCATCGAATCCTTTTCCACGAACTATGTGTGCCATGAACTATGAATGCTGGGAAATTCGGTCGTATTAAAAATGATGGGATCTTTGCTTTGTACACATTGAGGTCTAAAACGCTTTCTAACACGCATTCAAAGCTGCTGGATTTAATTCGGTTAAACCTAATCCGACTTGATTGATACACTCCATGATTGAGAATTTCTTCCACATATTAAGTACTGCTAGCATTTCATCATTTAGTTCGTCGAAAGCATGTTGGGATATTCGTTTTGCATTAGTATCTTTTAACTGTTGCAATTATACCTTTATCTAGAGGTTGTAACAAAGATGTAGTATTAGGTAGCAGAAAAAGGTTTGGGTTTTCAAGACAGGATGACTAAGTACATTGTCAAGAACCAGAAGAAATTTACATTCAAGACCTTTCACATTCATAAAACATCATACTTCTGGGACGAACCATTTGATGAACCATTCTGTAAAGATAACAAGGTTACCCACGCCTTTTTGTTTGTCCTCCAATGGATAAGCAGTTTATAGATATCTACAGCTTTCATTGAACGTGTGTTTAGGGTTCAGCCTACCAGCAGTAGTTTCAATATATAATCTTCTGAAGCGTTGGAGAAGTCACACGATCCTTAGCTAACTTAGTCCACCAGCGGCCAAGTGAGAAAATCGCTGAACACCAGTAGTTCAGTTCGGCGTTTAGATACTGGAAAACGAGTTGGCTGTATGGATATTTTCGTGGTTTCCCCCATGCGTAATGTGTATAACAGCCAGTTTTCTTTAAAAAGCTCTTCCACGAAGGCTTCCCTTTCCTTAGGCAAATAATCCTCGAGTGCTTTGCTATAATCCAACGGAAGCCAAACCAGAACTTAGCTACTTAAAAGCAGTTTTCTGCTATTTCGCAATATGCGTTCTGTTCGCGATTCATTTCCTGAAGAGATCACACTCGTCTGGATTCCATGCTTAATCAGGAATGTATCCTCCATCTTCAATAATTTAAAAAAAGTTCCTGCGATAATTCTTCGACAATCGATTCATATGCAGATGCAGTTTCACCTTTAATTTTTATCTTATGAAGAGCATGCCCTTTGAGAAACCCCTTCATTCAACTTGTTCTTGCAAAATCCATACTTTGTAGAGACATTAAGATATATCGAATCAGGAGGGATAAAAAATGAGTTATGCCCTTACCGGGATTCGAACTACGGACCTCTCGAATATGCGCGGAGTGTGCTTGACCATCACACAACGAAGGCATGACAAGAAGGCGGGAGAAATACCTTATATACTTCCCCTTTCAAAGGGCGACTGGGGATTAGGGGACCTAATCGCCAAATCCTGGTTGTGAAGAATCATCATCCACCACCTTTTTAGTTCGGAAGGCCACTGTAGAGACATAAGGCTATTTCGAAGCAGCTCCTGTTTTCGAAAAAATACCTAATGTCTCTACAACTTTCAATTTAACTGAGATGAGAAATGAAATGACAGATGACATGAGACTCCGCCTTTTTTTTTAATACCTCTCTATAAATGTTGTTCGTGCTATTTGCTTGGTGGCATTTCCAGCTACTATTATTTTGGGCTTATCTTCTATCCATATTACAGATCCTTTCAAATTTTTTTCTTGGCAATATCTCTTGTGCATCTTGTAATGAATTAACATTCACTTTTATTCTAGAACATTCGGACTTCCTAATTACAGCTTCAATTTTCTTAATAGTTCTTATGTTATCTTCACGTAATGTATGCTAGTTTCATGTAATAAAAGGCTTTCCAACAGACGTAACGCCTTGGCCAGTTGCAAGACGATTTAAAATTCTGAATTTTTTAATTGTAAATTCCAAAGAAATCGCTTTATTTTTCGCTTTGGTAGTATCTGAATTATGTGACATTACATACGGGCTACCGAAAAATAACTCAGTTGTTATTATTAAAAAAAAGCATCAATTTTACTATTTATTGATTTTCGGCAATGTTAATGAATTTATATGTGCACAAGTTTCACTAAGGTTCTTTTCACTTTTAAACAGACGAACTTTCTAAATGTCTCCCGAAGATACGAATTTTAAATTATAAATTCGGTTTTAATTTTAAATTTTAAGCACACGCAGCTTGGAAACAAAAGACAAATCTAATACATTTAGTCACTTGACTTATTACTCGCAGTGGAGAATCGTTTCTTACGCATGGCAGGCGTTAGACATTTTGCCGACCGGTGCTAACTCTGCAACTTCAAAATTATGCCGCCCGATTCCTTCCGAAATTCTGAAAATTTTGCCGCCTCTAAATTCTACCCCCGGTGCGGCCGCACCGAATGTACACGCTCTGGCCCCGACACTGCTCCTACGCTAGCTGTTATGCAATCTATTTGTGCGTGCCGTTACTACTATGCCACAAATAAAAACTCTTTTCCTTAGACTTTAGGGGAAAAAAAAAGTCTTCGGAATATATTTGGCCCGCTAATTAGATTAGAATTAGATGCTTAACATTTTCTTCCTGTCGCAAATTTTTGTTTTCGCACTTAATAGAAGTCTGAAATTTAAGAACACAGGTAAAAATTAAAATTTAATTAAAAGATTAATTAAAAATCTACTTCTTTTAGCGCAATCAGAAATTAGCAAATCCTAGCATTGGTGTATGTAACTCAACTATTCTAATAAATAAGGTAAGTTTACCGATGAACTAATTCGGTTCCAGCTAATGGGAATTCCAACCTCCTCGCTAACAAATGCAAAAGTCACTCGCTGCATATGCAGGTCGACTATAGGTGGGAATTTCAGGAGAAATAGTTTTATTGGTAAGTTGGCCTAGCTCTCTTTTTAAATTACAAATTCGTTACTATTTAAATTCAGGGCAATTTGTCTCAACATAAAGCGACTAATGGAAGATGGATAGGATTGATGGATATGAATTAACCTAAGAAAGTGTTCCATAAAATGAACTTTATGAACAAAATAACCTAATATATGAAACATGAGGGAATAAAAATAATAACATCTTATTTTGCAATACGAAAGAGAATAAATTTGTGTTAAAGTCTTTATCTCACAGCATAAAACTAAACCAAGCTTTTGCAGCTAACAACATAGCTATTGCTTTCTTATACTTTAATAAAAATGATCAAGTTATTTGATTTGTAATACTCTTTTTAAGAATTGATGTTGCTACAAATCAAATACTAATACATTTCTATCGATTTCTTTAGTGACGATGAAGCTGATTTTATTGTTATGCAATATTTTCATTGTCTGTGCAACTGTGGTATCACAGTGTCCTCCAAGAAAAGAAATACATCCTTGTATTTGCATAGAAAAACAGCTGGGGAAGAAGAAATACGAATTAACCATCCTATGTTACAACATTGGGACGCCGGCTTCATTTTCTAATATTGAGACACGTCTGAGACATGTGGAAATTGAAAAGTTCCTTCTTTATGACTCTTACTGGAAGAGTTCTCAAGCGCAACAGTTTGTTCTTCCAAAAGATTTTTTGAACAGCTATAATATAAAGGAAGTGGAAATAGTGGACACTCTTTTAATTCCAGGTTTTGCTTGCAGATCTACTCCTAAGTGCGAAGAAAATAACATAATCAGGTAAGTGAAATAGCGGTTTTCAATAGTAAGTAGAGTTAAAATAAACTTCATTTATTCTTTTATGGTCTTATAATGTTATATTTTTCTTGTAAAGATTCTACTTTCATTTACTGACGGCAGATACAAAATTAGAGAGAAACATTAAATTAAAATATAGTACTGTGAGTAAATGAATGCAAAATACTTTTCAGGAAGGTTTGAGTCATGCAGAACTAAATACAGAACTGCAATAAAACGCCAAAATAGAAACTTGCTTTTAAGTTGAGCAGAAAAATTTCACTGAAAGGTAGAGATTTATTTGCTAAAATCTAGTGTATTGTTTAACAATGCAGTATCTTTCAACTTAACTAAAATGATTTTATGATTTTTGTTCCAGAAAGCTTGGCAATAGAGTCCATCATTGGCCAAATTGATAACATTTTGTTAGCTCGGTAGCAAAGTGGATAAAGCATGTTACTTCATACATGAATCAATAAATTCATACATGAATCATGAAAATAACTTTGATACAAAAATCGAAATAAGCACAATACATGCAAGAAAAGGCTGTCGACATCAAAATTAAATGAAGCAAAATTTACCCTGACACTGAAAATTGTTTTAAAGAAGTTCTTTCGCGAGAGTTTTCCTATAAAGCCAATTTAAGGTTAAATTTTGCTTGATTTTAATCCGTAGCTGTCTACTTCTTCATTTAAGATTTTATTGCAGTTACTTCCCAATAAAACAGTGTATATAGTGTAGAGACATTAGGTATTTTTGATACGAGAGACGTGAAAAATGAGCAACGCCTTCCCCGGGACTGGAACCACGGACCTCTCGACTACGCACCGAGCGTACTGACCGCTACACCACGAAGGCGTGGGAAGAATGCGAGAGAAATACCTTATATAATCCCTCTTTTAAAAGGCGACTGGGGATTAGGGGACCCAATTGCCAAATCCTGGAGGTGGAGAATCATCATGCACCACCCTTTTAGTTCGGGCGCCAGTGTAGAGACATTAGGTATTTTTTCGACATCAAGAAGCTGAAGAAATGAGCAATGCCCTTGTCGGGACTCGAACCACGGACCTCTCGAATACGCGCCGAACGTGCTGACCATTACATGACGAAGGCATGCGAATATGTATATATAAACAAGAGTTTAATAATTTGAAAATTAAGTTTATAAATTGTTTATGTAGTGCAGTATGCTGGGAAATTAATTATAAAATTAAATTTTTGGTTGTTAATACTCTAACAAGAAGAAAATACAATATAATACTGCAAACACTTACTTATTTAACGCTTACTTATAATTATTCAGATGTAATTCAGAAACGTTGCTCTGTTCAAAATTTATTTGCTGCATCTTAATAAAACCAAAGAGTTTTCACAGGCTTATTTCATGTATTTTTTATTTTTATTATGCTGTATTTTTGAATTTTTTTTTCAGTCTTTCGCATTTTCTTCTTGTCAGACTATTAACTACCAAAATTTTGGTTTAATTATTAT
>KK121822.1:271657-302445 GCA_000611955.2 Stegodyphus mimosarum
TATATTATATGTGTGTGTGATGATTTAATTCGTAGGAGGAAGAAAAAAACAAATACAAATTGGTTAAAAGAATAAATAATTATTCAGCCAAGTTTTTCTCAAGGGGATAGACTACATTAAATAAATCGTGAGAGTCATTTCTGAGAAATAAACTGCTTTTCAACGGCTTTTATGTATTATTAAATTCAAGGGAAGACTCAGGTATTGATTGTTAGAAACAGGCAGTGGCTGCAGCCTAATGTCAGCATGTCCGCAAATTCTTATGCAATTGCCCTATGTCATGTAAACTGCTGAAAGGGAACACTGAGGGCCCTTGGCAGCAAGTCGAGTTCAAGATTGTGTCAAGTAGGTTTTGTCTCGAAGTTCTTATCGTGATAAACGTATCTCAAATCGAATATTTTTAACAGAAGAATTACATCCATATTCAAGTGCCCATACATGGGTTTGAATGCGTACTTTCCACTATGAAGGTACTGACATCGTCACAGAAAATTTTCTAAATTGATGACCATCTTTTTGGTCTTGTTAAAATATCAACAATAATATTAAAGTTTGACTTGACGACTTTTGGTTAAAGCCCATAGAATTCTCATTAACTTACATCACATTTTCAGCTTAAAATGTGAGGATATAAACACCGTTTTCTTTAACATATATTCGAAACAGCATTTTGAATATGTGGAATCTCACGTTTGGTCTTGGCATTATAAAATTATATATCCAAAATTATTAGTTAACATAATTTGAAGTAAGTAAAACTTTTGTCTTGAAATAACCCAGATTCACTATTCCGAACATGTATTATGCTTTTTTTAAGATTTTAGAGAGACAAGCATTATTTTTTTAGATCTCAGCCAACTTGCTTTGTTTTCTCTTGCTTATATAGATGTTAGACATCCTTGATTTTTCTGATTTCAGACGTAGTTTTATTATTCTAATTTTTATTTATTTTTAAAAGTACTTATTCTAAAATCAGTTTCTGAAAAAGGTTTGAACATAATTATTTCTGCTAAAGTTGGTTTTCGTTAAAATTTTAAATCTGAATACTGAAATGCTTATTATAGTGTTTCAAATGGCAACAGCAGTTTCTAGCTTAGCACAATTAATAATATCTTCGGAAAACAATTTACATAGGTCTCTGAAAATCATTTTAGTAAAACCGATTTAATAGTACACTAATTATTTTAACTGCTGTAAAACCATAAGTAGTAACATTCTATCTTCTTGACACTTCCATTTCCCAGCGTACTGATAAAACATATTCTCCATCTAAGAAATTTTATGGCTGATTTAGTATTTTCAAACTGCAATAATTTTGCTTAATTTTAATCTTGGATAAAGCTAATATTTAATTACGTTTATTATAAGAACAATACAGTATTTTCCAAATTTAAATAAATGTTCGAGGGAAAACACTGTTGTAGGTTCTCCAAATCCCACACGTTTTTGCAAAAACATGAATTTTCTTCTAATTTGAGAGCATTTTTGGTATAGCAACTTCCTTAATAAGAAATGAAATACAAAATGCAGGTTGTAATGTTTCGAGAAAGACTTCTGGGAAATTCTTGGTAACTTTATTGTGTTACGCTGTAAGGTCTTATTTTAATTTTTTAACCAGTTACCTTATTATCTTGGCTTTTCCACAGCACTTACTTTCGTCAACTTCTACCAAAATGGTAGTTAGTTTGAAGTACAAATAAGCTTCTAGTTTCGAAGTTATTTTAGAGAGCTTATGCTGGCCATTGCTCTAATCTAGATTTTTTGCTGTTGTAAATAGGCTTGCCAGCAAAGGGTTTGCTTGCCGCGGCCCCTCCCTTTTTTTGCTGAAAGTTTATTCGGAAGGGAGGGAAGGCAGGTTTAGCCTCAGCTTCACTAATTTTGTATTCTACATTTAATTTTATTTAAATCTGTATTAAAAGCTGCTTGGCTGCAAATAAGTTAGCAGAATTTTTTTTTTCCTGTTAATGTTTTTTCATTTTTTATAGCCGTCAGATCGATGTGTTAACAAGCAGTTTTATTTTTGTGTTTTAACTTATGTTATAATCCCAGCTAAGAGATCATACCAAAAGAAGAGTTACCGACAGTCTGATATAGTTATTAACTTGGTTAGTTGGGACTTTTAATAATATAACTGTATAATGTTTTGAATAATTAAAGCCTGAAGATTTTCCGCATTGCAATGCTTCTGAAAAATCTAGGATTTCCTAATTAAAACGTATTAAGATGTTTGTCTTCATAAAAGTTAAATAAGCTGTTTAATTTCATAAATACAAATTAAATTATTGAACAGCAAAAATTGAAACGCTTACTAAATATCTCGCCGTTTCCTGTGGTATAAAAAGTAAAAACAAGTTTGGAAGTACATAGGCTGAAGTACAATGTAATAAACAAAAACAAGCATGGAAATACATACCTGAAATCCAATGTATTTAATATACATAGTAAAATAAGTAACGTGTAATACTGATTAAAACATTTTAATCTATTTTATTTCATTACAATAACATTTTAATCTATTCATTTAATCTATATTATTTAATCTATTTTCTTCACTTTAATATATTTCTGCGTTTAAAATAGCCATTTTTCAACCATTTTAGTACTTTCAGAAGCATTCTATACGATTACTATGGACAAGAGTTAATAAACTGGTAATTTGGAAGGCAAAAATATCCACGTATGTATTTATTTTTCCAGAAAGAAAGAAATTTATTGACAGAGAAAATAAGCTAAGTACTTGCAGTTTAATTGACAACCGCTAACATTAAGGCTTGCAGACGTTAGTTAGGAAAAAAAGAAAGGTACTCAGTTATATAGAATGTCTAAATAGTTTACATTTCTTTATCTGGGAATTCTATTGGTTCTAAATTTCATAATCTCAAATAAAATGGAAACTAGTATTTAGATGACATGAAAACTAGTATTTAGATGACATGAAAACTAGTACTTAACTTTCTATTTTAGTTAAAAATAATCAAAACGTCCTGATGTCTATCATAAAAAAAGACGCTATTTATGCAAAATTGAACTCTGCTTAGTTTATTGTACTTCGATTTATTTACAGGTTGAAGATAAGCAATAGTACAGTGGGTGAAAGAAGTTTTCAAGCTTGTTCAGATGTTTCCGACCAGAATTCCTTTTTGGATTGCCTACAACGCCTGAAGTACTTGAAAATAACGCGTGGGAACCTGCCTTATATCAGACAAGATTTTTTTTCTAAGATGCCTGAACTAAGAGAGCTGATACTGCCATTCAATCGAATAATAAGAATAGAAAGACAAGTTTTTACTGCTGCGACATTTCCTAAACTCGAAGTACTTGATTTGTCTCATAACGGTTTACTAGACGTGAAGAATTTATTCACAAACTCAGAGATGAAAATTACATTTCTTGACTTAAGGTGAGTCAAACTTTTTAAGTTACTTGACAAGAAAGAATACGTAAGTTGAACAGGTAAACGTAAAAGAATGTTATTGAAGTGGAGTTCTGTATATTCAGAATGAAACTGTCTGCTCAAATTACTGAATAATTACGTAATACTTGAGGCCTGTCACTGCTTTCCAGAACCCGAATTCTAAAGATTTCATATTTAAAAAATTTCATTGCTTGGCATTTCACGATAGACTGCATTTCAGTGCTAGTGACTTAATTCATGAATTTGGGAAACGTTCTCCTAAATTAACGTTTTATTTTTAACTATATTGAAATTCATATCTTTCACTGAATGTTTTGTCATTTTGTGTACAACCCCTGAATTTTCAGGTTTGAAACTTTAGATACCTCGATCAATTTTTGACCTCCAGAAGTCAAACTTTTTGTACTTTTATCTTTTAAGAAGGAATATACCTTTTATTAAAATATAACTATAGGAATCAGGGAACTAAATAAGATTTTAGATTTAGCAGGACTTATAAAATTGAAAATGCCAAAACATGAATATTGAGTAATTTAAAACATTTTTATAGCTGGGAGCATATGTGTACGATCGTACATATGTGTACAAAAATAAAACCTAATGTCTTTACGGACACGGTGATTATATAGGTGACATTCTGGTGTAATTTGCCTCACAGTTATTTTTGCATCCCATTTGTTTATTTCATTTTATTAATTTAGTTACTTATTTTTGAAGTAGTTAAACTGTTCTTCGAAACTAAAATTATACTTTAAGTTGTAATACAGAAACATATTTTAAGTTTAAACAATAGTCACTGCAGTGTGACTCACATGAAGATGAGGAATGCGCACCGGCTCTAGACTGATTTATTTGCAGCCACGGCTGCAAATATTGCGAGCACGTGTATCTACTTATACGCTATGTTCGAGGGCTTACAGGCGATTGCGAAATGCCCACTTAGCACCTATTCTTTTGTTTGTTCAGCTCTGAAAATTTCGTGATGATTATTATCCGGAAATCCAATAGATTTTCCTGTCAGTGCAGAACTCCTTGATTTTGATAATACAAGTACTGGTGGATGTTGACTTAGAAGCTTTTCAACTGAAGCCATTGTTTTGAAATTTGATGAAATATCTAAAATTTTTAAATGCTGATAATGCTATCCTAACTCCAACTAAAAAAGTAGATCTTTTCAAATGGCATGACGTATAATACAATGTAGGATGGATTGCAAATTAATAATAAAATTACTTCAACCCAAAACTGACGTCTAACTGCATTACCCAGTTTTGGTGTGCATTCCGAGGCATTGTTTATTTAGCTACAAAACTGTACGTTCCTTTTCAAACGTGGTATTTTTTATGATTAAAATTCATTGGACATTTTAATTATTCTTATCTTAAGTAACATAAATTGAGTTATAGAATGTTAGCAACTTTACGCATATTTGTTCTGCTGCAAGCATATTACCTAGTATTCGTTTAATTAAATTTCGTGATTTAAACCAAAGCTTCATTGTTGTTTCAGTTTCTTATACTTTAGAACAGTGAATCCCAGCCAGTATGTCGTAGAACATTATGCAATCACGAGTTCTCCCGAGAGATGCCGCGAAATATTCTGGAGATAAACAGAAAAAAATATTAAAACTGAATTAGTTACTCTTGTGCACGACAGATGGGGACACTGATTGAAGCATACTTTCTTGGGGGGTGCTTAATTACTCTTGCACTGGCAGATGTCAGTGCAGCCAATTCCTTTCGAACATCCTTGAGACTCGATTCAGCGTACCTAGTCTCTCATAAACATTACCAAGGTAATTCCGATTGGTACCAAAGACTTATGCTTTAAGCATCAATCAAAGTCTCCCTTTAATCAAACAAAATTCTTTAAAATTATTTTTATAGCAGTAAACGGTATTCTACTTTGATATCTGCTACGAATTTATCCTCCGATAATTGAATAATATTAGCATGGAGTAGGTATGTTTTTAAATAGAGGTTTAAAGGAAAAAATTTTTTTAAAAAGTTCCGGTAGCTTTTATATCCAGCTGATGTGAACTTCAGTGATTGGCAAGTTCTACTTCAGAGAATTCCTTTTAAGAATAATGTTTGATATTAAGAGGAAAGTCACGAAGTGATCTCTGCTGTTCTAAAGCAGCAAAATGATTCTCAATTGCCACAGAAATTAAATATCTGTTAACATTAACAGGCGTGTAGTTTTATAGCATATTCTCACATATAGTTGGCGGATTTTGCTGAAATATGTGAGCTGCTAAGCTTTGGTACACAAATCAAGCAGAAACATGTACGCCTACTGTTATTTGGAATTCCTAACGGGGATAAAGCTCAGCGTTTCTATTCGATTTATCCCAATCCTTATGTTATAAAATTCTACCGCTCCTAAGGTTAAATTTCTTTGGATACGCTAAGCATGAAGTATTCTGATAGTGCAAGCCTTATAGTATTTCAGCAAGGTAAATGCCGTAGTCATTTTCTGTTCACCAGATTTCGCAACAATTGCTTCAGTGGAAAAGCTTCTGAATCAACATCCACCAATACTTGTATTATCAAAATCAAAGAGTTCTTCACAGACAGGAAAAGGTTGTTAGACTTCCCGACTATAATCATCACGAAACTTTCAGCGCTGAACAAACATAGGAATAGGTGTTGAGGGCATTTCGCAATCACCTGTAAGCCCTCGAACATGGCGTATAAGTCGGTGCACGCGCCCGCGATGTTTGCAAGCGAACATAATGCATCTATCTGTTAAGCGCCGGTGCGCACGCTTGAGTTTCATATGTATCATACTGCAGTGACTATTGCTTAAGTAGTGTCATACAGATCGCGGACACGTTCGCTAGCTAAGCTAGCAAGAGTATTGTGAAGAAATAAGTATGTTTTATCTTTAACCAAATGTCTTTTAATCTTTAAATACTAGTAGAAATATTAGTAATGGGAGTAGCACATAAGTAGCCAATAGAAGATACTGTTGTAACATACAATGATAGGCACTCTGCATTTTAGTTTATTACATTGTCGAACCGACAAATGTCCTTAGCAGCAATTTCTTGAAAATAAAAGACAGCATTGAGCAAAGTTCGGTAAATTGCCAATATTCCTGGAGATAATAAAACATAAAATAGCTCGAATTTGACAGCATATGTATATCAAATTCAATAACGTGTGCTACTGGCATTTAAACAAATGAACTGAAGAAGCAGCTACTCAAATTTGGAATCTCGAACATATTTCCTTCACCACCTGAAACGTCTCTTACGTTCCGGGCATAAACTTTACTATGTGTAATATACTATATGACCAATGAAACGAATGAATTAGTGCCCTTATTATTCATGGTGTGCGCGTTAACTCTGATCATAGCCTTGCTTTCTGTCACAATAATATTATGCCGTAGAGTGACATATGTGTATGATATGCACAAATTTATGATGGGTAGGCAGTGCCGGGACAAGGGTGAGGCACTTGCCTCAGGTGAATAACTAGAACGGGCACCAAATTAGCTATGAAAATTTAGAAATTAATTTTTAAGAAAGAAATTTCAATTATTAACTTTCAGTTTTGGAACACATCAAGTAGTATCAAAAGAATTTTATGTTATAAACAATCCATCTGAATCAAAAGAAGA
Organism: Stegodyphus mimosarum; assembly: GCA_000611955.2. Taxonomy (NCBI): domain Eukaryota; kingdom Metazoa; phylum Arthropoda; class Arachnida; order Araneae; family Eresidae; genus Stegodyphus; species Stegodyphus mimosarum. The sequence continues at coordinate 278,700 of KK121822.1, forward strand.
ATTCATACAGTTAATTTTTTTCTCAGAACTGCTGAAACTTTACGTACTGACAGATCACAGCCATACAAGCAATATTCGTCATATAAGTCTGGGCGGAACGCAAACGGCGAGCTGCTAGGTTACATTGTAAATGGTATAAAAAGGATCGATCCTGGTACTCAATGGCTTTTTCTACCGTAGATTGTCGAGAGGATGGCTTGTTATGTGGACCATGAAATTTCCAGGGCGATGGATTGGTCGAGGCTTGGCCCGAACTTGGCCACCAAGATCACCGGATCTCTCGTGTTTGGCCTTTTTTCCGTAGGGCCATATGAAAAGTCCAATCTACGAATGTACCGTTGAAATGAATATGGATCCAATCGTCAGGTTCGTTGTTGTTGCCGGCGGTGCTCTGGAAATGCCTGGTGTCTTCGCAAATGTGCGTCATTCCTCATCGTGCGAGAGTGAAGCCAGCATTACAGCTGGTGGAAGGTCTTTTGAGCAATTTCTTTGAACATGTACATCAATTACATTCCTGTTAGTAAAACGTTTTCTGAGGTATCTCCTCTCTTTCTTGTGTTAATTCTTTAAATATTTCAGTGAAAAACTATCTTTTAACTTCCCACTGTTTGCGTTCCGACCATAAATTCTATGATGAATACTGCTGGTGTAGGTTTATGCCATCATCCCGTAACGTTTTGCCTCTTGTTCAGATTCACCCTGTATTGTTATTTTCTAAGCATTAAAACTATTGTTAGAACTAATGTATTGAATCTAATTTTCGTTTGTTTTTTCTAACATATTGGGCTGCATAGTCTAAACTTTCCTAGAAAGTATCATATGCTGCTGACATCAGTAATTCTGTATAATCTTCCTTTTAATCTACAGGCCCATCAGCGGCCGAGCGGTAAAGTTGCTGAACGCTGGTTTTTCGGTCCGAAGTTAGAATCCTGCGAACGGGCTGGCTGCATGGGCGTTTTCATGGGTATCCCCATGTGTAATGTGAATACGAACCAGTTTCCCTTAGAAAGTCCTCCACGAAGGCAATCATCCTCTTAGGCGAGATAGCCCTCGAGACTTCGCCATAATCCCATAAACCAACCCTTTTAATCTGCTCTTAGTTCGCCCTAAAATATTTCTAAAAGTCGGTAATTGAATGTGAACGCAACTGCTCGCAGTTTTTGTAGACTTTTCACATAAAAGCTTATTGGAATAGCATTGGGAGACTAAATAAGGATGTTTAAAAAGAAAATATATGTGATATTTTCAATATTTTGCTTTTTTTGTGTAAAATGTGTCATTGAACAAGACGCATAGTTTGAGTTTGGTCTTCTCTTATTCATATTTGATTTGCATGGAACAGTATAGTTGGTTTCGTTTGCGATTACTGCTGGAGCAGTTACATATGTTTCTGAACGGATTAACTGAATAGGTACACTGAAAAAAAAGGACAGTTCTATTTCTCCCGTTCTACTGGGTCGATTGACTAAATTCAAATTGTGTTTTTCATGTCTCGAAAGCGCGACTTAGGATATGTATTATATTTATATATAGCATTATTCAAATATAGGTATTTTGACACAAGATCGGCCTTTTTCTGAAATGACAAGCCACCGTTTTTCCATATTTTTCGATATTTCGACTAAAATTATGCCAAAGTGCCAAGTTTTGTAAAAATCGCATGAGTAGTTTTTAAAAAATGAGCTCTCAAAATTTTAGTTTCTCAGTGTTAATTCAATTTGGTATGTATTTGTTAATATCTCCTTTTTTATTACACTTACGTGATTCCTTCTTTCCCAGTTCGAAATTTAGGTTCACTCCAAATAAAATTCAGCCATTTTTTATGATTTATTTTTAAAATTTGTATTTTTAAATAATTTTTATAAATTTTTGGAAAAAAATTTGTCTTATAACCTATAAAAGTTTTACAATCTTCTTAAAGTAAATATATTTTTAAGCATACCTGCAAACAATTAGAACTTTTTACTTAAAATTTCCGAAGATAATACGTGAATTTATATATTGGCACGTTTTGAAATTTGACATATTTGTTGAAAGCGATAATAACGAAAATGTGGTTTACGCACTCTGTGAAAATTATTTGAAAGTAGGAAAGATGTGACTTTTTTTCCGCTCATCGACAATGTAAAGGCGGAAATGATGCAACTATTTTTCCGCTCCTGCACAATGGAAGGGAAAGGAAAGTAGGTTGCCATACATTAAGAAGTTCGCCAAGTGAATTATTCATGGCTCAAACTGAAAAAAATGCGCCAAGTTAAAATTTTGAATTTCTCCTTAAATTTCGCACAAAATTTTACAAAATTTAATATTTAGGCATAATTTGAGTCGTAGAATCGAAATATGGAAAAAAAATTGGCATGTCATTTTATAAGGTATATCTCCCACATTCTTAGCGTGCCTTCGTGGTGTAATGGTCAGCACACTGAGCCGGTATTCAGAGGTCCGTGGTTCGATTCCCGGCGAAGGAATTGTATATTTTTCATGTCTCCTGCTACTAAATAACCTAATAGCTCTACACTGGCGCCCGAACTAAAAGGGTTGTGGATGATGACTCTCCACACCCAAGATTTGGCGACTAGGTCCCCTAAAACCCTAGTCGCCCTTTAAAAAGGGGAGTATATAAGGTATATCTCCCACATTCTTAGCGTGCCTTCGTGGTGTAATGGTCAGCACACTGAGCCGGTATTCAGAGGTCCGTGGTTCGATTCCCGGCGAAGGAATTGTATATTTTTCATGTCTCCTGCTACTAAATAACCTAATGTCTCTACAATTTCAGAAAAAGTCCCATTTAGTGTCAAAATACCTATATTAGAACAAAACTATATATAAATCTAATATATATCCTAAGTCGCGCTTTCGAGACATAGAAAACGCAATTTTAATTTCGTTAATCGGCTCAGTAGAACGGGAGATATAGAACTGTCCCCCTTTTTGTGTGTGTGTGTGTGCGCAGTGTTCATTAGTCAGTTTCATTCTCTGAGAAGACTGGAAAGTAAACATACAAACAAAGACAATATTTCTCTCTCTTCTTTTAGTTGTTCTATTGTTTATAATAGAACCATAAAATGAATTGCTTAGTATGAGTATCAAAGAAATAAAAAAAAAAGGATTTATAATTTTGAGCTTTCTATGGAAGATTTAAGACAAAAACATTCTGGCTACTTCTGATATAACTGATATTGATATAAAAGTTTAGTTTCTTTCTAAAGTAATATATTTTAAAAAGTTTAGTTTCTTTCTAAAGTAACCAATAGAAAGATCATATTTAAAAAAGTATGTTTCTTGCTAAAGATGTTTTAAAAACCAGAGTTTCTGAAAAAAATTGAAATCTGAAGAACGAGAAAATAATGAACGCTGTTAAATGGTTGATTTAAAGATTAGGGAAAACTGGAATGAAAGCATCAAAACAAATTAGACTGCACACTTTTTTATTGGTGCTAATAGAAGTTAATAGAAGCACCTATAATATTAAGGAAATTTAACACACTCAAGTCCGCAGATTTAATTGATGAAGCAGGATAAAGCAAAGAGAAAGCATGAAGTGACATTAAATCCTAATAACTTTAAGATAGTGCTTGTGTTATAGACATATGATGAGATAAATAAGTCGCCCAGACGGTAAAGTAGGGGAGATAAACCGCTGAGTTCACTTCCTACCCAGGTATACTTGATATATCCATGCAGAATTGGTTACCAACCCAGCGGGAGTTAAACACTAGCTGCCAGGCCGCAGCTCTGGGCCGCCCAGGCAGAGCAGACGACATATATTAAAGGCAAAAAAGAAATATGCATGTGCATACAAGAACGGTATAATCAAAATATATATACATATAATATGCATATGAAAACCAACCAAATATATATGCATATAAAAACCAACACAAACACAGATATATACATACATATATACATACACTGAAGTGACAAAAGTCATGGGATACCTCCTAATATTTTGTCGGTCCTCCTTTTGCCCGGCGAAGTGCAGCAACTCGACGTGGCATGGACTCAACAAGTCGTTGGAATATTGAGGAATCCCCTGCAGGAATATTGAGCTATGCTGCCTCTATAGACGCCCATAATTGTGAAAGTGTTGACGGTGCAGGGTTTTGGGCACGAACTGACCTCTCGATGATGTCCCATAAATGTTCGATGGGATTCATGTCGGGCGATCTAGGTGGTCAGATCATTCGCTGGAATTGTCCAGAATGTTCTTCTAACCAATCGCGAACAATTGTGGCCCGGTGACATGGCGCATTGTCATCCATGAAAATCCCATCGTTGTTTGAGTACGTGAATGGCTGTAAGTGATCTCCAAGTAGCTGAAGGCATCCATTTCCAGTCAATGATCGGTTCAGTTGCACCAGAGGACCAAGTCCATGCCATGTAAAAACACCCCAGACCATTATGGAGCCACCACCAGCTTGAACAGTGCCTTGTTGACAACTTGGGTTGTCCATGGCTTCGTGGGGTCTGCGCCACACTCGAACCCTACCATCAGCTCTTACCAACTGAAATCGTGACTCATCTGACCAAGCCATGGTTTTCCATTCGTTTAGGAACCAACCGATATGCTCACGAGCCCACGAGAGTCGCTGCAGTCGATGTCGTGCTGTCAGTAAAGGCACTCGAGTCGGTCTTCTGCTGGCATAGCCCAAGGAAGACAAATTTAGCCGCACTGTCCTATCGGACACGTCCCTCGTACGTCCCACATTGATTTCTGCGGTTATTTGACGCAGTGTTGCTTGTCTGTGAACATTGACAACTCTACGCAGACGTCGCTGGTCTCGGTCGTTAAGTGCAGGTGGTCGGCCACTGCGCTGTCCATGGTGGGATGTTATGCCTGAAATTAGATACTCTCGGCACACTCTTGACACTGTGGATCTCGGAATGTTGAATTCCCTAACGATATCCGAAATGGAATGACCCATGCGTCTAGCTCCAACTACCATTCCGCGTTCAAAGTCTGTTAATTCTCGCCGTGCGGCCATAATCACGTCAAAGCCTCTTCACATGAATAACTTGAATAGAAATGAAAGTCCTGCCAAAGCACTTCGCATTTATACATTTTCTACGCGATACTACTGCCATCTGTATATTTGCATATTGCTATCCCATGACTTTTGTCAGTTCAGTGTATATATACCAAAGCAAATAAAAGTATACATACTTTCATGTATATTCATATATATATCTATGCATATACTTTATCATGATAGTTAAAGTTTACATGAAGCATATTAGTCTTACTAAAGGTTAGGTGCTATATAAAAAAAGATATTAACATGTACAGATACAGTACAGCATTCTGATATAGTACAAAATTTGTGTATAATAACCTGGTTCTGTATAAATAGAAAATTACATATTGAACTGACGTATTACAGGCTCTGTTGCTGACATACTGAACTAGCGTATTTAGTTCTAACGTACATACTGCTATGCTTTGCAGAGCAAGTAATCTCTTTTCAGGTTAATAAATGTGCCAGTTCAAGAATAGTTAATGTCATACTGAAGATGCAATGTCTAATTCTAAGAGACTACGTTAAGAAATGACGTTGTTAGAACCTAATGTGTGTTATATACGACATAAGTTTGTACTTCATGGCTACTATCTTCGAGCGTCAGAAGAATAATTGCTAATACAGTAGTCAATTACTGTTTTCAGTTTCCCTTGAGCAACTCTGCTCCTTTATATATTCTGGAACCAGTTTGGCCAGAATCTGGCTCCTGGCTGCTTCAGGCTGTTAAGCGCTGTGTGCGGGCAGGAGAACACAAAATGGTCTGGATGACCCTCCTCCCCACATTCACAGTTGTCATCCTCTCTTAAGCGAAAAAGCGGCAGAAGCATGAAAGGAAGGGCCCATGACCAATGAGAAAATACGTCATGTAATTACTGTTGGTCTGGATTGTTGTCCTGACCTTGGGAATCAGATTATATACTCGTCTCTCTGTGGAGGCTTAATCCCAGCGTTCTTGCCATATTCTTAGGAGCTGTTGGAATGTCCGGCTCTTTAGGTCCGAGACTGGCCTGAGAGTCGGGACTTCTCGTTAAGTGGAAGAGTCCGCTGCTTCCTTTGCAATAAGATCTGCTCTCTCATTGCCCTCTATTCCCGTACAAGCGGGCACTCAGGTGAGTGAGGGTCTTTGCGAAGCAGGCATTTGGATTAGAATATCTCTAATGCTGACGATAGGGCTGCGAGAACGAATTCTAGCTATCGCAGCGAGGCTTGAGGCTGAGTCTGTGTAGATGATATTGGGCGTTGTGGGATTATTCTTCAGGTAGAGAAGAGTTGCTCTGATAGCTATGAACTCCGCCTGGAAGACGGAATTTTCAGAAGCGAGCTTCCTTTTCCACTCATACCTTAATGCTGCATTAGTAAGTATACGGAATCCGCTTCCCGTGCCCCCTGGAGTTTTAGAGCCATCAGTGAAAACATCATTTGCCAATCCCGCTTCCGGTGTTCTATTGAAGTAGATGGAGTCCACAAGGTTATTTTTAGCTGGGTGGCAGGCAGCTTGCGGTTTGTGGTACTCATAATCTGTATGAATATGAATTTATCCCCAGAGGCTCGTGGTGCATAGTAGCCTGCTTATGTTAACCATTGCAGCCTCTCGTTCAACTAACAAGTCTATAGCGGCGTGCCTGCGATAATTTGCAGGGCTGCCGTGGGCGTGGTGCGATAAGCCTTGCAAATGAGAAGTTGGTGTCGCTGTAAAGAGAGTAGTGAACGTCTCATTTAGGAAGAGATGTTAGTCCCCCAAATAGCAGCGGCATACAGAATAATTCTTTCCACCACTGTCTTGTACCATATTCTAAGTGGTTAGGGGACCTTACTACGGTACCGAAGGACCCGGGTTCGAATCACGAAGAAGACATGGGTGGTTCTAAATGTACAGTGTCGGTGCGGCATGGTGGCACTTTAAATATGCGGCGAGCTGAAAGTCTTCTCTTGTAGATTGGGGGGAGAGGAGAGGGGTGGGAGACCCCTGAATCCTCCCCCTGGGGCTTTGCCTCAAAATTGGGGTGGAAAATAGAAGTCCAACCTCTCTTCAGAGTAGGCTCTGGCAACCATTGTTCCATGTGATATAGACAAGACAACAACAACAATAAGTTATAAAATTTTGTCCGATAATCGCTCTATTGGTCATATGTAAAAGAGAATTAGCTGGCATATGATATTCTGCTCAAGTTCGAATAAGTCTTTCGCACAATAAAAATTCTTTCGACTGATAAAATATAGGCTTATTTTAAAGAATACTGTTGTCGTTGTGACTTATCTCACTTGTCTGACACTAACATCAGAACAAACCAACGAAATTCATCCTGACAAGGCGCGCAAGATTGCGCCTGTCGTTGGCAATAGCCTTGAGTACCATACAGGTGACAGTACAACATTTGTCCCCAATTTTGAAGGAGAGCACCTCGGGGAGTGGGAGGACGGGTCCGACGGTCTACTACACCTCTTCCTCTAACACTAACACACTAACCTTTCGAGAGGACTTTCGGCTCGCCGCATATTTAGAATACCTCCCATGCCGCACAGACACTATAAATTTACAAATATCCATGCCTTCCCCGGGATTTGAACCCGGGCCCTTTAATACGGCAGACAAAGTAGCTAACTACTATTCCGGTTGGGCGGCTTAAAGAACATCTTTAATCAATCGAGTACAATAAAACATTTGAGGCAGTTTTCTTTAACAAGCATGTTTTTATGGAGAATATACTAAAAGAACTCTGTCGTATTCAGGTTACACATATGGAAAGCGTGTAGAGTCATTAGGTTAATTTGAAGGAGAAAGACATGAAAAATAGGGAATGCTCTCAGCAGGACTCGAACCTCGGACCTCTCGAATACGCGTCGAGAGTGCTGACGTTACACCACGAAGGCATGCTAAGAAGGCGGGAGAAACACCTTATAAGTTTTGCTCAACCAACTCGTTCGCCATGAACAGTACCAGGACTAGATGTCAGTATTACCAGTTCAAAGACTAGAGTGCACGAATTTTAACGAAAAAACTGGATGAGGATTTCAAAGATTGCATCTCAAAACATGACGGATCACCATATTGGAATATAAAGATTCATAATTTTTTAAAGAAAAGTCGTCAAACGATTAGATTGGTCACTATGGATCTGATAACAGAATTTTCTGGAGAAAACACTCCTCTTCCGAACATGTTTGTGGAAGCACGTCTGCCGAGAACACGGTAAATGAACGCAGGTAGATTCAAAGAGGCTTTCGACCTGATATACTGTTAAAAGAAATATAAATTTTTAGCAGATTTTTTTTTCAATATGATGTCTAGTACTTCGATACAGCTTTCACGTCGTTTAATGAGCAGCTCTTTGCTCCTGAAAAAATAATCTGAAAGTTTCTCCTCAAAACGTTCCATAACTGTTCTTTACACTCCACCATCATCATTAAATCTCTTCCCACGAAGGTCGTATTTCAGAGAACAGCTAATAATCATTTGAAAGCTAAATCTGGGTTGTAAGGGGGAGTCAAGCTCCATAAACCCACATTGGTTCTGACTAGCAATAATACGTTGCTAGATTTGAGCTGCTGAAAGAAGTCAGGGAGACTTTGATCATGTGAAATGTTCATGTAGTATTCGCTAAACAGATTTAGTTAAATCCTACTATCTTGCTGCTGTTTTACTGGCTTTTAATCTCTTATCACTCAATATTTCATTCTAGACTACTCGCAGTATTTCCTGATATCAATGCTATCAGTGATCGACCTTCATAAAAATCATCTATGGATTCTGGGAGAAATTTGAAATTGTTTTTCCCCTTCTAACACAGCAGAATAAGAAGACGAATTACTATACACTACATTATACACATGATCCAAACATTGTTTAATTGTTTTTGTCTTTTCTTTGTGTCATTTCAAATCAAAAATTGAATAACAGAATAATATGCAATTTTTAGCGCATTATTATTATTTTCTTTTTCGCCAGACGTATATAGGGTCCCGCATTTGCCTCTTTGCCTCAGATGAAAAAATATGTAGGCACGACTCTGGGGGTGTGTGATCTCTGTTGACGATAAAATGCTTTAAACCATAGAAATATTTTACATTTGGCAATTTATGGTTGCAAATACTGGCCGTCAATTTATACGCCCTGTCCTAGGAGGCCGAGTGCGAAATGACACATTTTGCCTCTCATTGTTTCGTTTACATGTTTGATCACCCCTGAATATTTCATGGCTATTGTCGTCGGAAGAACAGGAGCGTTCCTTGTAAGCATCTTTAGTCTTCTAAACAAACTTTGAAGTTTATCGGTAGTAATAATAATCTTGTAACATACTTGTGATCTTTATACTATATACGAATTTATTATTCAGTGACGGAAAGTGGTTGATAAATAATATCTTTTAACGATTTTCATAGCAGTTGAAAGAAGCAGTATTTGCCAAATGGTCTTAGTGCTTATTATATTTAACTAACAGTTTATGATAATTAATGTAATTAAAACTAGATATAAGCCACTTATACAGATTTTAAAATAAGTTAATATAAGGCAGTGGAAACGTAGCGAGCCAACAGAGCTTACGTAATCACATCCAAAGTAAATACTGAACGGTTGAGTTAAGTGTAATAGTAAAAAATAGTTCTAATTTGTGAAAGACGGCTGAATTTTTGTAGTGCCTAAATTGAGCTAATAGAGTATATTAAAAATCTACAAGAACTATATTTTTTATTGCTTATTAAGATCTTATTGTAATGCAAAATCCATTGAGTTATAAGTACAAAGTAAATATTTGAATAGAATTACTAGATTTTTAGTGTAAAATATATATTTCTTGCTTGAAAATGACCAACATATGTTTTTCCTAGCTACAACCAAATAAAGAGCTTGTCTAATTTCAAGAAACTGCCGAATTTGAAAAAACTGCTTTTAAGGAGTAATGATCTGATAGAACTTAGTGCAGCAGATTGGCAGACGGCACCGAAGACTCTGAGATATATTGACTTTACAGGTATAATTATATTTCTCTTGACTTTTATTTTCAGAATTGTAAATTTAAGTTGAAATAATCAATTTGGGTGAAAATCAACGCGGTTGTTTTTATTATTTTTAAGAAGGGTTTTATTTTAAATAAAAATGGTAAATGCAATACTTTGGACCGAATGTATTTACCGCTTCTCATAGAAAGAAAACATAGTCACTAGAATTAAATAAAACTGAACAAGAAACTTTAGTTCAAATTTCATTTTATATTACACTTTTTAATACTTTAATTTTTTACATTAGTAGAAAAGCAGATTCGTTAAATGCGCACATTACCGTTTATGGCCTTTGCTCCTTAAAATATATTATGCCAGGGAAAATGAATTCTGAGTAAAACAAATGTAGGAAATCGTAGAAAGTTTGCTTACGCATAAGCATACATTGTTAAGAAAGAGGTTTCGTTTTCTTTAAAATGCAAATAAGGCTGATTTCTATTTGTGAATGAAAACTATATCACTTATAATTTTATTAGAATGAAACAAAGTGAAGAAGCTTGCCAAGAAATTCGCAACAGCCAAAAGAACAACTTTCCGTAATCTACATTCTATTCTCAATTTTTACCCAATAATATTGTTATTTTCATGAACTAGTAAATTATTTCAAACGAGACTAAGCATCATAAATCGGAAATTATATTTTTTAAATAAAATATTTTCCATACTTAAAATCGTTTTAAGGAAATTACTATTAACGATTGACTCTAAAACATTTTCCATCAATGTAAAATTAATGCAAATTATTATCGTAAAAAATTATGTTTCATTTCTGAGAATGCAATTCAAGTAGTGAGTGTGTAAGTTTTAAAATAAAATAGTTCTGTTATATCAGATTTCAGTTTACATTTGATTCTACTTTTTTGTATTTTGATGCACTTAAAATTGCAACATCATATTTAAATTATAGCATGTGCAATCGAGATTAACAAAATGCATTACAGTTTATATGTTGCTGAAGTTGGTGTGCTTGAGACCTCTTGGTAGAAGTCTTGGAGATGGAAGCATTTGCACAAGAAAGTGATTGATTAATTAGAAGGAAATGCTATATAGTCAGAGTTCTTAGATATAAAGGAGGAATGAGCTCTAAATTTATGCTATTAATGTTCGTTTACATTATTATTATTAATGCGATATTAATGTACAGTATATACTAACGCTGGGACAAATAAACGACATCGTAGGCTGCACAGTACTTTAATTGCCGACTCCTAGAAGATTAAAATCAGACAGAAGATTTATCGTCTCATTGTATTTCTAAGTAAACATAAACTTACATGAAAGCTCAAAATAAAGCCTTTTACTAACACGTTAATGTGATGGTAAAACAAGCTTAATAGACACTAATCGCGGGAAACTTAGAACAAACGTTACTACGTTCAGTCAGATTAAAATGTTAAATACAAATAATACTCGTCTAGGTAAAATTTTCTTCCGCCGCTAAGTATAATTTTCTTCCGCCCCTAAGTATTCAAGGAAGAAATGTGGCTAAAGAAATAAAGAAATTAAGCCAGTAAATGAATTTAGTAACGCGTCGGAGATAAAGGACAAAGGTTGTCTTTCCACCAAATTCAAGAAATCTCAACTATTAGCATATACATCAACCATATACAGGGTGACAATTGTATGAAATGAAAAATAAAATTTTTAAAGAAGTACTAAATTAAAAATTTTATTCAAATTTGAGTAATCACTATAGATATTCGGATTTAGTTTATGACGTGTTCAATATGCTTGCTGTGAATGGCTATGACTTCCTAATGGCGCACAAGAACAAACAAATTCTGAAAAACTCCCTAAAGTGTCGAGATAGCGATGCTTTCAATGACCTCCTGAATGGCGGTTTTGAGCGCAGGGATGGTTTCGTGGTTATTTGCTAAACTTTGTCTTTAATACTGTTCTACAAAAATAAGTCACAAGGGTTAGGATCAGGAGAATATGGGGACCAAGTGATTCCCATTCCAATTGCCTCTGGATACCCCAAAGCCAGAATAAGCTCTCCAAAAGGCTCTACCGGGACTTAAAACACTCTATGGGTATGACGTGGTCTTCTCCGTCTTGAATGAACCACATCTTTTCGAAATTTGGGTTACCTTGAATAAGAAGGATAACATCGCTTTCTAAAATTTTGCCCTAACTTTCAGCAGTCACTATGCGTGCAATGAATATCACACCGATTGTTCCACGACTTGACACTGCACACCGCATAGCTACCTGTTTGGGGTGGAGAGACTTCTCGATCGTAAAATGGGTATTTTCAGTCCCCAAAATGCGGCAAATCTGCTTATTGACGTACCCATCCAAGTGAAAGCGGACTTCATTGCTAAACCAAACCACATTTACATCAAATTCTTGTTTTTCAATGATACCGACAGTAGTGTTGACGGAACACAAATGCTGTTTAATGCAAGTGGCGCTCAGTAGCTGAAAAGGCTAAATTTCGTGCGGAAAGCCCTGCAGGTCTTAAACAACAGTTTCTCGCAAAATCTTCCGGCTGGTGCCGACCTGTTGTAAAGCTTGTCTGATCGATGTCCTAGCGTTACTGTGAAACGCAGTTCCTATTTTCTCGTTATTTTCGGGGGTTTTTCACACTTGCTCGACGACCAGTTCTCTCGAAATTTTAACCAGATTTTTTTATTGTTATAACACTTGAACCGGTTGTCTTCAGCTTGCATTAAGGCGTAAATTTCCTTTGAGCCATAATCGGGCTGTTATTGCTCGAATAGTAGGTCTTGACGATGAATCATACGCTCAGAAAGCTTTATTTCGGCATTTTCAAAGAAAAATGAATAACAACAATACGAGTGCGCATGCACAAATAAATTTTCAACCGCCAAGTTTTACTGAATCTCGATAATGGTTCAAAAGTTATTAAGTGTTTTTGTCATGTAACTCAATAATTGTCACACTGTACATTAACTGGTTTGCATCTTGGTGGGAATAGAAGAAAGTAGAAGAAGCAATATTAGGAAAATTAAAAGATAGCTAGCTTAATTAGCATAAAAACTCTACGATGTTAATCAACTAAATTTTGTCAAGATAATATGTTAAATTTTGCATTACATATTATCAATTCACTTAATATTAATCATACAAAGTTTGGAGGTTGCTTTTCTAACAAGCAACTTTTATATAGTGCTCTGAGTAATAGCTCTATTTTTGTTTTCCGTGGATTCATTTTCCTGTTGTTGGTATAAAACTATAAATGTTCTGATTGATTCGAATGTACTGTAATTTGGACTATCTTTTGTCTAGCCAGGTGTCTAGCCAAATGTTTTCCGCTGTAGAACAAAATGCCTCAGACAGGTTTCTTTAAAATGATACATGCTTAATATTTTAAGCGAAAAAAATATGGTCTCATCATTAATTTTTTTGACTCTGTTTTAAACAGAGTTTAAAATAGAATGTGTTATCTCTTAGTTATTTCGATATATTATAACTAAACATAAAACAAAAAACGAAATAGAATGACGCATTTAAAAATATTTGTATTGAAAATATTTGGAAACCAGAATCCTGTTATAAGAGATAAGAAAACATAGTTAATTTAAAGCTGTCTAACATGCAACCTTGTTGCAGATATATACAGGTTTATGCCTAAAATCTAAAATCTATTTGGAGTCTGTTATCAAAGGAAAAAAGATAATGTAAAGTTTAGAAAACTGATTTCTTGCTAGACTGTGGAATAAAACATGTAACACAGATTTAAATGAGTAAAAACTAATTACATTCCTTTTTAATTTTTATTGTAGAAAATGAATTAAATTGTGATTGCAACTTCAAATGGGTAAATGATACATTCCACATGAATACAGAAATTACTGGTAACTGCGCAGCACCCAAAGAAGTTGCTTCAATGAAACTTCGAAAAGCTTCCCGCATGCTCAAGTTCAGATGTAACGTGGAAGGTCAAATAGTGGGAAGGAAGTAGAAAAAAGAACAAGGCCAAGAACTAGAAACTTCGGTAAACTATTTGACATGCAGGTATATATATTATAGTACGCTAAAAATTAATAGAGTGCATTCCGGCGTACTTACAACTGGCACTGGAACGCAAAGTAGATAATAGCGCATAGAATAATACCCTAATTAGTATTTGAAAATAACTTTGTAACTAAAATAATACAGAAACAAAAATTAAATTAATAGCATATTAAAACAATTCAAATAAAATATTTTTGGTCTTATCATATAATTTTAGTCTTATTATGCAAAAAAGTATTGTTCTAGAATATAAGGATACTTTTAACACTTTTTTGAACTGCAGGAATGATTTTTTTTCAGTTACTTTGCGTTCCCCGCAAAGAGCCAATTAAAGTTTTCATTTGAAGGTAAAGATATGTGTTGTTTTGTAGTTTCAACAATGATAAATAAAGTGCTTATTTTTTTGTTAAACATTAAATGAATATATGTGTTCTTTTTTGATAAGCAAGGGATACGCAAAGTGTTTCGCTAACGAGTCTCACAGATTGCTTACACATACATGCTAACTCATTTGAATGGAATGAAACGGATCTTAAAGTCAGATTCTCTTAACGTTTCATTCTTTGCAACATAAAATAAGCGTTGCATAGAGTCAGCGGGAACCAATGATATTTTTGTAAAAATTCAGGGAAAATTGCGCGCATCGTTTAACTACACAAATCATTCTGATTGCCTTTCAAGCTCATTTATTTAAAATATATATAATCCAGAGATAATAGTTAGGATAGCTTAGTCAGATTTAAAATTTACATAAACATTTGCAGTAATATGAAAGAATATTTCGGCGTAACAGGGGTGAACGTATGATCAATTAATTCAAGAATTTAGAGATTGAGAAAAGTGGATCAGATTATGTATATAAGGCGTTGGAAAAAGTTTAAGGTGGAATAAAAAATAGCTAATAAGCAAGACATTAGTGAAAGTAAGACATTTAGTCAGTGCAAGCATTAATATAATGGCTCAAAACCAAATCAATTAACAATTCCTTTCAAATCGTTTTGGAACAGTATTAAAGAAATATAAATAATTGCAACGTTTTCCACTAGAAAAATGTAAAAGATTGCTATTTTTTCCTAAAAAGTGCACAAACTGAATTTTTCATGGGAATTTAAAGCCAAAGAAGTCGAGTTTCTTTTCTTACTTAAGAGTTAGCTTCTGTCATTTATTGTTATGCTGAAGAATAAGTATTTTTTGTTTGTCTTATGATATGGCAGAATTTTTGGAGTGAAGGTTTGTGAAAAGCGTGGTGAAATTACCGTGAGATCTACAGGTAGGTAAAAAATTGTAGCAAATAATTTTTTTTTACAAATATACACCAACCTATAAAGAATCAAAAGGATAATTTATTTAAGTTGTTAAAAGTCAACTGCCTTTTCATGGAAAGATATTAAAAGTGTTATTCTCTAAAGAAGTTACAGTGTGTTAAGCTCAAATAAAAACGAAAATTCGTACGAATCTGATGGGAAAGCCTTAATTTATTAGCCAGAATTAAAAAAAAAACTCATAGGCATCAAAGTAGTTTCCAAAGCTAGAAGGCAACACTATTTTGGATTGGCCAGCTGTCTTTATCCTGGTATAATTTTCAAGTTGTGAAACCTTCTTCTCCAAATGGCAGCACGAAGAAAAAGATATAAGGATTTAGCAAGAATTTGCAGAAGGTTGTGCTTCAATATTCTGACTATTGTGGTAACTGATGGCAAAATTAAGGAAGCAAAATATCAAGACATATTGGGGAAACTTTGATGCCTGATGCTCCAGTAGTTCAAAACGGGAAAGTAGAATATCAGAGAGATAATGATCGCATTCACTATTTCCTGATAAATATTCCTGTCATGGCTTTTTTGATGTGGTGAACACAGAAAGCCACGAACAAAAAAAAAAGAAAACTTTGGGTTTATACTATTGTTGTTTGCTTACAAGGATAGTTGTCTGCATCTAACGAGAAAAAGCCCACATCATGCCATCAAAATTGCATAGAAAAATTCAAAGTCCAAATTTAACTCAACTTATATTATTGATGACAAATCAGTTCAAGAAGATGATTGAAAAATATGCGGTTTTATAGGATACTAACTTTCAAGTTTTTTTAACCTTGTATTTATTTCCAAAATAAAAATCTAAGTAAATATATTATTAAAGTTTGTTTTATTACATTAATTATTAGCCTAAGGCAGTGTTAGCTCAGAAGAGCTATTACTTTCGTTTTGGCATTTTACGTCAATTCAACTATAAACGGCGAATCACTTTTGAAATTGTTGCCACCAAATATTATCGTCCTGTATTATATTTAAAAGAAATTAAATAATGAAGACTCTGCATAAATGTATGTATGTAATCTCACATTGTGATAAAACAACGGTACCTAAAGCCATCCAATTTTGAATAGCGAACGTCTCCACCCGAATATGGGCTCTGGAAGTCCAAATTTGGAATTTGCTTTATATGTATTTGTATCTGTTTCACATTTTGTAAAGCATTTATGAGTTTTTATTAAGAAACTCAACGATTTCAAAGCGAGCAATGGCAACACTATACGGGAAAAATAAAACATTTTGATCTCTAGCGCGCGAGACTGTATCGGAAATTCTAAAGATATGCTGTTTAAGATATTTTGTAATATTGCTGTTGAACTGAGTTTTCTGATTTAAGTGCGAAGAACATGATATTTAATAAATAAAGATAACACACAAAACGTTAAAAAACACCCCTTTGAGCGTAATATAGTCTTACATATAACTTAAAGCTGTTTTAAAAATAAAATCAAAGCATACGAAACTACTGTTATTGAGCAGCTATAAAAATTTTACTAAATGGAAAAGAAGATAGAGGTAACACACGGTTTTGATTTGTACAAAATATGTGATTTTTATGGCTTTGGTGATAATAAACCATAACTTCTAAGATACTGAGAAACAATTTTTCAACTTCTTATTCTGTGCCAAAAGATATTTATTAGAACACGTGTGTGATATTTATTGACAATGGTGCTATTTCGATGCACTATTGTCTATTGTTGCGTGCTTACGGGTTCGTAATAGATTGAATGGACACAGAATTGATGATGGCTTGATAAAATTTATTTTACCAAAAGGAACACTTCACAGGTAACTTTTCACAAAAACACTCGAACAACCCTTCAGAGCATTACATAGTACAATCAGTAGTTACATTTAAAACTATTAAGACGCTAAAACAAAGAAATGCAAAGCGCATCTAAAGAGCGAAGCCAACACGCAGAGAACTCAATTCTCCGCACTTCCTCACGCGGAATTAAACAAAAACTACTCGGAAACTGATGCTCTTCCCGGCCTTATGTAGTTTTCTCTTCCCCGCCGACAGATTTCTAATACCACCCACTTCTCGAAATTACTGGTATATGAGGTATATGAGGCTGCATACCATTATAGCTATAAACAGCATCAATTACAGTTATTCAATTTTAATACCCGTTACAATTATACAGGAACAAGTCCAAAATGCCCACAAAATAGTCGCAAAGTTTGGCGACTTTCGCCGATTGTTTGCAAATTTGGCGATATTTTGGTTTAAAAAAATGCTATAAGTTCATTAAAATTATCTATATATGTACAAAATTCGTAACATTGCCTCCTTCCCAAGGACTGCAAGTCCTTGGCAGTCGCAGGACAAGAAGCCATGCTTACAACTACGGAAAATCAATGCAATACTAAAGCAGTAATTTCAATAAATGACATAAAACAAATCAAATGTTAAACCATGGTCTTAGTATACCATTTCCATTATATACACCATGTAGACTATTTAGTATGACCATAGTACGGGGCTAGCCTATTGTAACGAACGACTTTCGGTTTAGAAGTTGATGACTTATGTATCCGAACTACGACGTCGTTTAGCCATTTTAAGACCGTGTAACGACCGTCTGAAGAAGACTGCAGTTTAGGAAAAAGTTATTTCCATCGATTTGGATTCCATAATCATACCTTGTCACCTTCGTTAAATCGATGTCCTGTAGCTCTCGTGCCGTATCGGGTCCATCGCCAAGTTGACTCGCTCTTGTGCAAAACTGTGCATCACTTCAAAACGTGTCTGGAGATCTTGGATGTACTCCTCAGGCGATGGAGGCTCATACGGAGGGCGACCAAACAAGAGATCACAGGGTAGAAGGTCACAACGAAAGACCATCTGGGATGAGAAATAGGTGGTAGTCTCGTGGATAGCACTGCGATAGGCCAGAAAGAAAAGGGGTAACTTCTGGTCTCAGTCGTCTTGGTTTTTGAAAACCATCGGCGAGAGGTTAAGGATGGTTCGATTAAGCCTAACATGTAGTCTGACTGGGGATGTAAGGGTGTAATTCAGGATCTGTAGATTGCAAGCAGCTTGCAGAGATCTTTAATTACGAAGAAAGTAAAATTTCTTGTACGATCGTAATGTACTTGTAATGATCGTAATGTAACTAAAGAGGCACATCTTACCGGGAAATGCAATACTGCATCAATACCTCTGCTGCCGAGACAGCCTCTTCATCAGGGATAGCATACGTTTCAGGCCACTTGGTGAAGTAATCAATGACAACGAGGATGTATTTGTTGCCATCAGCAGTTCGTGGCAGAGGTTTCAGGATGTCAAAGGCGAACCGTTCAAAAGACGCTCGTACATATTAATGTTGCAGCTTCCTTCGGCTCCGTTTCTTTTCCGTTCTTTCTGACCGACACAGGCATCGCTAGATTGGCACCTTTTTTGGATTCTCAGATCTTGCATTGCTCTCGAGCTCTATGCAGTCTTCATTATTCCGAAGTGACCTCCTGTCGGGCTGCTATGTAATTCTTTAAAGAAGTCTGGGATCTTGGAAATATCAGCTGCCATCTGAAAGCCTTTCCATCATCCGATTCGAACTTACGGTACAAGACATGGTTTCGAATTAAGTGAGTTCCAGAGAGTCCAATATTATTTTATCGTAGAACTATAGATCGAAATATCCTGCCAGGTAGGTTTCCTATTTGAAGACTCCATTAAATCAATTATGGGTTTAATGTCGCCGTCTTTCAAATGGTCTTTCCTAACTTCTTAGTCACTCCATGCGTCTGGGTCTGACGATGTTGAAGTTGCAATACGAAATGCGACGAATTAACCAGCTCGTATTTTGCTTCGACCCTGGGACAATATCTGCAGTTTTCTGGACAGGGCTTCGGCCTTTCCGTGAGACGATCCTTTTTTATTGACGGATAGTTATGTGATATACATGAAGTCTCAGCATAAATATGGATACTTGGCTTTTGGAATTCTTGAAATTTAATAGCCAAATTAACCATGCATGATCTCTTCGAAGCAGGAATTTTCTGCTGTAGAGGTAATGGTGGAAATGGTCACCGGCTTTAACTACGGCGAACACCTTTTTTTCCTAGTGACCCAGTAATTCTTCTCCGATTTACATAGACACTTGCTCCAGTGCTACGACATGTTTTTGATTGCTTGTATCTTGGGACAAAACAGCATCTCCTTGCTTGCTCAGTGCAATTGTTTTTCACTGCCACCAATTATTTTTTGCGATATTATAACAGCACCTATAATTACTACTGTATTTATTAAAGGCTTTTATGTCTGTGTTTACGAAACCATTATTTTCCTCAAGAAATTAGTGTTCTAGTCAATTACGTAAATGATATTAAATGTTCGCTATTTATTCCTTTGTAATGAATGTTACGTCCATATCAGTTTCATCACTATCGTTATATCAGAACCTTTTTTTTAAAATACTGACAGGCATTCACAGTAATAACATGGATTGTTAAGGTTAACTGTCAGTTCGAAGTATTGCAAATGAACGAGATTGAGACAAATGCAAGCAAATCTTGGTGTCAAAATGTCATATCAAAGGTTAAAGATATTCAAGACATGTATTAATATTAAAATGTCAAACTTAAAAGAATTCTCAAGATCACCTCTTTCTTCTAGATACACTGGTGTTTTACCTGTGATACTAACTACCCATTTACATTTAAACTAATCATTATAAAGCAAAGTACTTAAAGGAAGTGCTAAAATATTTCCAAAAAGGAAAATATTACTTCACTTTTCAATTTAGTAGATGTATAATTATATAAATTTTCTGAGGCGTCTAGAATGCAACAAAATTGAGTAACAATATTATGTAACAAACTGAGAAATATACACTGAATACCAATAAGTATTTGGACACCTGTGATAGAAAAGAAAAACTAACTTTGTTCAAAATCAATAGTTGGTAGAGCCTCCACGAGAGGTAATTACAGCATGGACGCTCCGGGGCATACTTTCCACAAGTCTTTGTATGAAAGCTAGTGGTATTTTCTTCCACTCGGCTTAGAGAAGACATAGAAGTTCCTTCCCCGATTTTGCACTGGTAGTACACCCCTGAATTCGGCGATGCAACTCGTCCCAGAGGTTCTCGATAGGGTTCAGGTCTGGACTCTGGGCAGGCCAGTCCATTCGATGAACTCCATTGGCACCATACCAAGCCTTGGTTAACGTCGAAACATGACAATGACATTGTCGTCCTGAAAGTAACAGGGGTCCAACCCGTAAAACTGCCACAACATAGGAAGCACATTGTCATCCAAAATAGTGCAGTAGGCATCGGAGTTGAGCTTACCATGAATGGGGACTAAGGGTCCCAGCCCATACCAGGAGAAACACCCCCAGACCATAATTCCACCTCCGCCGAACTTGACTGTTGGCACAATGCATTCTGGCAGGAGATGTTCTCCAGGTAGACGCCAGACCCAGTCCCTGCCATCCGAACGGTAAAGGGGGAACCTTGATTCGTCACTCCAAAGAACCCGTTTTCACTGATGTACGGTTCAATTTCGATGTGCTTTGCACCACATTAACCGAGCAGCGCGGTTGGACTTTGTGATCAAAGGCAGCAGCACGACCATGAAAACCAAGCAGATGTGCTGCCTTACGGATGGTATTCATTGAAACAATACTCCCGGATGCCTGTTGAAACTCCTCGCGGATGAAGGCCATCGGTTGGGTGCGGTTCTTCCGAATTTCTCTGGACAGCACTCGTCGGTCTCTACCTCCCAGTTTCGTTGGTCTGCAGACTCGGAGCTCATTCCGACAATCCCCGCTCACCTTCCGCTTCTTAATCACAGAGGCCACTGTCGATTTTGGGTACTTCAGATCGCTAGATATATCCCTTAAGGATCGGCCACATTTGTGATACCCGATAATTATACCTTTCTCGAAATCAGAGAGCTCCGAACTGCGAGGCATCTTGCCTACGACTAAAGCCGATGGTGTTTCCTTCACGATATATACCGGCGGAGTCCGTGACGTACCTTAGGACCGCAGATTTCGTCATTTGCATAGGTGTCCAAATACTTATTGGTAGTCAGTGTATAAATACACTCATGGACAAAAAAATTAACGCACCAAGAAGGAGTCGTCAAAATGAAACGAAATTTTACATACGTAATGACTACTTTGATATAAGTAAATGATAAGAAAATCAAAGAAAAAGGATAAATTATTTCAGAGAAAAAGGCAAAAGAACGGAGGAGTTAATACTCCATTGGGCCCCCTCTAGCGCGAATGCACGATGCGATACGATCGTGCATTGAGTCACACAAGTTCTGTATGATGCCTTGAGACATTTAGTTCCATATTTTCTGTAACCTTGCCTCTAGTTCGTTCAAACTCGTGGGATGCCCAACTCGCCGTCCCAAATAACCCCAGATATACTCGATTGGAGACAAATCTGGGGATCGGGCAGCCCAAGGAAGGGTAGTAAAAGTACGGAGACAATCTTGTGACACCCTTGCCGTATGAGGCCGAGCATTGTCTTGTCGAAATATGGCTCCTGAGAGCCGTTGCATGAGTGGCAACACATGTGGCTGCAGGATTTCATGAACATATCGCTGGGCTGTCATGGTGCCACGGAACAATACTAGGGGTGACCGTGTATTGTAAGCAATGGCACCCCATACCATCACACCAGCTGTGGGCACGATGTGTCGCTGTACAGCAATTTCAGGATTGAGGCGTTCACCACGGGCTCTCCACACACGAACACGATTGCCATCACTGCCGAGATTGAATCTGGTTTCGTCGCTAAAGACGACCTGGTTCCTTTCCGCTACAGTCCAGTTTCCTCGTGCTCGACACCACTACAAACGAAGGCGTCGATAGGTTGGCATCAAGGGCAGCACACGTAATGGACGCCGCGATACCAACTGTCCTTCAGCCAGGCGCCTTCGTATGGTTCGAGAAGACACAGGGGCCCCTAGTGAAGGTGCTACCTGTGCCTGGATGGCGGCCGATGAAGCAGTTGGCTGTACGCGTGCATTTCTTGCGATGTGGCGGTCTTCTCAACAACTGGTCTGTCGAGGGCGTCCTGAGCCTGGTCTTTGTGTACATGACATTTCTCGGGTCCACTGGTCCCAACACCTCCTCAAAACACAATCAGAGCGGCCTAATTGACGAGCTACTCGCCTAGCTGACCACCCAGCTTCCATCATCCGACGATTCTCCCCCTCTCAAACTGCAACAACTGCTTATATTGTCTTCGAACATGGCGTAATGGCTTGTCTACCTCAGCTCTTCCTTTGCAAATGATTCAGCGCACTCAAACAAGCTTTGGTTATCTGTTTTATACTCCAAATAGTACGACTTTTAACGCCCTCTTACTGGCTATACGTAATGCGCAATCACGCTGCATTTCTAATCATTTGCATATGTTCCCGACATGTACCTTCATTGCAAGTTTCGTTACGATCCCGCAATTATTTTTTGGTGCGCTAATTTTTTTGTCCATGAGTGTATATTGTGAAAGACCAGATGTTTAAAATTCAAAGATGCGTAAGATTCAGATGCTTTAGATCAAAGATACTAATGCTTTACCTGAAGTTTTCTTTAGTAAAAACATTAATATCTGAAGCACCTTTCACTATTTCACACAATATTAATTCCGAGGTAAGCGAATCTGCATGTATTAGTCATTTAGTACAGAGAATGGATTAAGAAACACTCGGAGTCATCACAGAAGAATCACAAGCACCGCATATCCTGGGATCTCCTTTACCAGAACGAAATGTTCCGATTTGATCTATTTATTATCCTTTGCTTCTGGATCTTGTCTCATGCTTTTGACAGGAATTACGATATCTCGCATATTATGTGAAATTAGATTATTTTTTCCAGAAAGTGAATTCAGAACGGCAATATGCCTGATAGTTAGATTATTTTTTTACTGCGGCAGATTCTGATAAGGATCATTGAGTTTAATTATTGGATGTAATACCTCAAAATACTGTTGCTTACAATTTTGCGATTTTAGTAAGACCAATAGTTACCTTTTCCTAAAACATTTATATTACTGTGAACTTGTCTTGTTTTTAATTGAAGCGAAGAAATCTGTACTTTATTTTAATTATTAATTTAAAATGTGCTAAATAGGTACAATAAAATGTTTATCAAAGGATTCTTACACGTTTATTACTGTACATTTACATTTTAGCTAAAATAAAAATTCTGCACTTCTTTTTTTCAATGATAGGACTTAAGTGTGGCTTATATTTTGCTTAGTGTAAGAAACAAATGAAAATCTTACATTTTATATAATAAATGATAGCATACATTAAAATGGTATTAAAATCTTTTTACTGATTTGTAAACTTGAAAAAGAATAAATTAAATTATTATTATGCATTTAAAATTATTCATTGTTATGTGTTCTCAAATACTTCTTGTTGGTAAACTGTTATATTAGTATTATTAGCAGAATA
>KK121823.1:2262-30968 GCA_000611955.2 Stegodyphus mimosarum
TTTAGGACCGCCAAACACGATACTACACAAAAAACACCCGCTGAACTCTTCTTAGGAAGAAAGATCTTGACCCCCCTAGATAAACTGTTCTTTGTACAGGAAAGGGCAGAAGAATTTAAAATGAGTGATATACAAAAGTTAATACGGGAAGCGACGGGAAATATAGAAAAGGCCCAGAGAAAACAAAAAATTTATTATGACCTAAAGAGAAGAGGGGTCAAGTACAATTTGGGAGATGAAGTTCTGAAAATAAAACATAACTTGTGAAATGCCCCAGAAGAAAAGGTGGGGAAATTTTTTCCGCGTTTTGAAGGCCCTTTCATAATTGAGAAAGTTACACAGGCAGTGGTTATATTAAAAACAAATGACGGGCAAAGAATGACGGCGAATGTGGATCAAATCAAGCCGTACTATAATAGAAATAAAATGCCAGTATTTAAAGATTTTTTTCAGGATCCGAGACAATCGAATAGCACGGAAGATGTACCTCACCGAAAACAGCAGGAAAGTCAGGAAAAGAAAGCTCCCCCTCAACAAAGTAGAAGTAAGAACCAAAAATGTGGATTCAAAAGAAAGTCTGACGATGCAGGTGAGCAGACCTACGAACGGACCTACGAGCAGACCAAGAGACGAAAGCAGAATGAGCCAGAAAAGCCCAAAATATCCAAAAGAACTGCGAAAACATCGGATAGGTGCCTGAGAAGCAAGCAGCCTCAGTTGCAGCCTGAGAATCAACGTTCCGAATACAGCAGGAACCAGGAGCAGCAACGAACAAGGGCCCAGTCCACCAAACGCCCAGCAGAGCAACCTCCTCCTCAGCGCAAATACCCGAGGATACAACGACGGAATTGTAAAAGGAAAAGAGATGAACAAGCTTTCAAGGACCAACAACCAAAGTCAAGGAGACTGGCCAAAGCTGCAACTTATTCTTTCAAGGATTGGGCCAAGAAAAGGATGGATGACTACAACAAGATAAGTAGCATTTCTTATTCAAAAGTTTAGTTAATTTTCGAGTGTACTGCAAGTTGCAAGGTCGATTTTACCTCAAGCGAGGTTGAGTTTTACGCCAAGTGGGCGATAAAAACTTATCTTGAAAGAAAAATGTTGTTGCTTAAAAAATTGTAATTCAGCAAAGACTTAAAATTACTTAATGTTTGTAAAATAGATTCTGAAGCATTGCAAATAGATAAATTTTGTAAAAGCAATGAATTGCTGAAAAGAAAAATGTTAACTAAAGGATTTTGTATGACGCTTTGTCGAAAGACTTCTAAAATGTCTAGAATGAAAAATCGGAAAATTGAAGAACACGATTTAGTCTATGGACTATTATTTCAGTGTAATGTGATATTTCAGGAAAGTACCTTGAGAAAGGAATAGGAAGCACTTGCTGTAAGCTTAGAAATTTAACCTGCATTTGTATTTCATGACTGCTATGAAATTGTTAAAGTGTTATAAAATGTAACAAATAATATTATGCTAGCAATGCACGTTAAGTGCAATATCAATGTGAATTATATGTGCAAACTGCGAATTGTATGCATGAAAAGTTAAAGTTTGAGTAATTTTAGAATGCAAGTGTTAAATAGGCTCTCCACCAAATACACTTAAAGTGTTAGACATAAAGCTAGTGAGAACCTCAGGTTTAGCTGGTTATAGGGCGTCTTTTGAGGTCTCGTATGTCAAGTTCTAACTAATGTTAGTCGATCGTAGGTGGGAGATTTGAACACCCCCGAACACAGAAAACCCGCAATGGCGGTTTGCTTTTCATCCAACACCGGTGAGAGAGCATTGGGGGAAGAATTTAATTGTGCTTGAATGATAATGTGTGTGTGCGAATTTACACGGGTAAGAATAAAGAATTGTACCTAGAAATTACTGTTATTATGTTGTACTAAAATTCCTTTCCTTCCAGATTTTGCTGGAAGGAGTAAGACTTAGATGAAAGAAAAATGTTGAAGACTGTTGTTCAAGCAAGTTTCGTCTGTATTTTTCACAAACAGATATTGCCTTGTAAGGGTTGGCCTAAGTTTAGAAGAGTGAAATTTTGACTATTTGTTTAGAATTGCGAGTTTCAACATGGTCCGTTTGGACCACAGTAGTTTAACTACCGCAATTCTGGCGGGAAGTATGTAAGGTTTTAGTTAAACTAACAAAGTTTTATTTTAATTTAAATCTTTCTATCTCTTCTCTGTTTCAACTTCCCGTCAGAAGAAGCGCGCGTTTTCAGCTTATGCTAATTTGAAGTACAGCCAAGTACTATTTAAACCAGAGGTAGAAACCTCTTAGTGTGAGAGAGCTTTTAGTCTCGGATCACGGTCATTCTGTTCGACGTTCGCCTGACCAGCTAGCAGTAAAATTATAAGCCATAGTGCTTACGACGTGATTGCATATTGAAATAAATTGAAGTGCGCTAGTATTAGTATTTCTTGCTACGCACCATTTAGTTAGAGGCCAACTCCGCGATTTGCTCTGTGAGCAAAGTTTAATTAAATTTATATTTAGCTTAGTTTAAATTTATCTGATTGTTAAGTTAGGCCCAAGTGTGGTCTTTTACTTTCTGTATCCCTCCCGAGTTGGGAAGTGTGTAAATACAATATTGTTTTAATAAAAGAGGATTTTAAATCCCTTTCAAGTGCAGTTATTCTCCAGCACAGTATCTACATTAGAACAAAGCTCATTTAAGCTCCATGTTCCAGATCAGGACTTTAGGTTAAGGAGTTACTTCAAAATGTTTGCTAAACACATGCACAGACAACGCAGTCCTGACAATCAGATCGATAATTTGATACTCAGCATGCCTAGGCGTTGTACGGACTGTATTGTATCGTCTGGGAGATATACAATGTATTAACAATCATACCAACCATGTAATATTGGTTTTTTGTAAATAGGTTTTTTTTGTAATTTGCTCCAGGGAGAAAAAAATCGCTAATTTTTTTGATAATATCAAACATATAGCATCTTTTTTTTGCTCTTTACCTTTTGTTTAATAAATAAGCTTTACAAATAAGTCAAATTTGTTTTGCTTCTAACTCTTCCTTTGCCTAATTTTGCATTATCCTTAATTTATAGACATGAGTGTATATGGTGTCAGGAGTATTTTGCTTTAAAAATGGAAGCCACCAGAGCCGATGAAATTTGATGGAAATCTTTCTTCAAATTGGCAAAGATGGCTGCAGTCGTTCGAAATATATGAAGTAGCAAGGGAATTACATAATAAAGAAGAGAAGGTAAGAGTTAATACTTTTCTTCATGTAATAGGAATTCGCCGTGTTGAAATATATAATACATTTCCTATAGAAGAAGGTAAAGAAATTAAATGAAGAGATATTAAGACAAAATGTAAGGAATATTGTATTCCTAAGAAAAATATTACATATGAAAGACATTTATTCTTTACTAGAAATCAAACCACGTCAGAAACTATGTCAGAACTTTGTGTTCTGTGCATTCTTTTTGGAAACATGGTAAATTCTGTAAAGTGTTCTTAACCTCCAATAGTGAGTCCTGAACTGGAACAGGGAGCGGAAGGTACGCTATGTTCTGATGTATCTGCTGGGCTGGATAATAACTGCACGTGAAGGGATTTGAAATCCTCTTTTATTCAATCATTATTAAATACAAACCTCCCAATTCGGGAGAGATACAGACAATAACAGACCACACTTGGGTCGAACTTAACAATCAAATAAATTTAAATACTAAACCTAAAATAGAAATTAAATCAAACTTTGCTTCGCAGAGCAATTCGCGGAAGTTGGCCTCTACCGAAAAGGGTGCGTAGCAAGGTATACTAAATACTACCGCACTTTAATTTGTTTTGCAATGCAATCACGTAGTAAGCACTATGGCTTATAAATTTAAACTGCTAGCTGGTCAAGCGAACGTTGAGCGGCGTGACCGTGATCTGAGGCAAAGCTCTCACACACCGAGAGGTTTCTACCTCTGGCTTAAATAGTGCTTGGCTGTACTGCAAAATTAGCATAAGCTAAAAACGCGCGCTTCTTCTGACAGGAAGTTGAAGCAGAGAGGAGATAGAAAAGATTTAAATTAAAATAAAACTTGG
The DNA here is from genome assembly GCA_000611955.2 of Stegodyphus mimosarum. Classification (NCBI taxonomy): domain Eukaryota; kingdom Metazoa; phylum Arthropoda; class Arachnida; order Araneae; family Eresidae; genus Stegodyphus; species Stegodyphus mimosarum. The sequence continues at coordinate 6,329 of KK121823.1, forward strand.
TTAGTTTAACTAAAACCTTGCAACTATAGATGAGTATTTAACTGAGCTTCGGAATAAAGCTAGAACAGGCGACTTTGCACAATTAACGGAGGGTCTAATAAAGGAGAAAATTGTTTTTGATATTAAAGATGATGTAGTGAGAGCAAAATTGTTACATGAAACAGAATTAGTATTAGCAAAACTCTTGACGTATGCAGATCTGCAGAAATAAGTGCACATCAAACAAAAGTAATAAAAGATGAGGAAACTGCTGTAAAGTTGGTGAAAAGGAACTAACATAATAAGAATACATAGAAAGAAGTAAATACCGAGAAACAAAAGTTTATTCTAAATGTGGAACATCTTATGAGTATCGAAAGTGTCCGGCGTATGGAAAAATCTGTCATAAGTGTAAAAATGCAAATTATTTCGCGAATCAGTGTAAAAGCTATACAATAAAAAAAAGAAGGAGTCAAGGTAAACATAAAAAAAAAGAAACAAATTAAATTAATATATCATGACTCTGATGAAGTGTTAGAATTTTATGTAGGTACATAAAACTTTAAATCAGATAACAGAGAAGAGAAATAGACTATTGACATCAATGTAAATAAAAGTAAACTAAATTTGCAGTTAGATACTGGAGCAATGAGCAATGTTATTTCTAAAAGCAAAGTGAAATTGCTAGATGTTGCGATACAGATGTCTGAAATTAAAGATTAGTTACATTCTCTGGGAATAAAATGGATACTATAGGAAAAGTAATACTTGGCTGCCAATATGAAAAAAACCATTATGTTGTAGAATTCCAAGTGATTGACAAAGAAGTACCTCCTATATTAGGATTAAAATAATGTCTGCAACTAGGTTTGATTCAAAAAGTAATGTCTGTTTACAAGGAAGACTTACTGAAGGAATACAAAGATGTATTTGAAGGCTTAGGTTGTTTGAATGGAGAATATAAAATCCAGTTAAAACAAAGTGTTACACCAGTAGTTCATGCTCCAAGAAAAGTGCCCATAGCTATACAAGATAAAATGAAAAACGAACTACAAAAGATGGAAAATTTAAATGTTATAGAGAAAGTAAGGGAACCAACTAAATGGGTAAATTCAATGGCCACAGTTGTCAAAATAAGAATATGTTTAGATCCTAGATAGTTAAGTAAAGCTATAAAAATAGAACATTATCTTATGTTAACTATTGACGAAGTTGTCACTAGAATGCCAAACGCAAAAATATTTTCTGTTTTAGATGCTAATAGTGCTTTTTGGCAAATCCAACTTGATGAAGAAATACACCTTTTGGCAGATACAAATTTAAAAGATTACCATTTGTCATACGTTCAGCTTCAAAAATTTGCCAAAGAAAATTAAACCAAATAATAGAAGGTCTAGAAAGCTTTGAATGCATAGTAGATAATATCTTAATATAGGGATCTAATGAAAAGGAACAGGAGCTACGACTTAAAAAAGTACTCCAGAGCACACGAGAAAATAATCTGAAGTTCAATAAGGCTAAGTGTAAAATAAAAGTTAATCGTGTGAATTATATAGGGCATGAATTAAGGGAAAATGGATTAAAAGCTTATTTTTCTAAAGTGGAAGCAATTGTTAAATTGCCAGAACCTACAGATGTGCCTTCTCTACAAAGAGTTTTAGGAATGCTTAATTATTTAGCCAAATTTATTGCTGACTTAACTACTACTAGTGCACCATTAAGACGGTTACTTGAGAAAAATGTTCTCCGGCACTGGACTGAAAAACATAAAATAGCTTTCGAAACACTTAAAGAATTGGTTGTAAAAGCACCAGTATTAAAATTCTATGATGTTAATAAGGATGTAACTCTTTCAGTAGATGCAAGTTCTGAAGGATTAGGTGCTGTTTTACTGCAAGAAAATCAACCAATTGCTTGTGCTTCCAGAGCTCTAACGAAAAGTCAAAAAAATTATACCCAGAGAGAAAAAGAGCTTTTAGCTATTCCTTTTCACAAGTTCTAAATTTCATCACTATATATATGGCAAACGTATTACAGTTGAAGTTGATCATCGGCCATTAGCGTAACTAAGAAACTTCTTTTTGAAGTACCACAGCGATTGCAAAGAATGCTGTTAAATTTACAAAAATATAATCTAGATGTAGGATACAAAGAGGGGAAAGGCTTATTAATAGCAGGCACTTTGAGTAGAGCGTATTTGAACACAACAGAAGAAGATAATGATGAAAATACAGAAATCTGTACGCTGATTCCAGCATCTGATAACAAAATTTAGAAACTGAAGAAAGAAAGTGAATGTGATGCTGCACTACAGTACTTAAAGAAATATATTCTGAGAGGTTAGTCAGAAAAGAAACATCAGGCGGAACCTCAAGTCAAAGTATTTTGGAAAACTATAGAGATGAGTTGACAATGGAAAATGACTTACATTTTAAAGGAAGAAGGGTAATTATTCCTTTATCTATGCAAAAGGAGATGTTAAATTTAATTCATGAGGGTCATTTTGGGATAGAAAAGTGTAAGAAAAGAGCTAGAGATTTTTTGCTTTGGCCACTTATGAACAAGCAGATAGAAGATAAAATTTCAAAATGTCCTATATGTAATGAATACCAGAAGAAAAACATAAGAAAGCCTATGATACCACATGAAGTTCTCAATTTACCTTGGTATAAAATTCAAACAGATTTATCTGAGATTAACAAAGATGTATACTTATATACATGTATGTATTGTAAGAAGTTTTTTTGAAATGAGTGATGTTGGGACATCAACCTGGCTTTCATATTTAATGAGAAACTTATTCCTTTCAATTTTTTTTCACTCTTGTAATTAGTGAGTAAATTTAATTTTGTTTGACTGTGCTAATTGCATAAAGAAATGCGAACGGATACATATTATCTAGAATATCAACACTCCCTCCCTCTTACTGTACTGTCTGAACACATGTTTCAATAACCTTTATGGGGAGAAAACTTCAAGCCAACTGAATAAAGAAATATTCTTTTTAAAAGTCTATTAAACATTGCAATGAATTTCCACAAAGAAATACTTGAAGAAAACGGAACCATATTAAAAAACTAATCGACGTAGTTTTATCGCTTCAGAAACAAGCAAATGCACTTCAAAAAGTCTTAAAAATTTTTTCATATTCATTTTTTTTTCGTCAATCGAAAATGAATATGATGCTTGAACAGCTGAAAAAGTAAATACTGCTTCTGTTTTTATTCGTTTAAGATGAACACAAAATGTTTCTTTCTCTTTCCCAAAATATTCCAGTTTCCTATTGTTTTCTTTTGTGTATTGCAGCACAGAACTCTAGATATTACTTCGCAATTAATATTCATTTGGGGGGCACGAAATAGGCAACTTTTCTAAATATTTACTTGGAGTCGCCAAAATCCACATCATACCCCGAACTAAAGATTAACCAATCGTTCTTTCGTAAAAAGGTACTAACATTGACTGCAGCTTCGCAACATTTAAGTTCTTCTAGAATAGTATGGACATTTTACAATGATCCAGCTCATGATTTAAGAGGAAAGAAAAGAAAAATCTGGACATCATAAGGGATTCATTCTCCAGCTTTGATTTCGCCATTAGAAGTTTGCATAAAAAAGATGAATGGAATTAGGCATTATATTTTCTTTATTAATTATCATAATGATTTTTCTTTGTTATATCACTTATTAAAATACCGCTTTGCGCACAGTCTGAGATAATATTTTCAACATTTTCTAATATCCAATCAGCTGCATCTAAAATGATCACAGATTTCGTTGATTCCTGGTTGTCGAAATTCTCGATAAAATATTAAGCAACAACAGCCATTTGTTTTCGGATCAGAATGTTTGAATTTTCCGTATATCTAACGGTGATGAAGTATTTGATGAAAAAAACTGTACATTTTTCCTATTACCCGTATTTGCAGAAAATGCAGCTTTGCTGTTGAAGAGCAAAACATTCTCTCTTCTGTTTGACGCATTTGAGCCAAATTCAGTTTACCATTTCGACATAATTTCGGATGTAATGAGGATCTTTTATTGGTTTTCTACTTTACACCATGTTTATTAGAATTTGTATAATTAAAATACTTCGACACTTGTTTGCTATTAATAACGAATGGTTTTCCAAAATCACTAGTCACACTGTAGGATATCACAGTCAGTCTTGTTTCTGAAATCTTGTCTCCAAAGCATTTTTCATTTTTTTAAATGCATAATTTTGTTTGACAAATTAGTTAAATTTTAATTAATTTGAACAAATCCAGATTCAATCAGTTTAATCGTGATTTTAAATGCAATAGAGGAAAGAAAATTATTCATAAGCTTTCAAGTTTCACAATCCCTTCCATCTCCATTTCAGAATCCTGTTCCACTGATTAGCAAACTGTCTTTTTTTTTTTTTTTTTTTTGACTGGATCAGTAAACATTATTCCTAACCCGAAGTTTTTCGGATTTGCTACTCGAAGCTTCAAAACTAGATTTGCTATGATTGCTATGATTTCTGTAGCTTTGTATTGCAAATAACGTCTGCTGAGGGAGTACTGTTTGCAGGTGCAGAAAAGAAGCAGTCAAAGACAAATTGCATTAATGTCATACATTTAACATGCATCAGCTGAAATACTGGCACAGCGCGAAAAATGACATTTTGACATATACGTATTTAAAGTTTTCCTTCATTTAGGAAAGCATCAATCATACACTTAATTGACGAATTAAAGTTTTTTTTTATTAATAAAAGCTTCATTGAAGTTCTTTTAATATTAATACTTACAAAATGTTATAAAATCATTTAGTAATTTAACATTATTTAATAATAAATTATTATTATTGCCGATTATTGTCATTTTTGATTATTGTCTGATTATTGCCGTCATTTTTGTTTTCCTTTTATGTTGAAGAAATTTAATAATAAATTTAATGTTATTTAATAATAAATTTGTGTTATTGTTGTCAGTTTTGTTTCCCTTTATGTTGAAATATGGTGGAAGTTCATGACTTCTAATAATGCAAGAAATTTGCAGATGATAATTAAGTTTTATTAACAATGTTACCACTTTGTGACATGTACTACAAAATTATAAAATGGCATTTTAAATATTTTAGAGCAGCACCATTAGTCGAAATATAAAAAAAATGTGAACAGTTTTCCAAGAATACTGTATATCCAATATACTATATTTTCATGTTTCAAAATAGAATGCATTTTTATAATTCAAAATTTAGATGGTGGATAACATGCTTACAAGCCAGAAAAACAAAAGAGGGAAAATGCGTATTTTTCAAATGAAGATTTCCATTGGATCACTTTTTCTTTTTTGGATAATTTTAGGTTTGAAAGTTTTAATATTGGTTAAAATGTTATGTAAGTGCCTGCGTCATTAGCGTTATGTTATAATCAATTGATAGAGATAATTTTTGAAATGATGCAGTTTAGGGAGGTTTATTATAAGCAGTTGCTATTTTTGGGACAGAAAGAGGAGATTAAAAAGGAGACTTAAAGAGGAGTTTTGCAAACTAAAGTTAGTATTTTATTTTTCTCTCTCTTTTTTTTTTTTTTTTTTTTTTTTTAAGAATTGTAGAGTAATTAGCTAGTATTTTATATTACCTTTTTTTATCCTACATATTTCAAAGTTTTAGTGTAGGTGTTAACTTTAATAAAATTTAAATAAAATCTTCTCCAAAATATTTTATACCTTTTTAAAACATTCAAATTTTTTATTATTTTTGGAGGTTTAACATGCAGAATGACCTATTTGTATGACGTCGGGGGGGGGGAGGAATAAAATTCTAGTCACTCGACAGCAAATCTGTACCAAAGAACTATAAAGATCACATGTTAATTATACGTACCGTTTTAAACTCACAGTTCTGGTTTTCCGTATTTTTTAATTCCGTACTTTTAATGAAAATGACAACTTTTCCCCGTTTTTAATAAAAAAATGTAAATATGTTTAACCAAAAAGTTATAATTAAACATATAATCGTATTTAATTATTAGGAAGCTTATATTATTCGGTTAAGTTTTATTACTGCAGCATTCAAAGAGTTGTGATAATAGATTAAGTATAGCATTTTTTATGAAATGAATGAACAACGGCTAAATATTCAAGAATCTATTTTAATAATTTCTTTTTATTATATTGTAGAGTTTATTGTTTTTCGAAATCTAAGGAATACAGCACTTGCTAAAAGAGTATTTTTTGTTATGAACAGTCTGCCGTTCGGTACTGTGGCACCCGCCTTTCTGCTACATGGAATAACTTTATCAAAGAAATATTCATAGGAGTCGTGATAAGCCTGAATTTTTTATATGAGTCTTCTGACTGATGAATAATGCAAATTCAGAATCTTTATATAATAATAAAACTTTTTTTATTCATCTTTCTTTGCCATGATTAGCCTTCATTCCGTTTGCATCATCCGAATACCTTGTTTTCGCCTCTCGGAAATAATGGTTATTCTAATTAAGAAGAAACGTCACAAGTGGCGCCACCTAGTGGCTAGTATACGCAAGAGGACGTTGTTGAGTCACTGTAATTTTCATAATTTAACAAAAGAATAATTTGTAACGGTGGTATTCAAACCGTTCCGTGAGTCAAAATAAAAATTCTACATGTGACATATGTTAGAGAATGGCGTGCAATAAGTTGCAAACATAAATAATTTTTTTCTGCAGAATGAATTACATTTAGATGACAGTTTTAAAAATTATAGAATGAGGCACCTTTTTCACTTGAAGAAAGCTATAAGAAAATATTTCCCAAAAGAGAAAAATCCGTATGACTGGATAAAAATCCGTTCAAGAGCTACCATAAATCAGAAGGCTTGCGAGCGAAGGATAGGTAACAACATATCAAAATATCAACAAATTCGAGCTTAAAATCTAAATTTAAGTAAGAGCAAAACTTTTGTTGCAGATTCATGCAATAAACCTAGCAGTTTCTTACACACCTACACGTATTTTAATGCCATATTTATGGTATATAAGTGGAAAATGTTTCTCAACGTATGTGGCAACAAAAACAAAATTTAGAAACAAATTCAATGCAGAATATAAAATGCGACTGCAGATAATATCAGTAGAGCTAGACTTCGACAATTTATGTATAAAAATGTCACGAAATATAATGCAAGGATAAGTGACGCTTGGGAAACGAGTAATTTATTCGTTTTTCACTTAATTACCATTAATATGCAATTTATATTAATTTTATATTAATTTTTTTTTGAATAAAAAATACTTTTTCTTAATTCTCTTTACGTAATGTACTCTGAGAGGAAAAAAAAAAGGGGGGGACAGTTCTATTTCTCGCGTTCTACTGGGCCGATTGACGAAATTCAACTTGCGTTTCTCATGTCTCGAAAGCGCGACTTAGGATATATATTAGATTTATATATAGCATTGTTCTAACGTAGGTATTTTGACACAAAATCGGACTTTTTCTGAAATAACATTCCAATTTTTTTACATATTTCTATTCTACGACTTAAATTATGCCAAACTGCCAAGTTTTGTAAAAATCGCAAGCGTAGTTTTTAAAATATTAGCTTTCAAAATTTTAGCTCCTCAATGTTAATTGAATTTGGTATATATTTATTAATATTTCTTTTTTTATTAAACTTACTTGATTCCTTCTTTTAGAATTAGAAATTTAAGTTCATTCCAAATAAAATTCACCCATTTTTTTACTATTTATTTTTAAAATTTGTATTTTTAAATAATTTTTACATATTTTTCGAAAAAAATTTTGAAGTATGACCTATGAAATTTTTAACATTATCTTAAAGTAGATGTATTTCTAGGGACATCTGCAAAAAATTAGAGTTTTTTATTCAAAATTTTCTAAGATATACATGAATTTACATATGGGAACGTTTTGAAATTTGGCATCTTTTTTTGAGCGATTATAATGCCAAATGTGGTTTTATGGATTTTGTTACAGTGAATTGCCACAGCTATTTTTAACCTGAAATTTCAAATAAATTTTTACGGAGAATTGATTATAGGGAATATTTTCCCTCAATGATCCGTAATAAATATTTATTAATACTATATGAAGAGCCATGCTTTTTTTTTTTTTTTTAAATATAGATCATTTTGTTCAGTTAAAAAAAATAATTTCTTCCTTTTTTTCCTTTTTTTTTAATATTTGTAATAGTAAAATTTTACTTTTGCCGTGTTATCGTCTGCTAGCTTACTTTAATTTTATTTAAATCGAATTGTCTAAAACTGAGAACTTTCGTTTGATGTTTTATGAACTGTTTTACTTCTTTCTCGTTTAGCAAAAAATATTTTAATTAAAATATTTATCCTTTGTGGACTTTGCTTTAAACTTTATTTATAGTTAAAATGCCTAGAAAATGAAAAGCTGTCTTCAGCTGAAGCGCAACTGATGTAATTGATATTTTAAAAAATTTGACAAGAATGAAAATTTATTAAAGTGTAACAATAGAAAAATTTTAATTTTCTGTAAATCTTAATTTTTTTGTGAGCACTGAAAATAAATGCAGAAGAAAAGAAGAAAATTAGGAAAAAAGTAAGCAAATATTTGAAGGGGAATTTGGCTGTCAGAAATACTAAGATGTTTGAAAAAGATGGAGGCTTTTGAATCAGAATACTTCAAAGAATTTGGGTGTTCAAAGAGAAAAAACTTGAACGTGTAACATCAGCAAATACCATTAATTGAGCTTGTGCTGACGGAAAAGACAAAAACATGTCATTGCATATTAACGCGAAGAGCGACTGGCTTTCGACTATATGGTTGGTATAAATTTAAATTACGTCATAGAACATCATATCGTATCATAAACGGAGAACCCCATGATTTCTCAGTCGAATTATTTAAAGATTCAGACATTTTTCCAGTGATGTATACGGATGTCATCTAAAGACATTTTGCCTGTTGATGAAACCAGGCTTTTCTTTCATCTCATGCCTTCAAAATGCCTCTAAAGACTGATAAAGGCTCTGAACGAAATGCTGATGAAATGGATTATTGAAAAATCAAACAAAAGCAGAAAAAACGGAAAAGCAGAGCTATCTGCCTAAAAGGAGGAATGCCTTCGTTAAGAACTTTCTATGGGAAACCAGCTCGTATGCACGTTACAAATGAGAAAAACCACGAAAACGCCCATGTAATCAGCCCGTTCGCCGGGATACGAACCCTGGAGCGAACTGCCAGTATTCAGCGGCACTGGCAGTTCGCTCCAGGCCGTTCGGCCGTTTGGAAGCCCTTATGAAGTGGAAGACGATAACTTTTATTTAAAATTAATGTTAGAAATACCAAGATGTTTCGAAAGGTTGGATGCTCTTTAATATACTTGCACAATGCATGAAGAAAAAGAGCAAGCCATTAAGAAGAAAAAATAAACTTTTGCATAAAATTTAGTATTTTTTTTTTAAATTTAAAACTTTTTTAATCTTATGATATTTGATTCTTGCGATTTCAAAAATAAAATATTTGACTAAAATATGAATAACATTTTAAGAATCTAAATGTAAGATGATAAAATTGTGTAAAGCAATGGCACAATGATAAAACTGTTTAAAGTAATATATGAATGTCATCCTAAGTTAAAATGTTGGTTATATTTATTTATTTATTACTAGCCGCTGCGCGGCCAGCCTTCGTCTGGCTTTTAAGTGTACCGGAAAAATGCCTAAAGACAACGCCAAGCATTAAATTTGTAAACTGCACAAAATTTTACTCTGCAGAACAATTTTATCGAAAAAGAACCAAACAACAACGGAAAAAAAAATTCAGTTAAAAATGCATTACATATAAAAAGCATGCAATGAAATAAGCAATATCCCTTAATACAAATATTAATTATCTTAATAAATAAATTAACCAACTTCCTGCCGCCTTCTCTAGACAAACGTCCAGTATCCAAGAGAAACATTAAATTTTAAAACTGCACAGAATTATCGCCCTCATTTTTCCGGGTAGCAATAGTGCTGATATCAGCAACAATGGCTGCGTGCCATTGTTGCTCATATAATGAAAGAAAATCATCAATTTGATACTATTTGATAAAAATAAATAATAATAAAAAAAAAACCTCATTCGAATTTTGAAAAATCGATGTGCACTGGCTCTTGTGTAGATGCATCTTGTGTACCAGATTTCATAGGCCTGGGTCTATTAGCTTACACGCAGTACGAACGAAAGACACCTACACACACAGAAATACTCGTCCTTTTAAATATAGATATATAAATTAATTAAACAATTTACCTTTGCAAAAAGAAACAATCTTTCAATTTCTTAAACTGTCCAATAGAGTGAAATCTCGCCTTGCTATAGCCCATTATGTCTTAAAATGACGCGATTTCGTCAGAAAACATAAAATTAAAAAAAAAAAAAAATCTAATTCGAATTTCGAAAAACTCCCTTCGAGGTGCACTGGCTCATGCAAAAAAATCATGCAAAACTTTTCAATATCTTACAAACAGTGAAATAAGCAAAAAATAACATGAAAGAAACTCAAAAAACAAAACATTTCGCGCAGAATTTTACTCTGCAGAACAACTTTATCAAAAAAGAAATCAATAAAAATGTATCATATATATAAAAAATGACAATGAAATATGCAGTATCCCTTAATACAAATATTAATTATCCTAATAAATAAATTAACCAACTTCCCTTTGCAAAATCTTAAGAACTCAAATGGTATAAACAGATTAAGAACTTAAACAGATTAAAAAATATCATGCAAAACTTTTTTATGATTAAAATTATATATAATTAAAACATAATATTACAATGAAATAAGCAATATCCCTTGATACAAATGTTAATTATCCTAATAAAGTAATTAAACAATTTACCGTTGCAAAAAGAAACAACTTTTTAATTTCTTAAACTTTTCAGTCTCTTAAAAACAGTAACATAAGAAATACGATGAAAAATTGTTGCCAAACCGAAATTTTTAAAAGAATGAAACTATTCAAAATGATGCAATTTCATCAAAAATCTATCAACAACAATAAGAAAGGAAAATTGTTGCCAAAACTACATTTTAAAATATCTGAGATGTGAGAAGTGTATTCGGAAGCTTCATTTAAAAAATTTAAAAAAAATACAAAATATTATTATTTTTTCAAAATTCTTTTTTTAAAAGGAGTCGAAAGGATTAAAGTTCAACGTGTCCAAAAATCAAAGGAAAATAAACGGCACATTTTTTAAAATAAGTTTTTTTAAAAAAAATTCCGCGGAAAAGGGGTTAAGCTCAGCTCCTTAAATAAATTCGTATTTAATCTATTTATTGAAATACGAAATTTATTTTAAGTTCGTAAAATAGCTAAGTGTCTACGCTTCGACGATGTAAAAATGAAATGTATAGAGTGAAATCTCGCTTTCCTGTAGACCATTATGCCTGAAAATGACGCGATTTGGTCACAAAACATAAAATAAAAAAAATTCGAATTCGAATTTCGAAAAAATCGCTTCGAGGTGCACTGGCTCTTGTGTAGATACACCTATGTACCAAATTTCGTGGTCCTGGGTCTATTAGCTTACACGCAACACGAACGAAAGACACACACACGCACACGCACGCACGCACGCACACACACACGCACACGCACGCACACACACACACACACACACACTTTGTTTTATTATATGTAGAGATTCCGCCTGCTTCATCTCTCAATGGGCATTATGTTATCCAGATCGTTGCACCAGGAACCTGCGTCGGTTATATATCTCTCTTATTTGTATGTCTTTTCTAAACGGCCCATTGAAAGGCGCGTCAACTGTGCTTTACTGTATTTTCTCTTTTAATATATGCAGTTTTCAAATGCATCATAGTCTTGGTCACAAAGTATGCTTTCGAAAGAAACGCGATTCAAATAAATAAAATCAAATTCTGGAAAATTTTTATATTAATAAATATATTTAAAATGCGCAGTACGAATGAATAAATAGAAAATTTTAAAACAATTACCTGAAGAGGCAATGCAGCACAAACAACTAAAATAAAATTCTGAAAATTTAAAAATGACCTAAAGTAATAACTATGACTAAAATATATGGTACAAAGAAAACTATTTGAAAAAAAATAAACGATGCACCTTTTATTTAAACTGCGCAGTTCGAATGAGTAAATAGAAAATTTTAAAACAGTTCTTTGAAAGAAATCATGTAACTTAAACAATTAAAGTGAAATTCGAAAAAGAAAAAAATTCCTGAAAATAATAACAATTATAATTAAAAATATAACATAAAGAAAATTATTTGAAAGTAGGGAACAATTGTGACTTTTTTTCCAGTCACGCTCATTGTAAAAAAAGGAAAATAGGTTGCCATATATTAAGACGTTCGCCAAGTAAACTATTCTTGGCGCAAACTTAAAAGAATGCGCCAAGTTAAACTATTTAAGTCGATGTTTCGCCGACTTCGAGAGACCTCCTCACTGCAAATAGCACGCACCCAGCACCTGCTCAAAAATTTTTCGAATGTTTCTACATCTACAAAAGTATATCAATTTATAATTTCATGACTGCATTCCTGTATGACTTTGCCACATAGACCATTCTTTCGCCTAAGGGCGCGGTGCTAAGCACCTCTGATTTATCTAAACAAAAGTGAGCGGCCTCCGGCCTTACTTGATATATAGGTTAAAACTCATTAGTAGTTGACACCTTGAACCGAAAGTACTATCTTGATCTTGATCTTCGAGAGACCATCATGATCATTCGGAGGGAGGACGCGGTGAGAGAAGGTCGACGTTTTCACCCACCTGAGTACGTCCGTGCACCTGTTCTCGTGCTAAGCCTTTTTCGATTCACGTGGTTTCCACGTGCAATGTATGCTTATCCTATACTGCATTTTTCAATGCAATTTGCTCAGTGTAGTATTTTAGTAACTGCTTAAATGCATTCACATTTATTTTTTACGATTATATTGTTTAAATTTAGATATTGTGTTAATGCTTATATTATGCATCCGTCTTGCCAACACGCCTAATTGCTGTGCTGTTATAGTATTTATGCGATTAAATTTAATTGCGCGATTGCTAATTTAATTAAATTTTAACTTAGCGTATTTTTATAGGCTTTTGGATTGTCATAGCACTTATAGTTACCCCCAAGCTTTCGCTTCAGGCGATTGTCAGGGGCCTTAAGTGTTTTCCGCATACGCATCTGTCTGCAGAGAAGGCCGTCGTGCCAGGACTCTGTTCCAGGGCGTAGGACTCCGTACTTTCGGGTACGCTGGATTTTGATTTTTCTGCGATACCATGGAGATTCTCATCGAGCATTATCATGCGCAGATTGCTGACTTGGAACATGTCAAAGAGAAAAACGGTGCGCTCACTGAGGTAGAAAGTAAATTCTACAATTTCTTAGTTAGCTCATTAGAAATGGTTCATGCTTTGCATAATGAATTCGAAAATAGAAATAAGATAATTCCTAATGAAGCGCCTTGCGCCAGTACTAGTCAGGAAAATGAAAGCGACAAGAGGGCTAGAAGCCCCATTACTTTACATTCAGATACTACTGCTAGCGCTGATGAAGAGATCACGCTGGATAAGGATTTTAGCTCGGACGAGGAAATTCCTATACGCAGACGTGGTGATCAAACCACACGCACAAAAAACCCTAGACATGCCACCAAAAATGTGAAACTTAGTTCACAAACAGAATTAATTTCACCAAAAATCAGGATTAATGAAACTACACAAAACGAGGTAGTTATAAATAAAGAAAATATGCAGAATGGCAACACACTGCCAGAAAATAATGATATGGAAACTAATCAGCCAGAAAGTGATCCAAACACTATAAAAAATGAAACACATCAGGCAATTAACAACGATACAAATAAACCTGCTAAATTGCCCCCCATCATATTAAAAGAAACTAAATTTAATTGGTATCATATCAAGAATCTTTTTCATCAACAAAATTTTAATTTCATAGGAATAAATATCAGGACAGGCATAAAAGTACTAGCCCACGACACTAACAGCTATAGAGGTATTGTTAGGCTATTAAATGTGGAGCACCACTCATATATACTGCCAGAAGACAAAAATCTTAAAGTCGTCGTCAAAGGCTTATTGTTAAGCACTGAATTAGATGAAATTCGTAGTGACCTAGAAAGTCTAGGATATATAATTTTAGATATAAAACAAATGAGCAGAAGGAGAAGTTATTAAACTTCCCTTATTCTTAGTAACTGTGCCTAAATCTGAAGCCTCTAAGGCTATATATCATGAAAAATTCCTTTGTGATTTAAAAGTAAATATTGTCGAATACAAAGGCAGGCAGGGGTCCATCCAATGTTTCCGCTGTCAGGGTTTTAATCACACCCAGGCAGGGTGTAACTACCAGCCAAGATGTGTACGTTGCGGTGAGCCGCACTTTATAAAAGACTGCCCTGACAGGGGAAACAAGGAGAAACCCCCTGTGTGCGCAAATTGTGATTTGTTTCACACATCAAGTTTCAAAGGGTGTGAAAAATACCCTAAAAAGAAATCAGATAAGCAGCAAAAACCTTCTCAAACAGAGTTGTAGAAGGAAAACATACTCACAAGCTTTAGCCAATGGCATATACTCGGATACGATTACTGAAGCAAAAAAAGTTTTTAACGACTTAGCAGAGCTTGTAACAGTAATCAGAAGCGCAGGCTTCTTACAATTTACTCAGCATATCAGAGACATAGCCAAAACCAATCCTGAGAATGCCACCAACCACACTACAAATAATGGGGATATACAACATTAATAGAGCCCCTATTCAAATCATGATATGGAATGAACGCAGTGCATCAATAAAATTTACGAACTCCAGAATTTCCTAATCGAATATGACATTGGCATAGCCTTAATTTCGGAAACCCATGCCTGTCCGAGCAATAATTTAAAAATTGCAAACTACAATTGCTTTAGGTGTGATCGTTTGAGATATAAAGGTGGGGGGGTTGCAATATTTACTAAAAGGTCCCTTCAAGCCTGTCATATTAAAGAGCACAGAGATAACGGCTTCGAAATTATCACAATTTCAGTGCTTCTTCCGTTTATTTTAGTTCAATTTACAATGCACCTAAGAAGGCTTTAGATGAAGTTGTTCTTGCGGATCTTCTTTCTGCTGACAAGAAATCTATCCTAGGAGGTGATTTAAATGCGAAACACACAGAATGGGGCTGCCGGAGGACGAATAGTAACGGTGAGCAATTATTGGATTTTATTAATAACAACACAATTTATTTTTTCGCACCTGCTGAATATACGTATTTACCTGCTAACGCCGGAAGAGGCGATATTTTGGACATCATCCTCGCTACTGCGGCAATACCAATGTATTTAGAAGTAAAAACGCAGCTCAGCTCTGATCATGTATCCATAATTGCTACACTTGGTACAAATAAACCTTATGATACTAAAATTCGAACAATCACGGACTGGAACAAATATAGTGAATATTTACTTCTACACCCGCCAAAAATTGATAAACTCAGTAGCAGTAAAGATATTGACCTTGCCATTGAATCTCTGACTAGCGGCTTATTAAATGCATATAATTACGCAACAAAAAATGTTTCAGCTGATCAGAATACTGAAAGACTGCTTAGTTATATTAGAAATATGATTAAAGAACGTAATAGGCTCCGGAAAAGATGGAGAATTTCTTGGGACCCAGGTATCAAGCGTGAAATTAATAATAAAAGTAAACTGATTAAAGAAGAAATTTTTAAATATAGAAAAGAATTGTGGAACGAGAAAATTTCCAAATTTAATGAACCGAATAATGCCTGTATGCAACAAACCTATTTATGGAGATAACCGAATTGCTTTAACAAATAAAGACAAAGTTGATATTATGGCTGAGCATTTAGAAACTCAATTCTTACCAAATATGGAACCCTGCGACCCTGACTTCGCTTATGATGTAAACTACTTTGTCAAAGATTACATAGATAGACCCAGCCCGAGGAATAAACCCAAGCTTACAAATCCAAATGAAGTAAAAGAGATAATTAGAAAATTAAAAAATCGCAAAGCCCCAGGCTATGATCAGATCACAAATATTGCTATTAAAAAGATGCCTCATAATATTATTACTAAATACACAAGCTTCATGAATGCGTGTATTACTCAAAATTATTTCCCCATGAAATGGAAAATAGCAAAAGTTATCCTACTTCCAAAGCCAGGGAAAGATTTAACGAAACCAGATGGGTACATGCCCATAAGTTTACTTCCAGGACTTGGAAAAATGTACGAGAGAATCATTTTGCATAGAATAGAACCCTACCTGGCCAAGCTTCCGCCCGAGCAATTCGGATTTCGCAAGAAATTGTCCACTACAAAACAACTTCTACGACTTAATGAGTTTATTGGAGCTGCGCTTCACAATCATCAAAAGGTGGCCTTGCTCATGCTAGACGTGGCGAAAGCTTTCGACCGCGTCTGGCATGAGGGGTTGATCATCAAGCTCATTAATATTGATTTCGAAAAAGATCTGATTCTTCTTATAAATTCATTCATCGTTAACCGCAGATTCTTTGTTAATATTGGGAACGATCACTCCACCAACAGACGATTGAGGGCAGTAGCTCAAGGCTCCATTCTAGGTCCGATTCTCTACAACTTCTATGTTCCAGACTTTCCACATGTTTTTAAGGATACGCAGAGTTTCCTAAGTTGCTATGCCGATGATACGGCTCTTGCTACTAAATCACTACGCATCCATCATGCAGTTACGAATGCCAATCAAAATGCCATGCCGCAGCTTGAATTCTGGTGCGCCAAATGGCGTATTTCGATTAATACGCAAAAGTCACAACTGTTACTCATTCAAAACAAAAGAAAACGCAATCCAAGTGCAGCTACCCTCAAGCTATTCAACAAAGTTATACCGATAGTACAAAAGGCTAATTATTTAGGAGTCACAATCAATAGCACTTTTAAGTGGAAAGACCACATTAATAAAGTAAGAGGAAAAGCAATTGCTACTATTCGAAATTTATTGCCGCAAATATTCAAGCCTTGATCTGATAAGAAAGAGACACATCTATACTGCAATTATTAGGCCCATATTCACATATGCGTCAGGTAGCGGTTCGTGACAAAGATATTCAGAAACTACAAATACTTCAAAATAAATATTTACGTCAAATCACGTAGGCGCATTATTATGTGTCTAATCGCACCTTGCTCAGTGATCTTAAAATCGAACAAGTTACTGATTTCCTCAAGAAGCAAAATAAAAGATTTTTTGATAAGGCAGAGAGCTGCCCCTTCTTGGATAAATTTGATACCTTCAAATACAAAATTTTAGTGGAAGATAGAAATATCAGACCTTACGCGGCCCACCTTAGCCGCGACTCAAACTTTCCGACCTAAAGCATTGTTGCACACCCTCTCAATCTCTTTATGATATTTTCAAATGTACCTACATTTAAACTTCAGGAAAAAAAACTAGTGTGTCAGTTGTAATGTATATATTTTCACTGTAATTAGTTACTTTAATGTTTTGTAATATTCTCATGTAATTGCCTTATTGTATCATTTATAGTACCCTACCTATTCGATTTGCTATATTATCTGCCTCTCCTGGTATTATGTTTCTTGCGGCTCACGGAGCACGGCTGCCTTCCCCCCCTACTACCTTGTACCTGATCCTCTGAATACTCGTCTGCAAAGTTACAGTCATGTGCCTTTTAGGCAAAAGTATCATCGAGCCGGCGACGTCACACAAATTAGTGGCAGTCCGGCAATATCGGACATGAATGAATGAATGAACTTCGAGAGAGATCATATTCGGAGGGTGGACGTCGAGGAAGTAGGTTCGTCGTGATGCTGCCGATTCGGTTACCACGTGTACTCCCTGTCCGTTTTGACGTGGGTTGCTGAATGCGACCACGTGCAAACTGAATCCACTTGCATCAGCATTTATTAATGCTAATCGGCGGTTAGTAGTGTTTTATGAAAGCTGTGTTGCTTTTATTATTTTATTATTTAAAGTTATTTTAACGAAATAAGGAATATTTTGCTAAACACACCTGATTGCTGGTACTGGTGATACTGCGTCATTTCGACATTGCGATTTTAATGCGCTGCATCTCATAATAAAATTTACTTTAAAAATCAATTATTAATTTATTTATTTAATTAAGTATTATTTACTAAATTAAATTTAATTATTGCGTGCGCGTAATTTCTTGGATTTTGGTTGTTGTGTCTATTTAGTTACCCCCAAGCTCATGCTGTCAGGGGCCTAGTAGACTTTCGCCCGCTCATCCGTCTGCCGAGACACCTTCGTGAGGGCTCGGTTCCCGGGCGCAGGACTCCGGTTTTTCGTCTGGGCGCTAGATTTTCTGAACTTTGGACTGCGAAAATGGACACGATTCTGGATGCTGTGAGGATACAAATTAAGGAGTTAGAAATTGTCAGACAAACTAATGGTGCTGGTGCTTTTACCGACACAGAAGGTAAATTACATAACTTCTTAATGAGTATGATGGATATGCTAGTTGCGGTTAGCGCGCAGTTAACGCAACAGGATTCAAATAATACTACTGTTAGTATTACGCAAAATAGTCAGAAAGAAAATGATAGAGACAGAAGTCCTATAAAATTAAATGATAACACGACTAAAGAAGTCTCATTTGACCAACCCACTAGTTCAGATGAAGATTTACTAAAAACTAAAGGTGATCATACTATCCGTAAACGGTTACAAAGACCGAATTATAAGAAAATTAAGCTTAGTAGCCCCTCTGAGAATACTATACAAAGGTCACAGTCACAGATTAACAATGCCATTGATCAAGCTACATCAGTAGCAATAAATGAAAATCCTGATACACATATTGAAATGGACACTAGTGTCCCTATTAACGAGAACTCAAAAGATTCAAACACACACAATCAAGCAACCAATGATAAAAATTCTAGGATTCCCCCTATCACGCTCAAAGAAAATAAATTAAGCTGGAAAGAAATCAGCTCCATATTTCATGAAAACTATATAAATTTTCATGAAGAACAAATCCTTGCAGGAATAAAGGTCATAACTCAAACCCCGGAGGAATATGGAAAAGTAGTTCACATTCTTAAAGATAAACAAGTTAAACATCATTTATACATCCTCCCCGAGGATAGACAT
Organism: Stegodyphus mimosarum; assembly: GCA_000611955.2. Taxonomy (NCBI): domain Eukaryota; kingdom Metazoa; phylum Arthropoda; class Arachnida; order Araneae; family Eresidae; genus Stegodyphus; species Stegodyphus mimosarum. Next base: position 25,434 of record KK121823.1, read on the forward strand.
CTGAAAGTTGTCCTCCGAGATCTCACTAGTAATACCCTTATTGAGGACATTAAAACTGATTTAGAAAGCCTAAACTATCAAGTTAAAGATATCAAACAAATGACTAGACGCCGCAACGGAGAAATTACAAAACTCCCGCTATTTTTGATATCTCTCCCCAAAAACGATAAATCGAAAGAAATCTATAATGAAAAATATCTATGTGACATAAAAACTAAATTTAAAGAATATCTAGGCAGACAGGGACCCCTGCAATGTTTTCGTTGTCAGGGGTTCAACCACACTCAAGCAGGGTGTAATTACACACCTAAATGCGTCAGATGTGGTAAAGAGCATTATGTAAAGGATTGCCCTGATCGAAATAATCCCGAAAAACCATTATTTTGTGTAAATTGCGGTGGATCTCACACTTCTAGTTTTAGGGGGTGTGAGAAATTCCCCAAAAGAAAATCTTAAAAGGCAAATACTCACACCAGCAGAGTTTTTGAAAATAAGTCTTATGCTCAGGCCCTGTCCACGGGCCTCTACTCTGATACTTTGAGTGAAGCTAAGCAGGTTTTCTCTGACTTAGCAGAACTCGTATCGGTCATCAAAAGCGCTGGTTTCCTTATAAATCAGCAGGTCAGAGAATTAAAACAAACTACTCAAGAAATGAACACTCCCAACACTGATAATGGGACAATTTAGACCCTCTAAAGCCCCCGTAAATATTATGACCTGGAATGCGCGCAGCATACAAAATAAAATTCCGGAACTCACGGTTTCATGACATTGACGTAGCACTGATAACTGAAACGTTTGCTACGCCAAGTACTCGGAAAACGATTCCGAATTTCAAGTGTTACAGATGTGACCGCCTAAGTCACCGAGGTGGGGGGGTCGCCATCTATGTCAGAAATTCACTACAGTCCTGTAAGTGAAGAGCGCCATAATAGGCATGAATTGGTTACTGTATCTGTCCTTCTCCCGCAGTATAGAAATATCTACTTCATTGCTGTATATAATCCTCCGCAAAACGTGCTTGATACTGACTATCTAGCCACGATACTGGACCCCAGTAAACAAGTAATTCTCGCTGGCCATTTAAACGCAAAAAGCCAGGATTGGAGTTGTAGACGAACCAACAAAAATGGAACTAAGCTATCAGAATTTATAAACAATCATCCAGTATTTTTCCATGTGCCAACGGAATTCACCTATCTGCCACAGAACCCGCGTAAAGGTGACATTCTAGATTTTTTCTTTCCACCATCTCAATTTCCTTTAATATTGAAGTTTATCAGGAACTCGATTCTGACCACTGCCCGGTCATCGCTACGCTTGGCACAGACAAAAAAGTGAAAGAAGATTTTATAAATGCAACTAACTGGAAGACGTTTTATGAGCAATTATATGTAAGTCAATTCACTGCTCAAAGACTAAGGACTCCTGATGACATCGATCTTGCGATTCACAAGCTTACTGCTGATATTCAAAGCGCTTATAATATCGCCACCAAGAAAATCCCCAGGCACCATGTCACTGATAAATTGCCTACATATATTAAAAATGTAATCAAAGAAAGAAATAGGCTCAGAAAAAGGTTCCACATTACCTGTGATCCCAGCACTAAAAGAAATATGAATAAACTCAGTAGAGACATTAAAAAACAGATTTCATCATACCGTAAAGAAGCATGGGATGAAAAAATTGAGAGTTTCAATGAGCCCAGCAATGCCTTTTGGTCCTTCATCAGACGGTTAAAAAATAAGCCTGCAATTAATAGACCAATTTATAATAACCGAAATATAGCACTCACTAACATAGATAAGTGTAATGTTCTGGCCGAACACTTTGAAATGCAGTTCACTCCGAACAACACCCCAAATAATCAAGAATTCTGGATGGATGTCACCCGCAAAGTTTCTGACTGGTCTAATACTTTAAATGATGATAATAGCATCGAACTTACCACCCCACAGGAAATTATAAAAATAATTAAGAAGTTAAGAAATAGAAAAGCCCCAGGACGAGATAGCATTAATAATGTGGCTGTTAAGTGGCTTCCTATCACATTATTACAAGATATACAGGTATTCTAAATGCTTGCCTGCACAACAAATATTTCCCTAATATCTGGAAGTCCGCTAAGATTATTGTTCTTCCAAAGCCTGGAAAGGATTTGACTAAACCTGAAGGCTATAGGCCTATCAGCCTGCTCCCGAGTATGGGTAAAATATTAGAGAAGATCATTTTAGCAAGAATTCAACCCCATCTGGATAAGCTCCCACTAAAACAATTCGGGTTTAGAAAGGCTCTATCCACGACCAAGCAGCTAGTAAGGCTGAATGAGTTTATAGGCAGTGCTTTGCACAATAAAAGATACGTTGCCCTCCTCATGCTAGACGTGGCGAAGGCATTCGACCGCGTCTGGCATGAGGGGCTTATTTATAAGTTAATAGGCCTTAGGTTCAGCGTTGAGCTGATCCATATCATTTACTCTTTTTTAACCAATAGAACCTTTTATGTACAGATTGGAGAAGACTACTCAAATATTAAACAGGTTAAGGCTGGCGTCCCCCAGGGGTCCATTTTAGGCCCGGTACTTTATCTATTTTATGTGGCTGATATACCCGTTGAACATCAAGATCAAAACTTCTTTATGGGTTGTTACGCTGACGACACAGCTTATGCTGTCAAATCTGCATCGCCAAATTTTGCTATCTCTAAGCTTTAGAATTTCATGACTAAGCTTGAACTTTGGTGTTCTAAATGGCGAATTAAGATAAATGCTGACAAATCAAAATTGATGATCTTCAAAAAGAAGAGAATGAATACTCCAATCAGAGAAAAGCTCAAACTTTTCGAGACTGAGGTTCCACTAGTGAAAAGTGCTACCTATCTTGGACTTAAGTACAATTCAAACTTTCAATGGAGCGGCCATATTAACCATATCAGAGGCAAAACAATAGGAATCATCCAAAATCTCACTCCGCTATTATCATATTCCTCTAAGCTTGAACTGAAACGCAAAAAGCACGTTTATATATCAATCATCAAGCCAATCTTCACTTACGCGTCTCCAGCCTGGGCTTCAGCCCAACAGAAGGATATCAATAAACTCTAGATTCTACAAAATAAGCTACTACGCATGATAACTAATGCTCATTTCTATGTGTCAAATCATACATTGCATAAGGACCTGAAGATAGACACAGTTGAAAATCACTTGCATAAAATCAACAGAACTTTTTATAATATTGCACAGGACTGTAGTCACATGTCGGATTTAAATGTTCTCAGTTATATTGTACTGGAAGAGGACTCGCTGATTAGACCGTTTGCGGCCCACCTCACTCGGGACTTAAACTTTCCAACATAATTATGTTGTGTACATACTTTCAGGTGTTTTCGATTAGATTTCACAGTAATATTTATTTATTTTTATTTTATTTGCTAGTACTTTTGGATTGATAATTAAAAATACTTAAAGTTCGATATTTAAATGCCCCACAGTAAATGATTTTTTTCCTGCCACACACAGACTTTCGGATCTGTCTCTGCTTGTTAATCTTGCGTGTACAGCGTTAAAAGTTAGTGCAGCTATCCTCACGGCTCCGGATTCTGGCGTATCTTATTACTTTGCTTCTCAGGATTATGCGACCTGGTCGCCCCCTGTTTCCACCACAGACCTTTACTTATAAAGTCATGTGCCCTCTGGGCTTTATTTCAAGAGCCGGACAAATCGCGCTTCGCGCGATATTTTGGCAATACTTGCACAGAACAGAACAGAACTCGGGTCACAGAACAGAAGAGAGAGAGTCTTGATTTTCTGACTAGCGCGCGTTTGCCTTTTGGCTACGATCTTTCTTAGCTACTACGCTCGGCCATACTTTAGGCCCTTGTTTGGCTTCTCCGAGTTAATTAATATTTAGGGGCCAACGACTTGGAAACCTGATAGCTTCGGCTACACCTTTTAGATAGCTTTAGTTAAGCTTACTTTAGTTTAAATTCATAATTATTTAAATTCAAGCCCAAGTGGAGGCTTTGCTGTATACTCGAGTTAGGAGTTGATTGTAATTATTCTGAGAAATAAAGGGTAGTTAACCCTTCTTAAGTCTTACGTGTTTGTTCTAAGACTTAAGCGATTATTCGCTTGTTAGTGTTCGTGGGGTTCTAAAATTGAACATTGGAATTAAATATGTAAAACCCCACAACCTACAATAGAAAAAATGCATAACACTTTACATATTTGAAGTAGCATAAGAAAATATGGAGATCCCTTTCAAAATGATGGCCAGGACACATGCTCAGTTTGTGTTTGCATATATTATCCCACCAGTGGTCGAGTGGTTGATACCGCTGAATACTGGTAATTCGACTGGGTTCGAACCCCGACGGGCGAACTTGCTTTATGATTAGTTTTCCTCATGTATAATGGAATATGAGCCAGCTTCCCTTAGAAAATCATCCACGAAGGCATCTCGACCAGGCTGATAGCCTTCTTGTGCTTTGCCATATTTAGATAACTTAACTTTACGCAAAGTAGGCCTGGGCCCTGCTTGTATGCCCCCAAAACTGATAGAGTTATTAAACTGCAATGCATTTGCAGAGTTTTATGTCAATTAACCAATTATCTTTTATTTTGCTTGTAGTTTCTCTTCCAATATTGTCACCTCCAACTAGGATGCAGATTTCTTTTGAATTCAAGAGAAAGCAATCATCGCGACAAATCATTTCACTACTTTTGCTTGCGACTGATTGAAGTGTCATCTTCAAAGCTGAATAGCTTCGTTGTTAGCCGCAATAGCTTCGTGAAAGTTTGAGAAGCTTCAGACATTTGATTTGCTGTTATCGAATAGCTTGTAACCGCCAGGCTGATGAATAAGCAGAAAGTTTTATTTTAAATTTTCATCTGAGTTTGTTTTACTGCACTTTAGAAGTTTAATTCGTTTGGCCCTCTTTAACCTAAGTTTGATTGAACCCATGCGAAAATTCCCCAGTCTTCAAGAAAATAAGATAGTCTAGTAGTCTATCTAATATAGTTTCATGTCATTGTTGAGCTCTTTCTTAATAATCTTAGATGAAAAAAAAAAAAAGAAAAGAAAAGCATGTAAAATGTCTTTATTGAAGACGTATGGCCACCAAATAATGAGACTGGTGTCGTAAACGTGATTTGTTGCAAAGAAAGTTAGAAATAACTTTTATCACCTTCAACATACTTCTCTCCCCTATCTATACACCGCTGCATAGGTGCCTTCCATCGTTCAAAGCAATACTCACTGTCATCCTCTTCAACAATTCTGCCGTTTTTACTTTTAGCTTTTCAGTAGATTGAAAATGTGTTCTCTTCAATCCCCTTTTCCCTTTTGGGAACAGATAAGAGTCACATGGAGCAATACCTGGTGAATATGGAGGATGTTCGAGCGCAGAAATGCGCTTGTCCGCTAATAACTGTTTCCCAGTAGGGCATAGTGGGCTGGAGCGTTCGTTGTTCTGATGCAGAAACCATGTATCGTTCTTCCACAAATCAGATCTTTTGTTTCTTACTCTTTC
>KK121824.1:1933-18139 GCA_000611955.2 Stegodyphus mimosarum
TGAAAGATTGTTTCTTTTTGCAAAGGTAAATTGTTTAATTAATTTATATATCTATATTTAGAAGGACGAGCCCTTCTGTGTGTGTAGGTGTCTTTCGTTCGTACTGCGCGTAAGCTAATAGACCCAGGTCTATGAAATCTGGTACACAAGATGCATCTAAACAAGAGCCAGTGCACATCGATTTTTCAAAATTCGAATGAGTTTTTTTTTTGTAATGAAATAGTATCAAATTGATGATTTTCTCTCATTATATGAATAACAATGGCACGCAGCCATGGTTGCTGATATCAGCACTATTGCCACCCGGAAAAATGAGGGCGATAATTCTGTGCAGTTTTTAAATTTAATGTTTCTCTTGGATACTGGACGTTTGTCTAGAGAAGGCAGCAGGAAGTTGGTTAATTTATTTATTAGAATAATTAATATTTGTATTAAGAATATTGCTTATTTCATTGTATGCTTTTTTATATGTAATGCATTTTTAACTGAATTTTTTTTTCCGTTGTTGTTTGCTTCTTTTTCGATAAAATTGTTCTGCAGAGAAAAATTCTGTGCAGTTTTCAAATTTAATGTTTGGTGTTCGCTTTAGGCATTTTTCCGGTACACTTGAAAGCAAGACGAAGGCTGGCCGCGCAGCGGCTAGTCTAAAATAAAAATCGTGATTTAATAATCGTTGGCTTCCAAATGTTTTTATCTGTAGCATAAATTAAACACTAAAGACAAAAACTAAATTGTTGAAAACGTAACGAAAGCAAATGGGGTTCAATGTTAAATGTTTGTAAATAAATAAGCCACCCTACACAGAAGAAACAGCGATTTTTGATGGCTGATGGCTCTGTCACGAACAACAATTATCGTTTGTTCTTTTACATATGCTTTTTCTGTCACATGATATACTCCTACTCTTCCATCTTTATAGTCCTTTTAGTACCAAGCAATCATTGTTTATCTCCAGGAATGGACCATAGGTTGGAACCATTATGAAGACAAGTGGTTTATGATATCGAGCAAGTCATCTTGCTGAAAGAAAAAAATATATATAGCGTTTCATTATTCCAAACAGACTCGTTTCAGAAAATAGTCGAAATGATTTTCTGGTGTTTTCTCAAGATCTTGCATTAATTGAGAGGGATTATATAAATGTTGAAATGAAAGCACCGTAATTTTGCCTATAAACTTCTCAAGTCAATGATCTTCTGACTCACAGAACCGATAAAAGAATTTTTTTTATGTGAGGAACTCTTAAATCCTCATAAAAGTAAGCGTTAAAATTATATTGGAAATATATCTATGCTGGATGCAGTTTATATGAGAAATAAGAAGAGATCTACTTCATGTTATTTAAGTAACAGTAATAACTGATATGAAAAAGTATTTAATTCATTATTTCAGCTATTTAGTTGTGTGATTCTAAGGTAGTCAATTTTTGTTTGCACCTCGATTTTAACTCGTATATTTTTTAGTGGGGCATGAAACCTTAGTGTTCTGTACAGCAGAATCTGAAGATTACGCTTCTAGGCAATGTGCAATGTATTGAGCTTTGATGTTTTTATTCTCGTATATTTTAAGTAGAGAAACAAATTTTGAATTAAAATTCCTTAGGTCATTTTTGGTTTGGTTTATTTATTACTAGGGGAAGTATCAGATGCCAGTTAAGTTAGATTGAGTGTAATGCATCTAACAACAGACTTATAAGGATGGAAAAAATACGATTCATACTCATACATTTTTCAGTCTGATGCGATATGGAACTCACATAAAAAATTTTGATAGAAAAATAAACTAATTCTCTCGCAATATATCAGCAATAATGCCATGCAAATTTTAATGATTTTCGTCTAATTAAATGGTCGTAGAAGCTCAAGTTTCATCCAATATTTCATCTATATTCAATTTTAGTCCATTAAATGTGGCAAAAAAAGTATCACAATTGTTCAGAAATCAATAAATCGAACAAACAAACAAACGCACAAACAGACATTCTTTTTTATGTGTATAGATTTTGTAAAACTTACAAATTTTTGATTAACGAACTCTACGATTTGAAAGCGAGTAGTAGTAACACTTTTCGAAATAAAGCATTCTTATCTCCAACGCGCGACACTGTTGCCACTCGGAAAAATAAGTGTGAAAATTAGCGCTTTTAGAGTTTTTAATTAATATCTCGGCTGATTAAAATCGTACGAAGATGGGAATAGTCGAAATGGCTTTCCACGAATTTTTGGAATCGGGAATAATGTGTTTAATGTTTGGCAATGCTGTTTTTATTTCATCGTAAAACTTAGATATCTTTCATAAACAAGTTCTAGGATTTGCAAGCGAGCAGTGGCAACAACTTTCGAAATGAAGCAGATTTTCATCTCGAGCTTGCGAGACTGTTGCCACTCGGAAAAATGAGAGCGAAAATGATCGTTTTTCTGAGTTTTTAATTAATAGCTTTGGTTTTAGCTACTTTTTTTGGGATAAAAAAGGACATCGACTTTTTCCAGGATACAGAAAAGAATTGTAGAAAATTTGGCGACGATAGCTATAGCAGTGACTGAGTTATTAGAGGACAAACCAACAGACTTTCTTCTTTATATATATAGATTACCGCTCGACCGCTGGTGGGCTAAAATTCCTTAGGAAACTCGGAAATTGTTGGCACTTAAACCGAAAATGCGGTTCTTGAACTGAAATGCGAACGGAAAATGCGATTTAAATTACAGACGTATTTCAGTCTCAGTATAAGTAATACAGTAAGTCTGTAAATAACACATCATATGCTAATCACTATTGTATGAAAAAGCCAGATGCCATGCTACGTATATACACAGGTTCAATAAATAACATTCAATATCACCTTTATGTATAGCAAAAAATAACAAAATAAATTGGAAAAGAGGATTACGCATTGATTATGTAAGTTCTTGAATAGGGATTAAAAAGAGGATTCCGATTCCGTAAGATCCGATGAACAAAATTACAGCAGCTAATTAAACAACAACAGCTCACTGAAACAACTGAGCTGAGATGTTTGTCTCCGGCTTTTATAGCTTTTTAAATCGGCCGCGAGAGACAGTTCTAGCAATTTCTGGAAAGCAAAAAGAGTAGAATTACGGTTACAGCTAAAATAGTAAGTTAATTGCATTTATTCAAATTAAATATCAATTACGGACATAAACTTTTATTCAATGTTAAACGCACGTGCTCTTCTATTTTTACTTTTCCCGCTTAGCTTGCTATTAAAATACGTCACGCGCTGCATTGCACTAGGAAATAAATTAATTTTAATTGCAATTCTGTTAAAAATGTCTAACTAAATACAAAGTTTGTAGCAGTATGTTAGTTATTTTAAAGTATCAATTAAAATCCTGTTTCTCATACAGTCTTGCGCTCATTTCAGATATCATGCACCAAGTAAATAAAAGAACCAGATGTCCAACCAGATTGTTTATGGTTTTTGATACTAATGAATAGTATTCGATGAGAATGATTACAGGTGGTAATTTTTGAAGAAGAATTTGGATGAAATTAACAGCAGTTAATTCAATGACGATTAATTGCATGCTTTCAAATTTTAAGCTGGATTAATTAATCAAGATCGGCTAGCTTAAATAATAGCTGGAAGTTACGTGAGGATCATCTGACTAATAAGAAAAGCTTTCAAGGAAAATTTCTGAAGAGAAACTAGCTCGTATTTCGGTTACCACGAGAGAACTTTCATTCGAAGGACACTGAACTCGTGATAAAATTTACCAGACATATTAATCAACAGTGCGTACGATATTACCAAAGTAAACTATCAAGGGCTTTAGTTATTGTAACAGCTTCTGAAAAATTCTCTAAGAAAAGCCGGTTTTAAAATTACGTATTGATTTTAGATTACTGCGAAAGACAACATTGCTTTTCTTTGGAATAGCACAGACAAAACCGTTATGTAGTAAGTTTTCATTTGAGAATTTATGCAGGAGCAGCTTCTTTTCGTGAAATTAACCGTTTAAAATAGTTCTTATAAGAAAGAAAAACACGCAATGATATGAATGAGCCCAGTTTGTGTAATTTTAAGAGCAAAGCTAACAATTAATAATAACAGAGAAGAAGAACTGCGCTGTTTGTTTTTAAATAGCTTATTATGTTAATCTGTAACAGACTGATAAAATATGAGAGAAAAATTAAATATCTGATCGTCTGTCGAACGCCAAAACACTGGCAGGGGGAAAGATAAAAATATTTTATTTCAGGTACTGACAAGACATTTTTTTAAATCGCTAAGTTTTTTAAATAAATCCGAAAAAATATCATACCTTTGCATGGTTGTAACACTTTTCCTTTAAAACACTGAGTTTTCTGATTAAATTTGAAATAAAAATATTTTACCCTTTGCTCAGTGGCAACATATTGCTTTTGAATTGCTGCATCTGCTAATAAAACTTTCATTAAGATCAAAGAAAATATTAAAAAATAATAATAATAATAATAACATGCATACATTTATGCAGATTTTTCCTTTTTTAAACTTTAATGCAGAGCGATAACATTTAGTGGCAACAATTTGAAAAGTGAATCGGGCATTCAGAGTGAATCAACGCAAAATCGCAAAACGAAAGTAATAGTCCTTCGGGACAAAATCCCTTTGGACTAAAAATCTGAAAGGTTTCAGATTTTAGATTACGTCCAAAGGGACGTTTATTTAACATTCTGTGTGTTACCTTTATTTGATTAAATATCATGTACTACGTACTCAAACCATAAAATTCAGTTCAAAATCAATATCGCAAAATCATTTTAAAATTAACATATCTTTAGAATTTCCGTCAGTCTCGTGAGCTGGAGATAAAAATGTTTTTTTTTTTCCGTACAGTGTTGCCATTGCTTGCTTTGAAATCATTTAGTTTGTTAATCAGAAATTCGTTGAAATGTTACAAAACATAAAATCGATAAAAAACCAAATTTCAAATTCAAAATTAGGGCTTCCAGATGCCCATATTCGCAGTAGGATTACGTCATTCAAAATTCGATGGCTCTAGGTTTTATCACAATGCGAGAAACATGCATACATTTATGCAGATTTTTCATTTTTTAAAATTTAATGCAGAGCGATAACATTTAGTGGCAACAATTTGAAAAGTGAAACGGGCATTCAGAGTGAATCGACGCAAAATCGCAAAACGAATGGACTAAAAATCTGAAAGGTTTCAGATTGTAAATTACGTCCAAAGGGGAGTTTTTTAAACATTTTGTGTGTTACTTTTATTTATTGAATATCATGTTCTTCGCATTTAAACCATAAAATTCAGTTAAAGAACAATATCGCAAAATAATTTTAAACTGAGCCTATCTTTAGAATTTCCTACACACAGTCTCACGCGCTGCAGATAAAAATGTTTTTTTTCTGTACAACGTTGTCATTGCTCGCTTTGAAATCCTCGAGTTTGTTCATCAAAAATTGGTTAAAGTTTTACAAAATATGAAATCGTTCATAAAACAGATTCCGAATTTCAAATTTGGGCTTCCAGATGCCTATATTCGCGGCAGGATGACGTCATTCAAAATTCGATGGCTTTAGGTACCGTCGTTTCATCACAATGCGAGAAACATGCATACATTACGCACATTCTTCATTATTTAATTTCTTTAAATATAATAAAAGGCTGAAATATTTTGTGGCAACAGTTGGAAAAGTGATACAGACTTTTCATGTTTCCGACGCGAAATCGCAAAACGAAAACAATAGTCCTTCAGGGACAAAGCCCCTTTGGACTAAAAAGAAAAAAGAAAAATCTGATAGGTTTTAGATTTTAAATTACGTCCAAAGGGGCATTTTTTTAACGTTTTGAGTATTATCTTTATTTATTAAATATCATGTTCTTCGCCGTTAAAACATAAAGTTCAGTTCAAGAGCAATATCGCAAAATAATTTTAAAATGAGCATAGCCTCAGAATTTTCAGTACACAGGCTTGTGCGCTGGAGGCAATTTTTTTCCCGTACAGTGTTGCCATTGCTCGCTTTGAAATCATTCAGTTTGTTAATAAAAAATTAATTAAAGATTTACAAAATATGAAATCAATAATAAAACAAATTCCAAATTTGGGTTTCCAGATACCCATATTCCGAGGAGGATTACATTATTCCAAATTTGATGGATCTAGGTACCGTCGTTTTATCACAATGCTAGAAACATACATATATTTATTCAGATTCTTCATTATTTAATTTCTTTAAACATAATACAGGGCGATAATATTTCGCGGCAACAATTTGAAAAGTGAACCGATATTTATAGTGAACCAACGCAAAATGCCAGAACGAAATTAACAGTCCTTCAGGGCTAATTGCCCCTTTGGACTAAAAAAGTAAATTTAAAATACAAAATTCGGGATTCCAGTTGCACAGGTTCGGAAGGAAGACTATGTGTGTTCAAAGTTTGATGGCTTTGAGTGTCACCATTTTTTACAGCGAGAGATTTTTTTAAAATTTTTATTTACCGCTAAAAATTTTAAAACTTTATGAGAGATTTATTTTTGGATGTGAAATTTTAAAATCCTAAAACAGAGTATGATATTATATATGACCATGAAATTAAGAAAACCAAATTGTAATACGAAATGTTGAAATAAATATGTATAAATTTATAAAATGGTAATAATTTATGGTTGACTACACAGATTTTATTTGAAACAATTTTAAACGGCATTCAACCCTTTAAATTCAATCCATTGAAAGCAGGTCGATAATTTTGTATGTAGTAAATCGGAAAGGAAAAATGAGATCAATAAATTGAATACTAAATGCAAATTCTATTCTTTAAAAATAAATTAAAATATCTGATGTGTACACCACATGACTTCCTTGTACGGAATATTAAATTATACGAATTTTCACTGCATTTCATTTAAACTTACTTCATTAGAGATATATTTCTCATTCAATTAATTCAGTTCTCGCTTCGCGACAAGGCAAAAATACATAAAATCTCAAAATATCTTTATTAAAAATTGAAAAATATAGAACATAAATACAATTAAAACAATTTGAAGAAGCTCAGTTTTCTAGATTTTCAACGAATTCACTATTCTGCAAAGTTTCAAATGTAAAACAATGTAAACAAATATGGCTGCTATAGTAAAAAATTAGGCTTAGCCGTACTTAAACAACTTTTAAATTGTTGATAATTCTGCAACTATTGTATGCAGACTAACTGAAGGCATAAAAAGTTCAACCGGAAGATAAGAACAGCATAATTCAATCATTTTTAAAGCAAAAAGCGCACAATTTACCAACATATAAGAATAAGATACCCGAGTAACAGAGTGAGTATATATATATATATATATATGTTACCGTTAAAGTATGAAATCCGTTATTTTATAGAATACCTAGTTATTCCATGAAATAACTGATCGTGTCCGTTAAAGTGTAAAACTCTCTCGTATTTCATGGTTTAACTAGTTATTTCGTAGAATAACGATCTGCAGCCCGTTAAAGTGTAAAATAATCTATATCATATATCTCGCTTTTTAGTATAAGGTACATTTACGTTTCGTTTAACAATACGGAATGTTCGCGTAAAACCCAGTGTGTCGACAAAAAACGTTTTTGTTTTAGAAATAATGTTCTTGGTAATTCCGAGTGTCATTTTAGTAATCCTTGTTGTAACGAATGATTTTATGGTACGTTTCCCTAAATACCATTTATACGCTGCATAAATTAGATAAATTGCTTCTTTTTCATTTTAATTGTCTATCGTTAGTTTATTTATAGAATACCTAGTTATTTCATTTTAGATAAATTGTTTATTTGACACTTTAACCGTCTCTCATTAGTTAATTTATAGAATACCTAGTTATTTCATAGAATAACTAGTTAAAGTGTCAAATTATTAACGTATTACACACTTTAACGGACACGATCAGTTATTTCATGGAGTAACTAGGTATTCTATGAAATAACTGCATTATATGCTTTAACGGTAACATATATATAAAACTCAAAAACGATAGCCTCAGAATGTTGAAATTTTGTATATAGGAGGGCTATAACATCCAATTGTGCTCCTCAGTTTTTTAGTTGCAATCGGCAGACTAAAAGTATATATATATATATATATATATATAAAGCATATCTATATCTATATTTCTCTCTCTCTCTATATATATAGATATATACTTTTAGTATGCCGATTGCAACCAAAAACTGAGGTACACAACGGGATGTTATAGCCCTCCCATATACAAAATTTCAACATTCTGAGGCTACTCATTTTTGAGTTATGCGAGATAAATACATACGTACTTACGTATAAATGTCACGGAAAAAAATCTTTTCTGAATAGATTTTAAATCAGTTTTATATTTTTTTCCGGAAATAGAGTCCTTTATTCTGTCCTTACGTAGAGATATCACGCAAAAACATGGTTAAATCGCGTTGGATAGCGGTCAAAATGGATAATTTCGTTGAAATATGGTTCTCGGAATTTTTTGTGATTACAATACCTCCTTTACTTCGTACAAGGAAGTAAAAAGAATTAGCAGTTATTGAACTGCATAAAGACTTCTAAACTTAAGTATAATTTCTTCGCAAATAATTCTTTCTAGCTTCAGATAAATATATAAATAAATAAACAAATAAAGGTAGAGAAATCTATGCAAAAGGAAAAAAAATGTTAAAAAGAAAGTGACTCATAATGACATCATACCCTCTACGACCATTTTTCCAAGGGAAATCACATGATGACAAAAAAGAAGAAGGGAACTTCCCTTTCTGCTTAATGTCTTAATGCAGAATATTTAAAATAAACTCCAGAAAATCGCTTAATTAATATTTTTAGTTTCATTAGTAACAAGAATAGTTTTATTAGTCGTTACAATTCGATTATGTTGATGATAAACTTAAGCATCTTGGATTTATTTCCAAACTTTAAAATTCTTATTTTTCACTTTTAAAACTGTTGTTCTTTCTTAGAACTATTTTTAGTTCTGATTGTTGTTATAATAAACATCTGAAATATTTTCCTTTGCATTAATATATCTTTTACATTCTATCGGTTATACTCTACTCTTGTTTGCTGCAAAATACTCTCCACAACTACTCCATACTAGATGCTGCTCCAGTAATCCGATTTATCATGACAGTTTCACAATCAATTAATCAGTTCTGCTATATTTGACATCACATTAGCTCTTCTGTATTATTCTGCCATCAATAAGTCAGCTTACCCGCATCATCAAACTACCTTTCTGCTGCAGCTGATCTGTACATTTATTAGCTTCTCTGCACTTTCAGTAATCTTGCAGTGAAAACACATATACAGTAATTTAACCGGACAGTCTATGAAATTTTTGGTTAATATTCCGTAATCGGGGTAAGCGCCAAACTTGGCGAGGGTTTTTTTTTATTTGGGGCGATTTTGATTTGGTTGTGGTTTCCGGCTGCATGTTTTATTGTGGCAAACCTAGAGCTTCGGTAATTCTAAGAGTGTGAATTTAGTGAAGCCAGAAGATTTTTTTAAAAATTTAATTTTTAAATACTGTGTTTGTTTTTAAAAGTTTTACTGCTTAATAATATTATTATATATATATATTAAATATTATATTTATATAAATGTTTTTTTGCATGTGGTAATCGAATGATGTGGAATATTTAAAGTTTTGAATGAAAGTTGTTTAGTGTAGTGAATTCCACGACGTTGTTTTCAAATTGTTTTCAATCAAATTCATTTACTATTCTGTTTGCACATAATAATCGCTGTTCACCACTGTAAACAAAAATTTGTTATTGTGTTACGTTTAAAACTCAATTCGCGGTGCTCTAAACTGATAAGTGTATATATTTATTTACTCAATAATTATTTGAAAGAACTGTTAATTTTACTATTTTATGATGAATACATAGATGTTTGTACTATGCTTCTACCTGCAAAGCTATTGGGTTTTATTTTACTCATTTAGTATTTTATCATCTCGTTTTACTATTCTGTTTACATAAAATAACGACGTTTTACTACTGCAAAACTTGAAAGTTAATATTCTGTTTACGTTTAAAAATCACATCTCAGTGCTTTTATTGTCGCCAAAAAAATTAGCCAAATTTTGAAGGCCAAAATATGGAGTATTAGACAAATTTTTTGTCACTTAATACTTAAAGATAACAATTTTAAAATGTTTTGCTTTCTTACTTAATAATGTAACTACCATCTTAATGAACAGAATTTTAAGAAAACAGAGACTTATATAAGTAATTATACAAATTTAGCTAATAAATGCTGTTTAAATACAGATCTTTATGAGCAAATTCAAAACGCTGTGAGAGGATTAGATTATTTCTGATGTAAATAAAATTGGAAGAAAAAACATGCCAATGTAAGATTTAAAATTATCTAAAAAAGAAAACTTAACTTTTGAGTGAAACTCAATCGATTGCACGGGCAACCAAGCAGGCATCTTTTCTACAGTTGAAAAAATCTTATCTGTACACCACATGACTTCCTTGTACGGAATATTAAATTATACGCAATTTTTCTGCATTTCATTTAAAGATACTGTATTTAACAGTTAACGAATTTTGAATTAAATCTACTTCGTCGATAGCGCATAAACCACAACAGAATAAATGCACTCCTTAAAGTGCTAATTAGTTCAGTTCTCGCTTCGCGGTAAGGTAAAAATACATAAAAATTCAAAATATTTTCATTAAAAGCTGAAAGATATAGAAAAACATAAAACACCAAGTACAGCTAAAACAATTTAAAAACAATTTTTATAATTAAAATTACAATTTGTACGCAAAAACCAGTTAATAACTTTAATTCCAGAATGAATCAAGCATAATTTAATTCACAATAATAAAAGAAGACGTAACTTTGTTGTTGCGAAGCTTAGTTTCTCTAGATTGGAAACAAATCCACTATTCTGCTAAGCTTAAAATGTAAACAAATATAGGCGCTATCATAACCAAAAATTAGGCTTACTGCACTTAAAAAAAACTTCTAAATTGTTGATAATTCCCCAATTATTGCATGCAAGTTAATTAAAGGCATAAAATCTTAACCGCAAGATAAGAAAAATATAATTCAATCATTTTTAAAGCAAAAATTACACAAATTACAAACATACAAACATATAAGAATAAAGCAATTGAGCTCTCTGAGCCGAGTAACAGAGTGGATATTGGTGCGGCCGATTGCAACCAAAATGCGAGGTGCAGATCTATATGTTAAAGCAGCCCTATATACAAAATTTCAACGTTCTGAGGATCCTCGTTTCTGAGTTATGCGAGATACATACATACATACGTACTCACAGACGCCACGAAAAAATCTCTTCAAAATCCATTTTAAATCAGTTTTATAATTATTTTTGGGGAAAAGAGTCTTTTATTTTGTATTTACATAGGGATGTCACTCAAAAGCATCGTTAAATTGCATTCGATAGCTAAATTTGTTATTGTGTTACGTTTAAAACTCAATTCGCGGTGCTCTAAACTGATAAGTGTATATATTTATTTACTCAATAATTATTTGAAAGAACTGTTAATTTTACTATTTTATGATGAATACATAGATGTTTGTACTATGCTTCTACCTGCAAAGCTATTGGGTTTTATTTTACTCATTTAGTATTTTATCATCTCGTTTTACTATTCTGTTTACATAAAATAACGACGTTTTACTACTGCAAAACTTGAAAGTTAATATTCTGTTTACGTTTAAAAATCACATCTCAGTGCTTTTATTGTCGCCAAAAAAATTAGCCAAATTTTGAAGGCCAAAATATGGAGTATTAGACAAATTTTTTGTCACTTAATACTTAAAGATAACAATTTTAAAATGTTTTGCTTTCTTACTTAATAATGTAACTACCATCTTAATGAACAGAATTTTAAGAAAACAGAGACTTATATAAGTAATTATACAAATTTAGCTAATAAATGCTGTTTAAATACAGATCTTTATGAGCAAATTCAAAACGCTGTGAGAGGATTAGATTATTTCTGATGTAAATAAAATTGGAAGAAAAAACATGCCAATGTAAGATTTAAAATTATCTAAAAAAGAAAACTTAACTTTTGAGTGAAACTCAATCGATTGCACGGGCAACCAAGCAGGCATCTTTTCTACAGTTGAAAAAATCTTATCTGTACACCACATGACTTCCTTGTACGGAATATTAAATTATACGCAATTTTTCTGCATTTCATTTAAAGATACTGTATTTAACAGTTAACGAATTTTGAATTAAATCTACTTCGTCGATAGCGCATAAACCACAACAGAATAAATGCACTCCTTAAAGTGCTAATTAGTTCAGTTCTCGCTTCGCGGTAAGGTAAAAATACATAAAAATTCAAAATATTTTCATTAAAAGCTGAAAGATATAGAAAAACATAAAACACCAAGTACAGCTAAAACAATTTAAAAACAATTTTTATAATTAAAATTACAATTTGTACGCAAAAACCAGTTAATAACTTTAATTCCAGAATGAATCAAGCATAATTTAATTCACAATAATAAAAGAAGACGTAACTTTGTTGTTGCGAAGCTTAGTTTCTCTAGATTGGAAACAAATCCACTATTCTGCTAAGCTTAAAATGTAAACAAATATAGGCGCTATCATAACCAAAAATTAGGCTTACTGCACTTAAAAAAAACTTCTAAATTGTTGATAATTCCCCAATTATTGCATGCAAGTTAATTAAAGGCATAAAATCTTAACCGCAAGATAAGAAAAATATAATTCAATCATTTTTAAAGCAAAAATTACACAAATTACAAACATACAAACATATAAGAATAAAGCAATTGAGCTCTCTGAGCCGAGTAACAGAGTGGATATTGGTGCGGCCGATTGCAACCAAAATGCGAGGTGCAGATCTATATGTTAAAGCAGCCCTATATACAAAATTTCAACGTTCTGAGGATCCTCGTTTCTGAGTTATGCGAGATACATACATACATACGTACTCACAGACGCCACGAAAAAATCTCTTCAAAATCCATTTTAAATCAGTTTTATAATTATTTTTGGGGAAAAGAGTCTTTTATTTTGTATTTACATAGGGATGTCACTCAAAAGCATCGTTAAATTGCATTCGATAGCTATCAAAATAGATATTTTCTTTGAAATATGGTACCCGAAAATTTTCGCGATTACAATACTTCCTTTTTACTTCGTACAAGGAAGTAAAATAGGCAAAATGCAAATACAAAAATGAAATGAATAGCAATAAATAATGGTAGTACATGTGAAAACTCACCGTTTTCATAAATGCGTCAGAACGCCCTATGTCTTTGCATTGAGAAAGAAGGCATATGTAGCGAAGAGGAAAACGCTTTCTAAGACTAACTACGTAATGGTGCTACCATGCAATATGTGATGAAAAGTGTTTGCTTTAGTATGTTTGTAGAGACATTAGGTTATTTCGATGCTGGAGAGACGAAAAATGAGCAGTGCTCTCGCCGGGATTCGAACCACGGACGTCTGAAATACGCGCCGAGCGTGCTGACCACTACACCACGAAGGCGTGTTAAGAAGGCGGAAGAAATACCTTATATACTCCCCCTTTTAAAGGGCGACTGGGGATTAGGGGACCCATTCGCCAAATCCTGGTGGTGGAGAGTTATCATCCACCAACGTTTTGGGTTCAGACGCCAGTGTAAAGACATTAGTCATTTTTTGAAAGCAGGAGAAATGTGAAATGAGCAATGTCCTCGCCGTGACTCGAACCATGGACCTCTCGAATACGCGTGGAGCGTGCATAACACTACACCACGAAATCTAGCCAATAAGGTGAGAGAATTACCTTATATATTCTGTCATTTCTTGAAGTTTGTTCTGTTAGTTTTAAAAACGTGTTGTGGTACTCATAGGCAACTCATAAGCAACACGGTTTGATAATCCTTGATTTCGACTATTATACAGATATTTCCTGAAACGTCAAGCAAATAATGCAAGGGAATGTACAAGGAAAGGAAAGTCAAGCCATATTTTAATCAAAAATATTTTACTATCAAAAACGAAATTGCCCGCCCGAGGCAGAAGGAGGTAATCCTCTTGCATGCTGGCTAAGATCTGTACATAGGCAGCCTCGGCACTCAGCGCACATAAGTCGTCTTTACAGTACTAGAACCACCAGTTCTCGGTGGTGGGTTCAGGCTCGGCAGGGACCATCTGGTACTGTCTTGTTTGCTCCGGGATTGTGGTGTTGCTACATATATTGATACTGATTGGTCGTCCTCTGGGGTTTTGTCTCCATTGGTCTACTGGTAGGGACTTCTTCGTTTCTCTCCGGCGACCAGTTGTGATCGATTGAGGCCGGTTGTGATTGGCCGCTACAGACTGTGTTTTCAAACAGAGGTAGCCTTGACCTTTGCGAACCGTGTTACCCTACGACTTTGTCCCTTCGGCTTGACCGCGGGGGCTGCGCCCCTTTGGATCGCAACTGAAGATGCATAATTAACTGTATACGAGCGTAAAAATACATGGGTCAAGTTGTCAGGACTGAGTGTTCTGTGCATACTTTTGGCGAACATATTCGTGAAGTAGTTTAAGTCCTGATCTGGAACAGGGAGCTGAATGCAGCTATGTTCTGTGGTAGAATACTGTGGTTAAATGGTAGAATAACTGCACGTAAGAAGAATTTAAAATCCTCTTTTATTAAACCACTATTATGTACAGCCACTTCCCAACTCGGGAGGGATAACGGAAAATAATGACCGCACTTTGGTCTAACTTGAACAATCAAATAATTTAAAAAAATAGAAATTAAGTAGTCGTTGCTCACAGAGCTATGAACGCGAGTTTGGCCTCTATTCTAAACGATCAATGGTGCGTAGCAAGATTTAGCTAATACTAACGCACTTAGATTATTTCAATAAGTAATAGCGTAACAGTGCTAAGGCTTAGAATTTAAATACTAGCTAGTCAGGCGAACGTCGAACAGAGCCGCAGTGATCTGAGACTAAAAGCTCTTTCACTCTGAGAAGTTCCTCGCTTAAATACAAACTTGGCTCCACTTCAAATTAGCATAAAGCTCAAACGCGCGCTCATTCTAACGGGAAGTTGAAATAAGAACTCATAGGAAAGGGAAATTAAAGTAAAACTTTGTTAGTTTAAACTAAAACCTTACAAAGTCTCCACCTTCTACCGAAATACGGAAAGAAAATGAAGAAAACGAAGTAAAGAAGAAGGGAAGGAATTTTTTTAAGCAAGCTGTAGAGACATTAGATATTTTTTGAAACTGGAGAAGGGGAAAGTGAAATCGAAATGAATCGCCGGAAATCGAACCACGGACTCGTCGAGCGCGCTGACCACTACATCACGAAAGCATGCGAAGAAGGCGGGAGAAATACCTTATATACTCTCCCCTTTTTAAAGGGCGACTGGGGTTTTGGGGACCCAATTGCCAAATCGCGGTGATGGAGAATCATCATCTACCCCTATTTAGTTCGGGCGTCAGTGTAGTGACATTAGGTTATTTCGGAGCAGGAGACATGAAAAATGAGCAACGCCTTCGCCTGGAATCGAACCACGGATCTCTCGGTTACGCGTCGAGCGTGCTGACCACTACACCACGAAGGCATACGAAGAAGGCGGGAGAAATACCTTATAAAGCAATTGTTTAGTTGCTGTGCATAGGATCAGGCAATAGTCTGATATTCAGAATATGGATTTTACCAAAACCATTATCAGTGATCTTAAGCTTAACTTTAGAGAATATTATAAACAGTTAAAAGTTTTTGGTAGTTTAAAACATTTAAAAAAATCGATATGTGTCATGTGATTTTAATTTACATACATATGTATATTTTCTTTTTGCCTACAGAAAAGAAGTATTTTTGTTTTTTTCTATCTTTCTGTTGCTTTTTTTAAATAACTGCAATGTATAAAGATGGTTTTGAATTAATTTAAAATACACGAAGCGTTTTGATTCTATGTTTTCTGTGGAACGTTTCGTTGGAACATACATTTTTATTATAAAGTTTAACTGCAACAGCACGTGTGTTATGACAGTGACAACAATACCTCCCCCTGCCCTTTCTCAAATGCTCGAAGGATAATATGTTATAAATATGTTATAAAATATGTCTAGAATTATTGGTCTATATCCGGAAAATACTTTAAAAAATGTTCTAAAATCTCTTGTTTCCTAGCGTTTTTAACTCTTTTATACGCTATATCACAAACTTTTACATAACTATTCGTGCTAGTAAGAAAAGTAAAAGT
>KK121824.1:30425-47384 GCA_000611955.2 Stegodyphus mimosarum
TGAAATTTGGTATATTTGTTATAAGTGATTATAAGGCCAAACCTGCTTTACGCACTTTGTAAAAATTATTTGAAAGAATGTAGGATGTACCTTTTTCAGCTCGTGCACAATGGAAAAAGGAAAAGGAAAATAGGTTGCTATAAATTAAGAACGTCGTCAAGGGAATTATTTTTGGTGTAAATTGAAAAAAAAAAAATGTGCCAAGATAAATTTTTAATTTCTCTATGTGTCTCGAGAAATTTTACAAAATTTAATATTTGAGCATAATTTGAGTCGTAGAATCGAAATATGGAAAACGATCGGTACGGCATTTCAGAAAAAGTCCGATTTTGTGCCAGAATACCAAAGTTAGAACAATGCTATATATAAATCTAATACATATATTAAGAGCTGCTTTCGAGACATGAAAAACGCAAATTAAATTTCGTCAGTCGCCCCAGTAAAATAAGATATATAGAACTACCCCCTTCTTTTTTTTGTACAAGGTGTTATTTTCGGACTACATTTTGTAGTGCTTCAAAATAACCATTATTCAACAGCTGCTGCTGATTTGTGGCTGCTGTGATTTATTCTGTGGCTGCTGTGATTATTGCTGTATGCTGATTTGTGGCTGCCTTCTGTGGGAAGGTGAAAAGGAAATAGAAATTACGTCTGATATTAATGAATGATAATTATAGATATATTAAGCATCTTCGAAGAAATTGGAAGAAGCATCTACATCTCATGTAAGAGGACGGAGAAATCAAAATAGAGACGGAAATAAGAAATTTTTTTAAAGTTATTTACTTGTTTATTTTCAATGAAGACGAAATTAAATTAAAAACTAGCAACCATTTGCTTTAAATGATAAAAATTTCGTTTGTCTTTTCTTTCTTTTATATTGCATTTTCCAAGTATTAGAGTGCTGTAGCGTTTTGGTTATGGATTATATCTTACTCATCGAATACAAATTGCACAAAATGGTTGCATGGTCACGTTGCATAAAATTATGTCAATTCATGCATTATTCGACAGAGATTCTCTTGAAGATAGTGATTTAAGTGATCTTCATCAGAATCTCACGCCCTGAAATACGGATTATCAGATTAAGTCAAATCATTGTTCTTGGAATCAAGAGCACAAACAGTTTGCTTGCCGTTCTTTAGCAATAGAATTAATAGGGTAGTAGATTTAATCGTATTATTTAATAATAAGGAATAATAGCATAAGAATTCAGCAATAGAATTAATCATGACAAATTATTTTCGCCGCTTCGATTACTTCCGTTTTGTTTGCTCTAGAGAGCAGTGATTTTCAACCATTTTCTGTCGCGGCACACTTTTAACGATTTCAGAATTTGGCGGCACACAAAGAAAAAGATAAGTTTAAAAGTTGTTTACTTACCTATAATTACACTGTGTAAAATAGTTTATGATAATAATTTTGAATGCAAAATAAAATAATATGTACCACAAAAACAGCAGTACTTTATTAAGGGATTCATTACAAGTTAACAATAAGAATACTTTTAATGAGAAATTGGAGCTTGATGTTTTTTGATAATTTCATTTATATTCGGTCGTAAAAATGACAATGCTACTCTCGTAGCGTCTCAACAGTCTCAATCTTTTATTCACTTTTGTATTAGTAAATACCGAAAATCCGAATACACACAAATAAGATGTAGAAAATTGTAATAATATTTTTAAAACTTTTTGGCCATCATGGGATAATCGCATCTAATGTTAATCCAAAATGAATTAGTTGATTCTTTCGAATATTTTAAAATTAAATCTCGATTACTAGAATGTTAAATTAGTTCTTTCTCTTCATTCAAAGTGAATTCAAATACAGAAGTATTCGTTATCACAAATGGATTACGAACCCCATAAAAGTTTTTTATAGCTAAATTTTCGAAATAATGAATAATTATCTCCTCTAATGTTGTCGAAAGGTCAATAATAATTTTGTGAATAGCTTTATTAAAATCTTTTGGGACTGACTCAAGCTTTTCCAAATTGCCCAAGCTTTATTCTTCCCAAGTTATTTGCTTTTGGAATCCCACCAGTTTACCTGTTGAGTTTAATGTATTTTCTTTCGGCCGTTGCATACTTGAATTTATGTTATTTAAAGTAATAAAAGTGTCTGATAAGTAAGCTAATCTCTCATATGCACCAATCAGAACTTCTCAATTTAAATTATGTACTGAACATGCGCGAAAATGCTCCGAATTACGCTCTCCTCCAGAGCACAAAAATCGGCTTGGGTACCACAATTGGCGAACTTATTAATGTCTTAAAAACCGAATTTCGCCAATTCTCATGTGTACCGTATACTAGGATTAAACCCATTATAATTTTTACTATATACTAAAATTTGGCGGCACACGAAAGTGCCGCGGCACAGTGGTTGAGAATCACTGATTTAGAGAATAAAGAAAATGTACTGAGAATTAGAATGCATTATGCTTTCACGAGCACAAAGCTAATACAAATTAAGCAATAACAATTAAATAAAGGATAACAAACCCTTGGAAATACAATGCTGTCTGCTCATAACAAAACGTTACGAACTTAAGTGCACATTCAGGATTATCAGATTTTAATAGTCAGTAGTATTAACTAAAATAAGTAGCCGAAGAACAAATATTGAAGATACTAAAGCAACGAAAGTAACGTATGTTGCATATTTTGAAAATTTAGTTTCCAAGTTGCAATTTAGTTTTCCATTTATGTATGCGGCACTTTTTTTTGCCACCAGTTGTTGCCAAATATAAAATTATGAAATAATAATAGAGTTCAAAAGACTAAAAAAAATTAGTTCTGTAAAAAGTATTTTTTTAAAATCTGAAAGGTTTCAGATTTTAAATTACGTCCAAAGGGGCGTTTTTTAAACATTTTTGTGTGTTATCTTTATTTATTCAATATCATGTCTTCGCGCTTAAACCATAAAATTCAGTAAAAGAACAATATCGCAAAATAATTTTAAAATGAGCATGTCTTTAGAATTTCCGACACACAGTCTCACGCGCTGGAGATAAAAATGTTTTTTCTGTACTACGTTGCCATGGCTCGCTTTGAAATCCTTGAGTTTGTTAATCAAAAATTCGTTAAAGTTTTACAAAATATGAAATTGCTAATAAAACAAATTCTAAATTTCAAATTTGGGCTTCTAGATGCCCATTATTCGCGGCAGGATTACGGCATTCAAAATTCGATGGCTCTAGGTACCGTCGTTTTATCACAATGCGAGAAACATACATATATTTATTCACATTCTTCATTATTTAAATTTCTTTAAATATAATACAGGGCTGTAATATTTTGTGGCAACAGTTTGGAAAGTGAACCGACATTTAATGTTTCCGACGCCAAATCGCAAAAAGAAAACAATAGTCCTTCAGGGCTCTTTAGACTAAGAACGTGATGATATTTCAAACGAAAACTAGAAATCTCGAACCTAGATATTTGAAATGTTAAACCCCAGTATTTGAAACGCTAAATTCTCGAGCCACTATATTTGGTGTTTTGTTGTAGCATTGTTTTCTTTGTATTTTTCCTTCATTTTTAACTGATGCTACTTTAACGGAATAGTATCGAACTTTCTTCTTCAGCGCCAAGATTAAATGTGACGAAGGAGAACATCTGCTAAAGCGACAAAAAAAGACAGAAAATTCGAACTAAGGAAAGGAACAGTGTTATTAGCGCTGTCTATTCACAAAATGTGAAAAAAATTACGAAACATTTTCGGGTTAAAATTCTTCCTAGTTCTTTCCGTCAGATTAAAAAAAAATAGTTGTTTCCACTTTTGGTCAATAGATGGCGTCAGTTGTTTTTTCGTTACTGAAAAATTCTAGAATTTTCAGTCTGTTGGTGATGTAGGCAACAATTATTATTGATCATAATAACTACAACTACTTCTATTAGTTAATAACTTCTACTTTCACTTCACCCATCGCGCAGCTGAAGTGTTGTTATGACTGAGATTAGAAAGGGGAATTCCCGAGCGCTAGAAAGAGTAATAAAAATGTTGTTATACCCAAAAATTGATTCTTGCTTTTGTTTTTGCCGTTAAATTATCATACAGAAGAACGTTGCTAGCGACTACAGTATCATACGAGCCCATATTTCTCCACCATTACTTTTACACCTGAAGTTGAAGAAGAAAGTTTAATTTAACTTTGGAAACTATCCCTGTAGAGTTATACAACTCACACATGATTCTATTTGCTTTAGCATATTCAGTCATATTGTATGTATTTTTGCAGCGAATCAAAATTCTAAAATGGTTAATCCTGTAAAAACTATGCATGTTTCACTAGGATGAGAAAAAATTTCCAACTAACATTTTTATGTTACATGTTGCACATAATACTTGTTTTAGCAGAAGTATTCGTTAAGAAATATACGGCAATTTAAATGAATTAGAAATTTTTTTTTCTTACAAATATTTCTAACATTTTTTTTTTTGAGAAAGTTGCTTAATTGCTAAATTTTCTACACACTATTTGCAGGAAAATCGAAATACTCCACTATGCCTGTCGCTATCACACGTTCATATTCTTTGCAAGCAGCTATCTTTGTGATCATCTTCTGTTTTATATGGAAGACTGCTACCTGCTGCGAAAATGCGACGGATGGATCCAGTACACTAGATGCCTTGCACCATCCTACACTCAGTTCGGTAAGTGAAACGTCTGTAGCATTTAAAGAAAGCATTGTTTTGAAAGTACATACAGTCTGTCATTGCTAAGTTTAATCAAAAAGAACAAACTCAAGCAAACAATCTTTGATAGCTTCAAATTAGAAGAAAAAAATTATCTTAAATCCAAACTGGTTATCATAAATGTTGAGAAAGCGAACTGATTCTTACAGTTAATTGAGAATAAAAATCTGATGTATACACCACGGGACTTCCTTGTACGGATTATTACATTATACGCATTTTGCATTTCATTTAAACTTATTGGATTGAATTAAATCTACTTCGTCGATAGCGCATAAACCACAATAAAATAAAGTCACTTTTAAAATTCTCTATATTCGTTTAATATAGCGACACTCTGGCGCTAGGTTCACCTAACAGAGTTACATCGCATTCACTTTGTAACTCAGATTGCACAAAAATTACGTATATAATCTGAAGAATTATCTAATCGTTGCCACTTGTTCTATTCAAGTAATGTAATAAATCTAAAACGATGTGTAAAAGAAATTAAAAAAAAGTTTTTTACAGACGATTCAGTATTTCTCAATCAATTAATTCAGTTTCTTACTTCGGGACATGTCAAAAATACATACAAACTCAAAATATCTATATTAAAAATTACGAAGTAAATCTTAAACACTTATTTCCTCGAATAAATTGCACAATGGATTAAGCATGATTTAATTAACAATAATAAAAGAAGGCGTCATCTTTGTTGTTGCGAAACTTAGTTTCTTTAGATTGGCAAAAAATCCACTATTCTTCTAAGTTTCAAATGTAAACAAAGATGGCTGCCTTCGCAACCATAGTTAGGCTTAGCCACACTTAAACAACTTTTAAATTGTCGATATTTCTAAAAATATTGCATGCAGATTTACTAAAGGCATAAAAACCTTAACCAGAAGATAAAAACAACGTAATTCAATCATTTTTAAAGCAAAAAATGCGCAATTTACCAACATATAAGAATAAAAAATTTGAGCTCGCTGAGCCAAGTAACAGATTGGGTATATATATATATATTTATATACTTTTATTGCAGCCGATTGCAACCAAAAAGGGAGGTGCACATGTACACGTTATAGCAGTCCTATATACGAAATTTCAACGTTCTGAGGCCACTCGTTTTTGAATTATGCGAAATACATACGTACGTACAGACGCCACAAAGAAATCCCCTCTGAATCCATTTAAAATAAGTTTTATAATGTATTTATAATTCAGATTTATTAAAAATGCATCTACATTGCATTCACTTTGAGGAAAATAAAATAAATTCATTATTTCATTAAAATTTTATACTGAACTGTTTTACATATCTATAACTACAACACATCTTTCATAAGTGTAACTATTTATTTATTAATTACCATTACGTGACGTGAATTTAATGATTCTGAAGGGTTTACATTTTTTTTTGCACAAGTATCGAAGTTTATAAACGTTATAAAGTGGGAATATTTCCTATTTAGTATTCAGTCTATCACTGCATTTTGCTTTTGTTATTGACTTTTTTGATCTGGAGTCTATTAAGATATAGATTACAAACTTGTGTTACAATTCAACAAGCCAAGCTGCTGATAATATGGAGCAGTTTTCATTCATAGCTAGATAAAAACAACATTAGTTACTAGTTACTGAAAATAACGTAGATTTATATTTTGTCATTAGTGGATACTAGAAATGGGTAAATTTCCATGCAAAGGAATTGACAAATTCTTCTTTATTATTCCCTCAGGTGTTTCAGCTACGTCTGACTGAACGGTGTGCTACTCATAGAAACGTACCTACTTCATATTATTTTAGGTAACAATAACACTAGAAATAAAAGATATTATTAGTATGTAACTTTTTATTCTAGGTATTTAACCACGTGGTAATCAAATGATCGTATTTAACCCCGTGGTATTATTTTAGCACGCGGTACCGATTTACCAATGGTAGTACTTAACCACGTGGGAATCAAAATTTGGATTTTGACTTGCGGAACCAATGGAGGAGTTGCATTAAACTGCAGGGTCTCGCGGAACGCAGTTTGGAAGTCACTGCGTGAGTCATCAGGATACAATAAGTATTTTGCATTTAAAATATGTTTTAACCTATATTTGAAATTCTTGCTAGAGGGCGCGGGCGTTATTTAAACTTTAAACACGAGTGCTCAAGCCGAAAAGGCGAATCTGTAAACGAATGCCGCCATCCAGCGAAAATCGAGAGATTTAATTATGAGCTTGAGCTGTTGTAGGGGGAACTCAGTCAGTATAAGTACTATGAAAATATAATTTCCAGATAAGGAACACGTATTTCTTGTAACATTTGGGCTATGAGATAACTACGCTTGGAATTATAACAATTTAAAGATGAAAATACACAACACAAATCACCAAATCCAAAACCTGCTTAGTCAGTTATTGCAAAGTATCCAACCCGTTTTGTCGAGTGATAAAACACATAAGCTTGAAAAACTCATTTGTAAATGGTGATAATAAATGAATACACAAAGAACAAAGTTTCTGCTTTGTAAAAATGTGACGAAACAGAGTCCATACCTTGCTCTGCTAGGTTGCAAACGAATATAAACGCAGAAGAATCGTGATTCGTCCGTGTCAGTCACGTGGATGGTCGGCCACCTAAGTGCTGCCGATGGCAGTACTGCTTGAAAATGAGCTTGAATTTGAAGATTGAGGAACAATTAAAAATTTTCACAGCATTACAATATAAAACGTGCGGGTCCATTAAAATAGGAAGTGAATCGATTATTTCTATGATGGAAGATGGTGACTCGCGCATATGTATAATATGAAGGATTCGGACCCAGCTTTGCTGAAATCGCAAAATAATACTAACTAAACAGACAATTTCCTACCATACTTTCAAGAATAGAAGCATCAGATGGAAGCTTAAGACTTCATCTGATGCATTATATCATTTCCATCTGATGCATTACTCCCTCTGCATTATATCAGCCGTGAACCGTCTTTAAGATTACCATCCATGATTCCGGATGATTTTAGTCTTCTGTAGAGGTAATCATCTTACAGAGGTGATGTGAAATATCAGTTTTTATTTGCACGTCTTAGAAATGACAGTCATTTTCAGAGATGGTCATCTTATGATAAACACTGCCATAACATTGGCATAAACTATAATAAACCCCTAGGAGTTGGGTATGTGATCAACTCTTAGCGATAACTTTCATCAGCATTCAATCATTTGCCTTTCTGTTTTAACATGGCAAAAGACTGGCCCATTTTTAAGATTTATAATCATAAGGGACAAAGAATGGGTTTCCTGTGTTAATTTCCAATGTAAAAAAAGTGGCGAATCCTTTCCCAAGCCGTTTCTAACAACAAAACTTGGTCTTAATCCAAAGAAATTCATGCTTTGTGTGTGATGGAGTATGTACTTTAGAAGTTAACCAAGACATCCTAGTTTTATCATCTCTGCATCAAGCATTACTCATAAAACGCTCAGCCACTGGTTAGTAGAAAAGGAGAAACCCTGTAGTAAGACAATGGAAGGGTAGATAATGCAAGGACGATAAAACAAAAAAACCAAAAGCGTTAACTGGGTAACCCTTCTTCACTGGGTATCACCATATCGGACTCATATTTGTTTGAATTTTTGCAAAGCTTTTTAAATATAAAACATTTGAAGATTGAGATCCCATTCTGCATTCAGTTTTTCAATTCGAAGCCACATGAGTTCTGCAAGGATGAGATTATGAAGCTTCCAAAAAATTGGAAATAATTGTACAGAACAAAAGACAGTACTAAACTGAGTAATAAAAATTCTTTATGAGAAAATGTTCCTTTACAATATATTTAGAACCTGTCGTTACTTTCCGTGTAACCGTATATATGGTTTTAAGTTACTAAGTGCTTCTAAATATCACTCTGAAATTTTAATTGAGAAAAAAGTATGAAAAAAGTTAGGTTTTTTGTTCCATAGAATATAAATTATAAAGTTAAGAGCTTATATTGCATTGTTGAAGTAGATTAAATATTGTTTTTATAACGTATTGGTCATTTAAATGTTATATTTTTGTTATTTTAGTGCATTACGGAGATGGTACGGGCCTTGTGCAACTCCTTGAGGCCTTTACCTTTGAAGCGCAACACAGAATTAATCAACAGCATTCTTGGCCTTCCCAGAATCCTTCAAGATGCCGGCAGATAAATCCATTTCAGCAGCAGTCTTTGTCAACCATTTTTCACTCAATTAATCATGGTAAATGCACATTCTGCTGTTTTCAAAGCAATTTAGAGCAGTGGTAGTCGACTATTCTGTACTGGAGACGTGATCATCACTTAAAGGATTAATTTTTAAAGTTTAGTACAGTACCTTTCAGATGAACGAATAGGGTTGCCATACAGAAACGAATCATTTAGGCGAAAATAACTAAACCAAAAGAAATATCAAAACATCGCCAATTTCAATGGCACTTGGTTTTTATTTCACAAAGAATATTTTGAAAAATTAATCGATCTGGTAAAGTTTTTCTTTTTGTTCAGTAAGCGAGTTAAAATACCCGAGGTGTATCTGAGGTGTGTTCGGGTCGCACATCTGATGGACATCAGGCGCTGTGACAGCTGATTTGACAATCACTCCGTCCTCTCAATCCGTTGTGGCCATAGGTCTACCACTACCATCATGAGGCTGAAATCTGCCATAGTCCACCCATTCTTGCCAGCATCTTCTAATCGCCGCATTGCTTCGACTCACATGACGAGCATCTTTCAATCCAATGATGCGACCTCTTTCAAACTCCGATAGTTGCTCGTAATGAGCTCGACTACTGCGGCGAGGCATATTTTCAGTCGTTGAAAGGTATCCTAAATCGCAATGCAACAGAAATTTTTAACAACAGTTCAAGAACAGCTCCTTATATACATCTGCTGGATGCGCAGTTCCGATGCGCTGGAGATCGCACTATTCATTCACTGGACACCAAATATCAACTATTTGCATATTTGGTTAAAACATGTATGCGTACGAAATTCCAAAGCAATCGGATGATTCCTTCTTGGTGCGTCGATTATTTTGTTATAGAGCGTACAATTTACAAGAAAGAATTAACATAAAAATAATGTGCCGACTGAAATAAACCTTGTAAATTATTCTTGTTTTGATAATATTAAACTATTCGGTGTTGCTTCGATACGATTCGATACGTCAGTCGCGTTTGCATTTAAGTAATAAAAGTTAATTAAGTTTGCATCGTATTTTGAATAACTAGCAGAATAGCTAAGTGATATATGAATGCGGAAAAGTGATTGCTTATGGTTTATGGATTTCTTGAATTTTTCAGTGATATATGCAATTGGATGAATGATTGATTGTTTCGTAAGATTTATCAGTTGCTCTAACGTTAACTTTCTCAAAATTACCAGCATACATGTCTTTCCTTATTGCAATTGGCTTTTCTCTCCTCCACTAACATTATATATTTTAATGTAAATCAACCAGTCTAAGTAATAGGAATTAAAAGTATGTGATATTTCTTTCTCACAGAACAAGCGTGCAGTTCTGCTTGGGAATGTATAGAACTAGAAGTTCTGTTGCATACTGAATTATGTTCCTGAACTAAGTAAGTAGAGTAAAATAGTACATCTAGTTTGGGAATAGATAATATCTAAATACTATTCAGAATATGATTTAAATAAAATAGAATGAATTTTGTAAAGAAACAAATCGTAGTAACTTAGAAAATATAACTTACAATAAATTAGATATTATTTTACATTTGCAAATTTTTTTAAAAAAAGGTATCTGCTGTTCTAATTAAGAGGAAAGGTTGAAAAAAAATAAACATAGAAGTTAGTGAAGATAATTATGCCATTAACAAAGTTATATGGAGCATAACAGTAGAGCTTTAAAATGTGAGTGTAAAGGAGTTCAAACATGTTATGTTTAGAATTATAGGAAGCAATCTATTTCGCCTGCACAGTCAAGCATCGCTGTAGCGAACACGTCTTATAACGAACCTTCAGCTGCCCAACCGGTATAGTGGTTAGCGTCGCTGACTGCCGTGCCGAAGGGTCCGAGTTCGAATCCCGGAGAAGGCATGGATGGTTGTAAATGTATAGTGCCCGTGCGCCATGGAGGCACTCTAAACATGGGGCGAGCAGGAAGTCCTCTCGAGAGGTTTGTAGTAGGGGAAGAGGGGTGGAAGACCCTCGGATCCGTCCCCCGGAGATGCTTTGTATCAAAATTGGGGGCAGAACTGAGAAATACCTTATATACGCCCCCTTTTAAAGGGGGGCTAGGGATTAGGGGACCGAATCGCCAAATCCTGGTGGTGGAGAATCATCAGCCACCACTTTTTTTTCGGAGGGGGGGCACTGTAGAGACATTAGGTTTTTTGATATTGAAAACATGAAAAATGAGCAGTGCCTTCCCCTGGACTCGAATACGCGCCGAGTGTGCTGACCACTACACCACGAAGGCATGTCGAGGAGGCGGAAGAAATACTTATAACCTATAACGTGCTCAAGGCTGTTGCCAACGACAGGCGTATCTTGCGTTCCTTGCCACGAGGAATTTCGCGGTCTTGCACTGACTATAGGCCAGACAAGTCAGCAAGTGAGCAGACAACAACAACAACTTAAATTACTGGATGCCAGACTCATCGAATTTTGAGTAGATATTACGTCACCGTTTTTTTAACTATGATTGTCTCATGCTATTAAGAAAACTTAATATAATATTTATTTATACATTACATACATTTATTTATACATTATATTGTTGCGTGCGTACGGGTTCGTTATGGATTGAATGCACAAGTCGTAAAAAGTTAACAAAAATTTATTCTTTCCACAAGAAATAAATCAAAATGCTGAAATATTTCTTCAGAGATACTCGCACAGTATCACAATATCTCAAACGTTTAACAAAAACTCAGTTCAAAGCAGATAAAATAATTCTATCTCCAGCGAAATCGCTACAGTCAATAACAGCATTAAGTAAACAAACAGCAGTTCGCTTTTTACAGCTACAGCTACAACTACAACAACAACAACTGCAACAACAACTGAGATGAGGTGTTTCAATTCGGCTTTTATAAGCTTTTTAGTTATCAATAGAACAATCTCGATTTTTCTAGATTTTTCTGGATGGCAACAGTAATTACGAGATATTTATTTATTAAGCATTAAATGCACGCCCTCTTTTATTTTTATTTTTCGCCGTAGCTTTCTCTTCAAAAATCGTCTGCGTTGCACGGGGAAATAAAAAGAAATTTTAATTACAATTCTAAATAAATAGCCAAATAAATGTGAAATTCGTAACAATATTGTTTATCACATGAATATAATTATATGTGTTACTGTAACTTGAAATGTGTAATTTTAAAAAAATTGTATTTTCATTGAAATTTTGTAAGTGCAGTATTTGTTTACTTTTTTCTCGTATACGTACAAATTATTAAAATATTTTCGTTTACCTGCAGGTTTACATGTTTCGTCTTCCTTCAGCTCGAGCTAACGTCTCTTGAATCTGCTTCTGCACCAGTATGTTCTGCGGCACTTTTCCGTACCTGTACACTAACAAACTTCGTTTATCGATAAATGAAGATTCATTGACAAATAAACACATTCATTCTACGTTGTACATAACATCAGTAAACATTTCAATGTTGCCATTATTGTTATAAATCTGTGAATAATAAATGTATGTTATAGAATTCTATGAAATCATCATTTTTACATTTCCTGCGACAGTACCGTGGCAGGACTGTATTGTTTGTTGTAAGCAGTGGGTTCGTGGATATCTTTTTAAATAATTATTTCGGATAAAGAGGATGAAATTGACAATTTATCCGAACTAATATTATAGATGCGATTGTGAGTTTGTTTGTTACACTTTCACGCCTTAATTACTTAACCGATGATCATGAAATTTTCAAGAAATATTTTTGATATATTAAAAACATTTAGAAGCTATAAAATGTAACTTATCTGTTGAAACTCAAACTATATATAACAGGTTTTATAGCTTAAAATGATGGTCGTTGTATAAACATTAAATATTGAAAGTTTCATAACGATGAGTTAAACGATATAAAAGTTTGTCTGCGCGCGCAGGTGCGTGGCTTAAACCATGCAAACATTAATTAATTGTTAATACTTTAAACTTTTTGAAATCTTAGTAGTGAAAATTATTTATTTTTGTAGTGAGATATCTTAAGAAAGCATATTTTTCAGTTTCTTAAATTATATTTTCTTTTACAATTTTTTAGTAAAACAGCAACAACAACAACAACAACAAAAAACATAAGATAAGGCTGCAATGTTTGATACATCCAAATCGGATTTTAAAAGTTTTGCAGAATAGCGCCTCAGCGACATCTATATGGATTTATTTTTATCTTAATGAAGAAGGGCAGTGTTTACTGATTTTACGTTGAGTTTTTTTAACTTAAAAAAAGTAATAGTAACTAAAATTTTATCCTGATTATCCCGGTCAGGCAATAAGAACAAAAATCAAATTATTTTATTTCCTTTCAATAGCCTTTGAAACTTATTTAAGGACATCAACGTGAACGAAGCCGCGGGTAAAAGCTAGTATAATATAAAAATGGACTATACAGAGGCTGTTCGCACATTTTTTAGACGATTTCGGTAAGCGGTAATAAAAAATCGTTTATCGCAAAAAGAAGTAATTGCAGTTATACTATATTTTTAAAAGTCAAAATTATCGTCTGTGGCTTGAAAGTTTTGTTTTTATTCAAAATGGAAAATAAAACAAAGCAGTGGTTCGAAGGCTACATTTTCGCTCTTTCCGAAGAGAAATATGCATACTCCGTTATCCAAAAACGATGTGAGAGTCGTGGTTTTGTGATATCTAAAGCGTCGATAGGTAATATCATCAACAAGAAAGGAAAAAAAAAAACCCGTCAAATTGGAGCCTCGAGTGGGACAAAAATTCCAAGCAAGTATCCGAGGAAAAAACGGACATCTTCGACTATTGCAAAGTTATATTGTTTAATGTTAAAAGAAAATCCCCTTAGTCAAAGGACAGATGTAAAATCATTAAAATGCTCGGTGTCCACTGTAAACAAAATGA
The DNA here is from genome assembly GCA_000611955.2 of Stegodyphus mimosarum. Lineage (NCBI taxonomy): Eukaryota > Metazoa > Arthropoda > Arachnida > Araneae > Eresidae > Stegodyphus > Stegodyphus mimosarum. Next base: position 44,178 of record KK121824.1, read on the forward strand.
TAAACGTTGATTTAAATCTTAAGAAAGCGAAAAAACGCAATGTGCATCGTCTTCTTCCAAAGCATATCGCTCAACGCAAGACACGCTGCAGAATTCTATATGAGAAACACTTGAAAATAGTACTTTACCCACAGTGCCATCGATCTGTGAGACTCCATCAGGACAAAGCTAGCAGACATACATCAAAATCCACTGTAAATTTCCTAAAAGAAATGGAACAAAAAACTGGTATCAAGGCCTTACCCTTCACTAATATCCCTACTAAATCTCCCGATGTGTCACCTATGGATTTTTGTGCTTTCGGACTTTTAAAAACTGCATTATCCAAATGTTGTCCCAAAACCCTAACAGGACTCTGGAAAGCTGTTCGGGAGGAATGGGATAGAATACCTCTTCTGACACTTCAAAAGGCATTATTATCCTGGAAATTGCGGTGTCGAAAGATAGTTCAGAATAAAGGATGTCAAATAGAACATTTAAAACACAAGAATTTTATGTAATTTAGTTTTGTGAATACAATATACATCGTCTAAAAATGTGCGAACAGCCTCTTTATAATAAAAAAAAGTCTTGTCTCATGCCTCTTTCGCCCAAATCGGTGAAAATACTGGTTAATAAAAATTACCATGATATTTCCAATAGAAGTAAAGTATTTATAAATAATGGAAAAGTGTCCATTATGCAGAAGACTGTATTTTATTAACTCTTGTTGGCAAAAGAATGTCCATACGAATACAATTCTAAATAAATCCTAACTAATATTATGAATGCGAATGTGAGTTTGTTTGTTTGTTACGATTTCACGCCTTAATTACTTAACCGATCATTATGAAATTCTCAAGAAATAATTTTGATATATTAGAAAAGGTTATGGGCTATAAAATGTAACTTATCTGTTGAAACCTAAACTATGTAATAGGTTTTATAGCTTAAAATGATTGTCGTTGTATAAACATTAAATGTTAGAAGCTTCATAACGATAAGTTAAACGATGTAAAAGTTTGTCTGCACGCGCAGGTGCGGGGCTTAAACTACGCAAACCTTTTTGACCTTTTCTAATATATCAAAAATATTTCTTGAAAATTTCATGATGATCCGTTAAGTAATTAAAGGAAAAGAGTAACATTATTAATTAAGCGTAACATTTATTCTTTAAGCGTTTATTAAAGCTTTTATTAATTTTCATTTGCTTAATTTAATTTATTATTTAAAATCCTTCAGGATTTCCGGCTTTTAGCTCTTCTTTCACAAACATTTTTCAGTCATTAGGAAATATACATAGCAGTTTTACTAGATTTCGTAGCGATGCACTTCGCGTAAATACAAAATATCCGCGTCCTATAGGTATTGAAGGAGGGCAATATTTACTGAAATTTTACGCGGAGTGTATTTTTAAAATTCAGGCGGAGTTGAACCTTACTGAAGGACACCAACGCGAGCGAAGTCGCGGGTAAAAGCTAAATATATCTTTTTGTTTATTGATTTATTTCCTTTTTTACAATGAATTCCTTTACAGTTTTTTTTTCGTTTCGAAATGGCTTGCAAACGTGAATCTAACATTCAAAATCGCTGAAACAACCTTGTATTTGGCGTACATTTATTAAAACATTCGATCGATTTTGAGGGCGGCTACAGGTCCCTCCTCATCAGGAGAACGAAATTTCTAGCAAATGTAACATGCAATTTTTCTAGCAAATCTAATATGCCTAGGAATTCATCTCGGGCCCGGACAGTAAAAATTGCTCGATCCCAAGAATCTTCCGTACATGCACAATTAAGAAGACAAGAACAAGCACGGCGAAGGAGGTGCAGGGAAGAAATAAAAGAGTATTTGTCAATAGATACAATCATGGATACAGAACAAAGCACTTCATATCCTGCAAAGTTTTTAAACTCACTAAAGCTATCAGATTTACCCTCACATAAACTCCAATTGAAACTAAATGCACCGGTTATGCTTATGCGAAATGTAGATGTACCTCGACTGTGTAATGGAACGAGGCTTCGGATCACACAGTTAGGGCAGAATATAATCGGTGCCACTATTTTAACAGGTGTACGAAAAGGGGAAAGTGTTATTATACTTGGAATCCCAATAATCTCCACTGACCTACCATTTCACTTTAAAAGACTGCAATTTCCAATCAAAATTGGTTTTGCTGTTACTATTAGCAAGCTCAAAGGCAAACATTACAGGTAACAGGGGTGCATTTGGAAAAGTCATACTTTTCCCATGGTCAACTATATGTTGCCTGTTCGCGTGTATTCAAAGTCAGGAATTTATATGTATTAGCGCCGAATGGAAAAACATATAATACAGCATACAAAAGCACCTTAGAATAATATTCTTATTCGTGCTTTTCTGAAAAAGAATTAATGTTTTTAATATATTTTGTTAATACTTTAAACTTTTTGAAACCTTGGTAAGTAAAAATAATTTATTTTTGTAGTGAGATTGTAAGGTTTTGGTTAAACTAACAAAGTTTTATTTTAACTCTTTCTATCTCTTCTCATTTCAACTTCCCGTTAGAATAAGCGCGCGTTTCAGCTTTATGCTAATTTGAAGTGGAGCCAAGTAGTATTTAAACGAAAGGTAGAAACCTTTCAGTGCGCGAGAGCTTTTAGTCTCAGACCACTGTTACTCTATTCTATGTTCGCCTGACCAGCTAGCATTTAAATTCTAAGCCGTAGCGCTGTTCCGTGATTACTTATTGAAGTAAATCTAAGTGCGTCAGTATTAGTTAAACCTTGCTGCACACCATTTAGCATAGAGGCCAACCTCGCGTTATAGCTCTGTGAGCAACGACTATTTAATTTCTAATTAGCTTTAGTTTAAATTAAATTTGATTGTTCATTTCAGACCCAAGTGCGGTCTCTATTTTCTGTATCCCTCCCGAGTTGGGAAGTGGCTGTAAATAATTGTGGTTTAATAAAAGAGGATTTTAAATCCCTTTCAAGTGCAATTCTTCTACCACTTAATCCCAATATTCTACCACAGAACATAGCTGCATTCAGCTCCCGGTTCCAGATCAGGATTTAAGGAGTTCACGAAGATGTTTGCCAAGAATATGCACCGAACACACAGTCCTGACAAGATATCTTAATAAACCATGTTTTTCAGTTTCTAAAATTTTATTTTAGAATTTTTTAGTAAAGCAAACAAACAAACAAACAAAAAAAAAAAAAAAAAAAAAAAACAAAAAATTA